>CM021106.1:512614360-512940676 GCA_007115665.2 Sequoiadendron giganteum | reverse complement strand
CCTCTCCCCTCCCTCTCCCTCCCTATCCCCCTCTCCCTCTCCCTCTCTCTCCCTATCCCTCCCACTCTCCCTCCCACTCTCCCTCCTTCCTTCCCACTCTCCTCCCTCTCTTCCACTCTCTACCATTAACCCTTAGGTCTATGTGTGTAAAAATCGGATATCTGATTTGTGAAACTTCGAGGTGTAGAGCCAAAATCTTATCGTTGCCATAGAAAAACCCCATGTGGGCCATTTTTTTGCTTTCCAATGGACCCTACATTTTGTTTGCAGCACTTTGCAGGAGACAAATGCGTGGTTTCAGATAGGAAGAGATAAAGATCAACTTGTTGGAGCATCTTGTACTCAAATTTGTCATAAGGGATGATTTTTTAGCATCTTTTATGAGGTATAATGGGGAGCAGCAGTCGTCAGAAGAAAAAGGGTAAGAGAAAGCTTACAAAAGAACAAATATCAGAATATAGACAAAGAGATAGAGAAGGTCATAGGAAGAAAAGACAAGGTATGTTAAATATTGGTGAACCTAAGCCCTATGGTTTTTCAAGTGAAGAGGAAATTGAATATGTTCAAGGTGAAAATGTAGAACATGATATTGAAATTGGGAATGAAAATGTTCAAATTGATATTGAAAATTTTCAAGGTGAAAATGTTGAAATTGAAGATTTTGAACATGGTATTGAAATTGGGAATGAAAATATTGAAATTGATAATGAAAATGTTGGAATTGAAGATGTTGAACATGATATTGAAATTGGGAATGAAATTATTCAAATTGATATTGAAAATGTTCGAAATGAAGATGTTGAACATAATATTGAAGCAAGTGTAAATTATGTTTCACCAGATTACACGAGAAATGAAGAACCTTGTGTGGAAGAAAGACATTCCAAATTCAAGACCTTCAAGGACCCCTAAATGGTTAGTTGAAATTGATAATAACATTATAAACAATTTTGAAGGCAAGAGGTCAACATGAACTGTTTGGTTGTGGGCTAGAATACTTTTCAACCAATATTTTAGTGATAAGACATTGACTGAGCAATGCCAAATTTTTGTACAATTGCTAAAGATGCAAAAGATGAGACCTTTACTAGCCAAATTGAAGATTCGTATGAACAAGAGGATCGAAAAAAATTCTATTATTGTCAAAAATCTTTTTAATTCTCTCAAGTCTATTGGAAAAAATAACAAGGAAAAAGATAAGAGATCTACTTGGAGAGTCATTACAACTGCCCTAGTAAGCCATCAATTGAAAAAGGCTCGCTTTATGAGAAAAACTTGTATTTATTTTGACTTAAATCGTAAAAATTTGGATAGAGCACTTGCAAGAAGAGAAATAATAGATGATCCTCTTCAAAATGATACATGGGCTTTTGTCGGGAGGCTTCCACGTGTTGATAAGAAGCTAACCGATAATGTAAAGCAGGAAATTCAGCACTTTTGGCATGATAACTCTAGAGTATCACCCAATGCAAAGGATGTTTTAAAGTTAAGAATTGGTAGTCGAGACTGTACACCACATCCTAAACATTTATTGGAATCAAGCCAAACAATGTTGTTCAACAAATTTATTCAAACACATCCAAATATGGAAATCTCGCAAAGAACTTTTGAAGGTTTGAATCCATTTTATTGTGTGCCTCTTAAGATTCATAATACTTGTTGTTGCAAATACCATGTGGATTTTTCAATGTACCATGAACTATTATGCTATATCCATTCTACTTTGCATACTAATGAAATGTTGCAGGAGTGTGGTGCAATGCATCTTCCAAAATCATCAAGGGACTTGCTAGATCTATTTTTATGTTCTAAGGTTGATGGTTCCTTTTTCTATAGAAATGATTGTTTAAATATGAAGTGCTCACAATGTGGTGGCTTGTCAAAGTTTGTTCAATGTTTTCATGAGGGTTACGAACATGAATTTGGAAAAAATCTTGTTGAGAAAAAGAGATATGAGATAGTCAAATATACTTTGCAGAGTGGAGGTGAAGGTTCTAGATGTGAGTTGGTTACAAAAGAATGCAGTGTTGCTGATTTTATTTCAGATTTTAAGGACAATATTTTTTACATATATGCAAGGCATAGTCATAGGTCTCAGTGGTTGGATCAACAATTCAGGATATGTAAGGACTCTTTTCTGATTGGCACTATTATATCAATTGTTAATTTTGCTGAAAACTACACATTGCAACCACAAAACGAGGTACAATCTCAATATTACAATTCCATTTAGATTGCTATTTTTGTCCACATAATGTTTAGACATGCACCTGATAGTACAGAGGAGGATCAAAAGATAATCAAAGAGTATAATTTTTATATGAGTGATGATAGATCTCACTCATCCGATTATGTCCAACATTGTTTCGATAATTTTTTTGAGTTCTTGCAGGAGCATGATATAACACTGGGTCGACATCTCATTTGGTCAGATAACTACATAGGTCAATTCAAGAATGCTCATATGTTTTATTGGTTGAGTAGAATGCATGTAGAAAGGGGCGTACCTAATATTTGGAGTTTTTTTGAAGCTGGGCATGGGAAAGGGGAGCATGATGGAGCAGGTGCATGTGTAAAGAGAGCTCTAGTTAACGAGCAATTGAAGATTTCAGGAGAAAAATTCAGTGATGCACGTTCTATCGTTGACTGGTGTAGTTCAACATTATCACAAGGAGGGACACTTGATTCAACAGTGCACGGATTTTTTTGGTTGGTTGAGGACGGTACAGTGGGAGGCAGATTGGATTGTCATACAATCAAAGATTCTTCAAAGATGCATTTGTTTCGAAGCTCGGATGCAAGCACATGGACCATTTGGACATGGCAGTTGGCTTGTTTTTGTCAGAGTTGTATTCAGTGTGAGTGGGATCAATGCGAGTCAAGTGAGTGGGTGGATACATGGCTTCCACAATATCTAACTCCTTTATCTCAAACTATATCCATGACAAATTACATAATGGAAAGTTCACTTGATTATGATCGGCTTTCAGATCTACTACATCCAGGACATGTTTTCGCAGTTGTTGCACCACAAGGGAATGAAGAAAGATTCGAATATTGGTTGGCTCTATGTGTGAGGGTAAAGCACAAGCTAACACAATCAATGGAAGATGATGATGGGTTTGTGTATCCTATAGGTTCAGTTGTGGTTGCAGGAACTTGGTTGCAAACATACATAATTAGAAAGAATGGTATACCTGCATTTGAAGACTACAAGAAACACAAAACCATTCTCATGTATTCACACCTTGTTATAGAAACAAATGTTAAGTTGTTGAAGCATCATGTCAAACCAAAGACAAAACAACTATGGACACTTAGTAATGTTGATCATGAAGCAATATTGGATACTCTTAAGCAAAGAGATGACCCTTCAAGCACACTTGAATAGAGTATTCAAAAATGGAAGGTACAATGCTTAAGCATCTTTTTTGTTGTGACAATATAGATTTATCATTTGACAAATTTTGTGATATTCCTGGCATGATTGATCATGGACCTACTGCAACAATAGCCAGCTCTGATCCTTTCAAAGAGGTATGCGACAGATTACAATAATATAGATTGGTTATTCAAATCATCTTTTATAGTTAGCATTACCAATTCATCATCATTCAGGTTGTTTAGATTAATATATATTTGTTAGTCTAAGCATCTTTTTTGTTGTGACATTATAGATTTATCATTTGACAAATTTTGCGATATTCCTAGCACGATTGATCATGGACCTGCTGCAACAATAGGGAGCTCTGATCCTTTTGGAAGGGTATGTGAAAAATTACAATAATATAGATTGGTTATTCTAAGCATATTTTCTATTGTATGTAGTTTAACTGCTACCTTGATGGTTTGTACAGGTGCTTGTCACTCTAAAATGCCAACATACTTCTCTTATGGAAGGTTGTGCCTTGAATGCCTCAAATAGGTAAATTTTGAAATGTGAAACAATGTAAAAAGGTCATAACTGTGTATAGGCATAATCTATATCTAGTGATATTTTTTGAAATACAGGTCAAATGTCTGGCATTGTATAAAGGGTATGTTTAAAATGTAAAAATATTTTTGTACTTAATCGAGCTACAACTGAAGGTTTTCTTCCTGGTTCTTTCCTGTCAGTATGCTCATTTGAACCAAATTTTGTAATATATCCTATTTATATATAACAAATTATAGTGCCTTGCCACTTTTTCGAAAAACAAAAATGTAAAAAGTTCATGTGAATTTTATTTCCCATGTAATTGATTCGAGTTGATTGGGTAATATTTTTTTGATGCAAGAGCTAGGACTTGTAGAATCTTGATCCAACCTTAAATCTTTCTGCCCCCACATTTCATTAACATTAGCACTTTGGACTCTTAAGGGAAATCATCGGTCTAATACAGCTCAAAGTGATTCGATGTATTTGGGTGCAAAAGAGGATCATAACTAGTGAAATGTACCCATCCATACATGTTAGAACAGTGTGTTTGGTCGTACGAGTTCAAGAATGAAAGTTGCACCACTTTGCAACTTTACACCGTTTGCATTTGGCAACTTTTCTTTCAACTAAAAACTCAACACCACGGGAAAATGCCTTCAAGATAGCAAAAACTAAGAGAGGTTATTGTAGATGGTTCCAACACAATCTCATATCATCAGATGAAGAGTTTATAAGCATCACAGTTTCTGAGGAATAGTCCGTCAAAGATTGTTTCCTTTTAGCACTTTTGACTCTTAAGGGAAATCGTCGGTCCAATGCAGCTTGGAGTGATTCGGCGTATTTAGGTGCAAAAGAGGACCATACCTAGCGTAAACATACCCATTTGAACATATTGGAATAGTCTATTTGGTTGTACGAGTTTGATTATGAAAGTTGCAGCACTTTTCAACTTTACACTGCTTGCATCTGGCAACTTTTCCCTCAACTAAAAACTCATCACCACAGGAAAACGCCTTTAAAATAGAAAAAACCAAGAGAGGTTATTTTAGATGGTCCCAACACAATACCATATCATCAAAATAAGATTTTTTAAGCATCACGGTTTTTGAGGAATAGTCCGTCAAAGATTGTTGTCTTTTAGCACTTTGGACTCTTAAGGGAAATCATCGATCCAATGCAGCTCGGAGTGATTCGACGTATTTGGGTGTAAAAGAGGACCATACCTAGCATAAACATACCCATCCGAATGTGTTGGAATAGTCCATTTGGTTGTATGAGTTTGAGTATGAAAGTTGCACCACTTTGCAACTTTACACTGCTTGCATCTGGCAACTTTTCCCTCAACTGAAAACTCATCACCATGGGAAAATGCCTTCGAGATAGCAAAAACTGAGAGAGGTTATTGTATATGGTCCCAGCATGATCCCATATCATCAGATGAAGTGTCTATAAGAATCATGATTTCCAAGGAATAGTCTGTCAAATATTGCTGCCTTTTAGCACTTTGGACTCTTAAGGGAAATCGTCGGTCCAATGCAGCTCGGAGTGATTCGGCGTATTTGGGTAAAAAAGAGGACCATACCTAGCGTAAACTTACCCATCTAGACGTGTTGGAACAATCTGTTTGTTCATACAAGTTTGAGTATGAAAGTTGCACCACTTTGCAACTTTACACTGCTTACATCTGGCAACTTTTCCCTCAACTAAAAACTCATCACCACGGGAAAACGCCTTTGAGATAGAAAAAACTGAGAGAGGTTATTGTAGATGGTCCCAACACAATCCCATATCATCAGATGAAAAGTCTGTAAGCATCACGGTTTTTGAGAAATACTTCGTCAAAGATTACTGTCTTTTAGCACTTTGGACTCTTAAGGGAAATCGCTGGTCCAATGCAGCTCGGAGTGATTAGGCGTATTTAGGTGCAAAAGAGGACCATACCTAGCATAAACGTACCCATCCGGATGTTTTGGAACAGTCTATTTGGTCATATGAGTTCAAGTATGAAAGTTGCACCACTTTGCAACTTTACACTACTTGCATCTGGCAACTTTTCCCTCAACTAAAAACTCATCACCATGGGAAAATGCCTTTGAGATATCAAAAACCGAGAGAGGTTGTTGTAGATGGTCCCAAGACAATCCCATATCATCAGACGAAGAGTTTATAAGCATCATGGTTTCTGAAGAATATTCCGTCAAAGATTGCTCCCTTTTAGTACTTTGGACTCTTAAGGGAAATCGTCGGTCCAATGCAGCTCAGAGTGATTCAGCGTATTTGGGTGCAAAAGAGGACCATACCTAGTGTAAACATACCCATTCGAACGTGTTGGAACAGTCTGTTTGGTCGTATGATTTTGAGAATGAAAGATGCACCACTTTGCAACTTTACACCTCTGTAGAGATTTAGGGATGTCCTCTTCAAATCACTCTATTCTGAATAGGTTTGCGGAGCTACGAATGTTAAATCCAAGTTGACTGACTTTGAGAAAATTTGATTCCTTGAATGTAAGACTCCAAGATGAAGGAAGACCATTAAGAGCCAACATGGTCAAATATTTGTCATCAACAATATGACCAATGGTAGAGAGTTGATCTCTCAATTCAGAAATCTTCATAAAGTAGGTGATGACAAATTATCCTTCTTCCATCTTAACATGATGAAGTTGTTGCTTCAAGGTTAGATCACGACTTGTGTTGTTGATCTCATACATCTCCTCCAAATTCTTAAGCATTTATCTTGTTCTCTTCAACTTAGAGATGATAGGAACAATATGGTCCTTCACGGAATCAACTAACATCTTCTTCGCCTTGATATATTTCTTCCTCCATTGAACTTTCTCTTCTTCATCCGTAGGTTCAAAAAAATTTCTCTCCACACTCAACCAATTCGTTTTCCTCCAAAGTGAGCATAATTCTAAATCTCCATGAAGTGAAGTTTGATGCTCCTTCGAGTCTATCCTCAATTTTAAGACCATTCACCATCTTGACTAAGATAGAGATAGACAAAAAAAAAAATGGAATAGAGGTACCACTGCAATAACTGGTCCCAACACGATCTTTTCAAACCTGCTCTAATACCATGTTAGTGTTTTAATGATCAGATAATACAACTGAAAGCACTCAAAAAATGCAACACATAAGACAATAAACATAGCAAGAAATCTGCTTACAACTCAGGCCCAGCTCATGGCTGAATTTGATACAATGAATAATAGCACCTCTCCTAGATGCAAAGATACAATCAAATATTCTTCTCCTTGAAATCGGCATGTTGCTGCAAGATGAAGCATTGCTGCTCAAGTGCGAACTTTTGCTTGGAATTCGAATTATGCTAAATGAACTTGATTGAGGAAATGAACAAACATCACCTTGTATTTATACAAAATAAGGTGACTCTTCAAGGAGGTTGGCCTCTCTTGAAAATAATAAATTACAAAATAATATCAAGGAAGGTCGGCCTCATCCATTTAAATAAAGTGAGTATAAATTAAATAGCCATAAGCTATCATTTAATATATTACAAGTTAATGTGATTGCTATCATGTATGAAAAATGTGGTAGCATAGACAAGGCAATGGACTATTTAAAAAAAAACTTCAAAGAAATGTGGTCTCATAGAATTCAATGACAAATAATTGCAATTGACAACTGTTCATAGTTTTTAGTTATGCAATGTGAAGTAATAATTTGAGTTTGAAAGATGTGTAATGCAATGTAATCAGTGATATAAATATAAACTACATAATATAACCATTCTTTTTTATGCTATTGTACATTGATATTTAACCATTGCTCAAGATAAAATTTTCAAAGAGTTTAATCATGCACATGAGGAACAAATTAAATTTCGATTGTCAACTTCTATATATCAAATTATCCAATAATCAAGTGTATGTCCATATACAAAAATGGCATTGATGTCAACTCAAACAAAGTTTTATAAAATGTGGCATATGCCATCTAAATATGTATTCAAAATTTACATGCCAAAATGTCTATCTTATCCTAAACTACTGGTGGATCATCAAAATGGAGCCTCTTTGAAGCACTCATTGGCTCTGAAGGTAGCTACACAAGAAAAATTCAAACCACAATTGAGATTAGTTATACCATATAATTTAAAATCAAATAATTAACATCAAAATCAATATACATTGAATTTTAATTGAACTCTAAAATTGAAATCTTGATTACCTGAAATATATGTCTCTTCAAAGGGTCAGGAGTCCTAGAATATACCAAACCAACATTTGAAATGCCAATCTATATATGTGAACAAAAACATAAAATTGATCCAAGTTAGCATACGATTATTGGTAATAGGAACATATTTACCAAACACAAAATAAAATAAACACATACCTCTTTAGGTTGATATTTTTCTTTTATCTCCTTCAGGTGTTTCGACACCTCCTCCTTGAGGTGTTTCAACACCTACTCCTTGAGGCATTTCAATACCTACTCCTTTAGGTGGTGTGTCCTTTGTCAACAAATCTGTATAGCTCATAATTGCCTGTACATAAAATTGACAAGTACATATGAAACTACCAATCTATGTCGATGTATGAATAATCAATATAAGATCTTAAAAATCTTAATTCAATCCAATTTGAGTTCAATTACCTTCCGCTTATCTAACTTTGCTCCTCCATCGTCTGGACGAGGCTACATGTCACTCACACTAGGTATTTCCTAAAAGAGGAAAATAAGATAAGCATATAAGTTATTATATAATTTCATTAATGACAATTCAAATGACAAGCAAGTATATAATATAAAATGTAAACGAGTGAGTGCAAAAATATATATTGTGTGTGTGTCCAAGCCAAATGAAATGGCAATAAGGGTGCTATCAGTCACCCGTGTGAGCTCCTCCTCAGACATCAACTATTAAATAGACCATGTAAATAAATATTAGTACTTGATACTATCTCTTATTAATATTCATTTAAAAACAAATGCAAGTTATGAAATTACAACTTAAATCTTACCTGTGTCACTATTCCAGCATCCCCCTCTCTAGTAGGAGAGGACTTTATAGGGTGCACTCCACTCCCTTGCGACTGATCTATAATGTCCAAATCATGGAGGTCATAATCAAAAGTATCGAAGGGATGCTCAGAGGGTTGTACAAGAGGACCCAAGCATATCTGGTGGCACATAGTGCAAATATGTGGACCTGAGGAGGATGATGCACCAGCACTCGAGCCTTCGCCAATATCGCCAGAATGTGGTTGAGCTACTGTAGAAGCATGCAAAACCAAATGACCACTCAAAGAGTGAATAGCCTGAATATTCTATGTGGTCGCATCGTGGATAATCTCTGGATGATATATTGGAGGTGGCGAAGGAAGGGGAGGAAGGGGAACATTTGGGCGTGGGACTACCCTAACTACCCCTAGTCTATCCTGAGGCATACCTCCACCGACGCTCTGGAAGGGTTTAATGTCAAATTAATTGACATGATGCCCTAACACAAACTTAGCATATAATTTTTTAATAAATTAAAATGGTATATCAGAATTATTGTTCGGTGGTTTATCAAAAACCATACACCAACGATCCCAAAAGTTAGCTACAATGTCCCTATGAATGTGCCATTTTATAGAAAGTTTTGTTTTATTAACATTCACTGGCGAACCGATGCAGGGGTCAATGAATAAAGAGGCTATTTGGGCTCTGGTTGTTTGGATATCTTTCACATCATCGTAAAACAATCCACATCCATAATATTCCCTCATGTCTTCTCGCCACGAATGAAAGGAATTATGCAGGGTGGAGAGGGTTTCTATATTTTTTATTATTTCCTTCAATGTGTTTGTCATATCTCTCAATCGAGGGATTGTCTTATAAACTTCACAAATGCCCCTCAATTGCCCAAATTTTTCACCAATGAAGTCTTCAATTGGTGGTTGCGGAGGTGGTGGAGTGTTTGGCATTTGTGGATTTTCATTCTTAGCCATAATACCTGATTAAATTTAAAAAACTAATTAATCTAATTGAAATTACATAATATAAATGAAATTATTGTTAAAAAACCCTAGTTTTTAATAAAAATCCCAAAAAACCCCTACTTTTTCACATTAATCCATAACAAACTCTATTTTTTTATTACAATACATCAACACCACTAGTTTTTAATCAAAATCCATTTAGAAACATTAATTTTTAATAAAAATTCAATGTAAACTCTAGTTTTTGATAAAAATCAATAGAAAACCTTATTTTTGATAAAAACTACTTCAAATTAAGAGAATCTACTTGAAAAATCGATTACAACAATTAAAAAACCAAATACTTACCTTTGAAATCGGATATCTGATAGAAGCAGATATCAGATTTTTGCTTTTCCTTGTGTGCCCACGTGCAAACAGTGAAAAATGAAGTTATAAGAGTCGGGTGGACTTTATATAATGTTTCCACAAATCGGATATCCAATTTGTAGAAACTAGGTTTGGGCTTTGGCTCGGCTAAATGTACTGACACCCGAACCTAGAAAAGTCAAATCGGTATTTCCACATTTTTTAGTTGATCCAAAATGTGATTTTTTCTCATTGCCACTTTTTGGCCCATCATGATCCTGCACATACCCACATCTATCTCAGAGTGATATGTTGTACTAAAATTCAATTGTGTTCCCAAAGCTAACTGAAGAGTCGTCCAAAATCTTGAAGAGAACCTAGCATCCCTATCTAATATATGATATTTTCTAGAACTCCATGCAACCTAAAATTTTCTCTTACAAAACGCTTAGCCAAAGTGGATGTCCTAAATAAGGGGTATTGTGGGATTCACTTAAAACCAAATCTCTTAACTCTTTAAGTTTGGAACATATACCCTATTTTTTTATCAAAGCAGCTTATCACCATCTAGATAATACCCCTTTATTCTAGGATTAGTTGGATTACTTTCTAAGGTTGATATAACCTGCTTATACCATGAATCTTCTTTTTTCTCATTTATCACTTTTTCTCTACAAGTGGTTTCGAATATTGTAATATTCATCAAGTGCATCCTTCTGCTTAGTGCATCTGCAACCCTATTTTCTTTCCCCTTAATATATTGTATCTCAAAATCATATTCACTTAGAGATTCTAACCATCTTCTTTGTCTAGCATTCAAGTGAGGTTGCATGAAGATGTACTTGAGTCCTTGATGGTCAATTTTTAACCCAAATGGTTTTCCTAAGACAAAATGTCTCTATTTTTGAAGAGCATTTATAATTGTTGCTAGTTCCAAATCATGAGATGCATAGTTTACTTCATGATTTTTCTATTTCCTTCATTCATAAGCTCTCACACCTTCATTTTGGATGAGTACCCCACCTAGACCTTCAATGGATGCATCTGTCACAACTATGAAATGTCTATTTAGTTCTTGAACCTTTAAGATTGGTGCAGTGGTTAATTTTTCATTCAAAATTTCAAATACCTTATCACAATGTTCAGTCCAAAAGAATTTCTTACCCTTCCTTTGTAATGAAGTGATTGGATTTGCAATTTTTTAGAATCCTTCTATGAATCTCCTATAATATCCTGCAAGTCCCATAAAACTTCTTACTTTAGATACATTTTTGGGCATTGGCCATTCTTCTATGGCTTTTATCTTATCGAGATCTACTGCAATACCATCTTCTGAAATGATGTGACCTAAGTAATGTATTTTCTTTTTTAAGAATGCACATTTTGATAGTTTCTCGTATAGCTAATGTTCTATCAACCTTTGCAAAACTAATTGAAGATGTGTTAGGTGCTCCTCCTCATTTTTGGAATTAATTCATGATATCATCTAAGAAGACCAAGAAAAATTTATCCAAGTAATCATGGAACACACTATTCATCAAGTTCATAAAGGAAGTTGTAGCATTAGTCACACCAAAAGGTACAACTATAAACTCATAATTCCCATACCTTGTTCTGAAGGTTGTTTTTAGGATATCTTTCTCCTTTATCCTAAGTTGGTGATACCCTAATTGAAGATCTATCTTATAAAACACAGTTGCTCCTTTCATTTATTCAAATAGATCCTCAATGTGTGGTAAAGGGTGCCTATTCTTTATTGTGACTTTGTTCAGCATTCTATAATCAATACATAGTCTTAAGGTTCCATCTTTCTTTTTAACAAACAAAACCGGTGCTCCCCAAGGGGATACACTTGGTCTTATGAGACCTTTCCCAAGAAATTCTTCTAATTTCATCTTGAGTTCTACCAACTCTATTGTGTTCATTTGATAGGGTGCCTTAGACATAGGTTCAGCTCCTGGAACTATATCAATGGAGAAGTCAAATTTTCTTTTTCGGGGTAGCCCTTGGAGTTCCTCTGGAAACACATCACTAAAACCTTGAGGGTAAGGATAATTTTGGAGGGTCGAAATATCCCCTTCTTCCTTTTCATTCATGGTAACCATGTATACTAGATCTCCCTTTCTCTTCTCTCTTTTCATTTGCATAGCTGATATGATTTCCATACTTATAGGTCTATGTTTCTCTTGAATCACAACCCTTTTTCCTACATCATCTAAAACTTCTACCCATTTGTTGTAACAGTCTACATTTTCTTGATGGTTTTTCAACCAACTCATTCCAATGATCACATCATATGATCCTAAAGGTTCCACGTAAAGATCTACCTTTGTGTTGAAATTAGGAAATTGTATTTGTGCATCAAATAGACATTGGGTCACCTCTTTAACTACCTTATCCCCATACTAGGTTGTCCATAATGATTCCATATGATTAATTTCAAATAAAAAATTTCCTTACTAATTCTAGAGAAACAAAATATTCAGGTGATCTAGTATCTATTAGAATTGAGACTAGTTTTCCAAAAAGTGTACCTGTAGTTTCTACGAGCACATTTTGGGATTGAGTGTGTCGATTTCTTACTGTTGCATGAATCCTTTGCGGAGGTCCCCTATGAGGTTGATTTTCTCTCATCTGTCCTTGTATCCTTGGACATTCTCTAGAAAAATGATTCCCTCCACACATGAAACATCCACCTGGTGGTCTTCGATGCATTAGATTTTTAGGCTGGTTATTGCTTGCTTCATTAAGCCTGGTTGATTTGTTGGCCTGTTATATTTCCTCGGTTCATTTTTGTTGAAGTTATTTTTATTAGCATTATTCCCATTGTACCTTTGATTTGATTTGGAGGTGGTTTTCTTTCTAATGAATTATTCCTTAGGTTCTTGTTGAAGTTTTGGTTCCTTCTGAATTCTTGTTTCCTCTTGAAATTAAAGCTTTTAACTTCCTTTCTTGCTTCAAGGATTTCTCTAGCACTTCATTCATACCTTCTAGTCTGTGCATGTCAACCTCTACCCCTATGTTGGTATTTAATCCCAAAATGAATTTCCTAGTTTGGCTCTATTTCATCTTGTTGATATATTGGCCAATATTTTAGTAGTTTTGCAAACCTATCCAGTATTGTTGAACTATCAAAGATCCTTGTCGAAGGTTGTGAAACTCAGTCATATTCTCATCGAAAAACAATTGTGGTAGCCACCTTTTACGAAAGTGTTCAACAAATTGTTCCCATGTTATATTTTACTTGTTGTACTTATTTTCTTCCTTCACATTAGTCCACCGGCTAGTTGCTTCACCAACAAGTTGGTAGGACCCCCATAACACCTTTGTAATTTCGCTAAAGTCCCTTAACTCAAAATACTTTTCCATTTCATCAAGCCAGTTTTTTGCCCCTTCTCCTATTTGTTTCCCACCAAATTTTGGAGGGGTGATTTTCTTCAAGTGATAAGTCAATTCCAGAATACGATTTTCCCTCCTAGGTGCAATAACATTCAGTGTGTTCTCCTCTAGATTATCTCTTTCAATAGGGTTTTCAATTTCAGGTTCAACAATGTTTTCAATATTATCTTGTCTTGTTCGAAGTTCTTGTACTGTTTTCTCCAAAGAGTTGATTTTATCTCTTTGTTTAGTTAAAAACTCTATTATTGCTTCAATCCCGTCCTTATTCCTTCCCTAAGCTTGTGGTTCATCATTATCATTTCCCCTTGGCCTTTGGCAAATGCCAACTCGAGTTTCTCTTCCCCTTGCCATTTAGAATTCCTACTTAATTATTCTTGTATTAGTATTATTCTAAGGGTTTGATAAATAACTAAAAAAAACTATATACATGTATGTCTAATTGTGTGAGTCGTAGTAAGCTCAAGGTCTAGTTTTTGTACCTGGCTCTGATACCACATGTAAAGACACAATTAATTTAAACCTAAATCCCACTATGTTTTTTTTTGTCCAAGTGTTCATTCACAAGTATACTCAAGAACTTCTATCCTTACGAGATAGGTATATGTCAATATGTAATTTCAATTGAATCATTTTTTCATATAGAATAAGAATACATCTATTCATAAACTAGAATAGGCATCCACCTAATGAGGTAGGCATCTATAATATGATAGTTATATCCTTTGGCCAGAGTCTTGGACCCATCGGGATCATTCAGATCCTGAGTCACTTCCCCGATGACCACACTACCTGTTGGAAGTGTACCGAGGTCATCATCCTCAAGGGTATGAAACTCATAATTCTAGGCTTGAAACCCACCTCAAAATTTGGCCTAAGGCGTTGGGGAATCTCTTTTGAAATGTTTAGATGATCTTGCATGCCCTAGAACCCTATTCCCGAATGCCTGAGTACTGGGAGCATCCTTCGTTTCCTAGACTACCTACATACCCTACTTCCAAACAAGATCAAGGCGTAAAATATGTAGTTATATTTTCTAGACTATGTTTTATGTGGACAGCTACAAAAATGTGGGTATGCAACCCTTTCTAGGGTTCTTGCTCCCCAAACACGCCCTTTGCAGTTGCCACCCATGAAGGGGAGAATAAATAACAGATGGTCGACTTGCCCATTGTTTGTTTACCTAATTGACATTCATCTACCTTATTTCCTATTTATGTATGTCAACCTTGACCCGTTTAAATGATTTCATAATTAATATACCTCAACATAAGAATAACTTCGATTACACTACACCATAGAAAATTCCTACTTTGGTTTTCTAGATTGTCACTAGTGGATTTGATTCATTTCCTTTTTATCTTTTTAGATTATCACTCCAAAGGGGATCTCCCTCCCTTTGGATTTAAGCAACCAATTTTCCTTATTTCTCCCCGATGATTTATAGGGATGATTCCATAGACGTCGTTATTGCAGCTATGTTAGGCGATAGGTGTAGTAGCTCAAGCACGACGGCTTTACCCGTAAATGTGAGCCAGAGGCACCATTAATATCGAACACTGCTAGTTTTATTTTCCTTTCGTTAATTAGGGTCTCAAAATTAAATCTAAAATAATTAAGCATTCATAAGAAAAGAGCTCGTAAGAATCTAAAATTCATAAGTACTAAAATTTCAACAACATCTATTAAAGAACAATTCTTGAGATAATTCTAGTAAATCAATAAGCATTGTTTGATAAGTTACAATACGTCGCTATATAAAAGAAACATTCAATCATAATCATTGAATAAGTAAATGACTAGTCAACACAATAAAATGAGTTTTTATGATTAGCTACATGCATTTTCAACCATTTTATGAGTGGATGCAGGGGTATCAATATCTATTGTTGAATCACAAAAAGAGTTCTTTTTCTTTTTCTTTTGAGAGTTATTCTAGAAAAATCTACAATTTTTGTTCTTTAAGCTCATATATATATGTTAACTTATCTTAAAATGAAAGAAAAATGTTTTAACGTTGAAATTTGTCAAGATTTACTAAATTATTTCATCTACGTTTTGAGACCATGGTCGTAAATTTTTCTTTCAAGGGCATGACTTAAGCAATCCTTCCTTAAAATAAATTTTGAGAAAGTCTAATAATCTAGGTTGGGTTGGGGCTTCGTATAAAACTTTAAAATAGTCCCAAGTCTTGGAATGTACAAAAGGAATTCCCAAATGCATATTGTAAGTTGAAGTATTCATTCACATTGGATTAATCATTGTTTCAATCAAAACTATATCTTGGTAAAAAAATTCCTAACATTACTATATATACCTTAATCTGTTTCCTTTATACATGTAAATATTGCATTAATCTTCTTCCAAGTCTTAGGATTAACATATCATAAGTGCTTATAACCAATGGACCTCATGGTTTAAAAGCTATAATGAAGACAATACTATCTTATTTATTCATTGGAAAAAAAAAAAAGATTAATATAAATTAAATGAAATGTCCTACAAAATATATAATGAACTAGATATTGATCAATTATGTTAGAGGAGTTTTATGGATCTCCTAATGTTTTTTTCCCTAGATTAATTTTGATAATCATGGATTATTAATTTTATGACTATATATGAAATACCTATCATAAGACTCGATCCCCGAAATGTATTTTACATATTAAAATTATTCTCATTTGTTTATGGCTAAATAATCATTCTTTAATTGAAGTTTAAGAAACACTTAAAGGTTAAAATTCCATACCCTACTAAGTCTTAAGCTACACAAAAAACAAGAAAAGTAAAATGTAGTGAATAGTAACATTAATCTTTATGAGGATATTTCTTATTTGTAACAACTTCACCATCTGGAGGTTAAGGTGCGATGGGAAGGTCCTCAGGTGGTAGCGCTGGCACTAGTTATTTTTTAAATTCTGAAAAGGCGGGAGATCAGGATGATGCTTCAGGTGGTAATGGCAGACGGTGTGCTAATGTGAGGGTGATGTCAGGTGGGGCCCTTGTTGTAGGTAAGCTGAGTGTGTCCCTTATTGTGGATAATGTTTCTTTTCTGATGGGAAAGAGGCTTCGAAGAGTGTGTGTTTGACACACACCCCAGTGCCTAGCTTTGAAAAGGTGGTACCTGGTTCTGAAAAATCAAGGAATTCCTTTTCCTCGGATGGTTGTGATGGGACTCCTAATTTGGAGGGTCTTGGGCTTGACAAGACTAAGAATTATTTCTTGTCGAGCTCCTCTCTCAAATGGTCAAATCAGTTTGGCTCTAAGCCTAAAGGAAAAATTTCTTCCCTTTGGTGCCTTTTGTGGCTAATAAAAAGACTGGAGATTATTCTATATCTGTTCCAGACTATACTGTTGACAAAAGAATGTCTAATATGGACATGGCTATGTTGGGTAAATTTATTGGTCCTCAGCCTCACATAGAGTTGATGCGCAAGTTTACTGTAAATCATTGGAAACCTAAAGGACAAGTTGATGTGGCTGCTATGGCCAAAGGTTTCTTCTCTTTTTCCTTCAACTGTGAAGATGATATGGTGATGGTGCTGACAGGTGGCTTGTGGTTCCTTGGAAAGTCTTCCTTGATGCTAAAGAAGTGGAAACTGAGCTTCAATCCGAACTCGTGCTATTTCTCGGCTACTTTGATTTGGGTTAGGTTGCTTGGCCTCCCCTTGGAATTTTGGGATGAGGAGGTGTTTAAGGGGATTCCCAGCACATTTGGATATTTTTTGTCGATAGACAAATGACGGCCTCTAGGAAGTGACTGGTTTATGCCAGGTTTTGTGTGAATGTGGATCAATCAGTTGATTTACCTTCTATGGTTAATATTAACTCAAAACTTGGGGTGTGGGAGCAGATGGTTGAATTTGAGTTGAATCCCTTTGCCTGCTTTCACTGTAAAAATTTGGCCACTGGGCTAAAAATGTCCTTTCAAAGTACCTAAGCAAATGACTAAACAATGGAGAGAGATAGAGAAACCCCCAACTATGGAGGTGGAATCTATTACACCTCATGTTCAGGAGGTGGAGCCTGATGGTGTGCCTTCCTCAGATGTTTGTGAGGATATACTTTTGGGTGAGGGTTATAAGGTGGATTCTCTACCTACGCAGGGGGAATCAAATCAGGATATGGGACAATTTGAAAAGTGCTCATCCCCTATGTCTAATGAGGAAAGTTTTGTGATATTGGAGGAAAATATTTCTTCTATGTTTGTTGAATCTAGTTCTCCTCCTGGGAGGGATTCCTCAAAGTGCGGTGTCAAAAATAGAGGGGTTGGAGTTGAAGCCTGAGGCCAAGGAGTTTGAGGAAACGGAGGAAGTGGACAATCCGCCTTACATTCAGGTTCATGGGCATAATAGGAAGAAACATTCTCCCTCGCTAGGATTTGTGACAAGGAATAGATAAAGGTCAAACTGTGGGTCTAAGTCACATGGTAGAGGTCAGCCCCCAGCTAATGTTGTTAGGGAAAAGGAGATTCGGATGGATATAGTTGATGGTTCGTAGAGAACTCTGTTGGATATGTGCTCTAAAATCACTTCATATAAACTCCCATGAAGATTATCTCCTGGAATATGAGGAGTTTGAATCGCCCTCATAAGCATGATCTCGTGGCTAATCTGGTTAGAGATCATTCCCCTGACATTTTTTTAATTCAAGAAACTAAAATGGGTTTGGATAAACTTTGTAGGTTGAAAATGAATCTTTTCAAGGACTGTGGTATGCATTGTTCTGAGGCGGTTGGTGCTTCTGGTGGGATTGTGACTTTCTGGAATCTTTAGGTGATTAGAGGTGTGGAGGTGCTCAATGATAGTAATCATGTGGCTACTTCTTTCTTCCACCTTCAAGATAAGTTTTCCTAGACTTTGTCTAATATTTATGCTACTAATTGCAACAATGCCAAAAAAAATCTTTGGGAGAATCTTGCTTCTTTTATAGTTTGTCATAATATTGGTCATTGGTTGGTCATTTGAGACTTCAATACTCCTCTACATGGTGCTAATAAGATGGGTGGCTCGCAGAACATGGATGATAGCATATTCAACCTAATGCAGTTCATTAATGACTCAGCTCTTCTTGATCTAGATTTGAAAGGGGCTTCATATACCTGGTCGAATAGGCATGTGGGTAATGTCCTTATCCAGGTTAAGTTGGATTGTGCTCTTTTAACCCTTGAATGGATTGTCGAATATTCTTGTTCCCTCTTAGCTCTTACTAGATTGGGATTGGACCACTTCCCCTTGGCCCTGTCTATGGATTTGTTGGGTGGAAAGAAGAACTTTCCTTTTAGATTTGAGAAAATGTGGACTTGTCATCCGGATCTAGGTAATTTGGTTAAGGACTGGTGGAATATTAATGTGGATGGGTCGGCTATGTATAGAGTGGTTAAAAATTTGGCTAATGTTAAGTTTAATGTTAGAAAATGGAACCGTACCTCTTTTTGTCATATTTTTATGGAGAAAGATGGGGTTTCTAAGGAGCTTCTCTCTGTTCAACAAGTCATTCAAACATCTGGATATGATCAGGATGTGATGCAGAAGGAAAATTTTATGTTGTCCAAGCTGCATAATATAATTGTGAAGGAGGAAGAATTTTGGAAGCAGCATTTGAGGATCATGTGGTTGAAGAGTGGTGATAGAAATAATAAGTTTTTTCATATTTCTACATTGAAACACAGGGCTTCTAATAGGATAAATTTGATTAACTTTAATAATCAAGCTCTCGAGAAGGATGTTGATTTGTAGCTTTTTGTTGCTTCCTATTTTTCCTAGCTGCTTTTGATGGAGGGGGAGTTGGACTTGGCATGTCAAGAGGATATTCTGAGGGATATTCCGTAGTTGGTGGATGAGGAGTTCAACAGGCAATTATTTTGTATTCCTTCGACGAATGAAATTTGATGTGTTGTTTTTTCCTTTGAAGGTAATAAGGATCTAGGCCCTAATGGATTTCCCATGTTCTTTTTTCAGTCCTTCTGGGAAACTGTTATGAAAGATGTTGTTGCAGCTACTAAGGAGTTCTTCAAAATGGGTTCCCTTTTAAAGGAGTTGAACTCCTCCTTTATTGTTTTGATCCCTAAAAATCCTAGTGCTGCTTCTTTTGAGGAGTTTCATCCTATCAGTCTTTGCAACTCGATTTATAAGATTTTATCCAAGGTTTTAGCATTGAGGTTGCAAAAAAAATTGCCTCTCATCATTTCTCCTCAGTAGAATGGCTTTGTGGCTGGTAGGAAAATTTTGGATTCTATTCTCAATGTTCATGAGAATATCCATTCTCTTTATGTTAATAAACAGGTTGGGTTTATCCTCAAGCTTGATTTTCTTAAAGCTTATGATAGAACGGATTGAGGTTTTTTGTCTAAGATTCTTCTCTCCTTTGGTTTTGGGGAGAAATTGGTGGCTCTGGTGCATCAACTTATTTCAACTCCTAGTTTCTTTGTGCTCATTAATGGGTATCCTTATCCTCTCTTTGATTGTTCTAGGGGGCTGAGGCAAGGAGACCCTATCTTTCCCTTCCTATTTATCATTATGGTTGAGTCTTTGGGTCGTCTTATCCAAAGATTTGTTAATTTTGGTCATGTGTCTGGGTTAGCCCCCTCTTCTACTAACCTTGTTTGCTCTCATCAACAATTTGTGGATGACTCTCTTTTTCTTGGGCAGGCGTCAATTAAGGAAGCAAAGGCTATCAAATGGATTCTACAAATGTATGAGCTTGTGTCTGGGTAGAAGGTCAGCCTATAGAAGAGTGTAATTTTCTTTTTCAATACTCTGATTCAAAGACAGATTAGGATTGCTAGAATTTTGCAGTGTCAAATTGGTGAACTTCCTGCTTCTTACTTGGGGCTCCCCTTATGCTCTAAGGCTCCTAATTCCTTATGGAGTGGGTTGATTGAAAAATTTAATTCCAAGTTGGCAGATTGGAAGGGGGCTTTGTTGAGCCAAGCTGGTAAAGTTCAGCTGATTAAATCCACCTTTCAAAATATTCTGGTCTATGCTCTTAGTCTCTTTCATATGTCAAGGAAATTTGTGGATATCTTGGAATGAATTCAGAAAAATTTCCTTTGGACGAGTGTTGAAGATAAAAAAAAAGAACTCATTTGGTTGCTTGGGATGATGTTTGTCACCCTAGAAAGGCTGGTGGGTTGGGAATCCGTAAAATTAGAACTTTCAACACTGCCCTTTTGGGTAAACAGATGTGGAATCTTTTGCTGGCCAAAAGTGAGCGGGCGAAAATTGCTTGGATAAAATACTTACATGGTGCTGATGGGATTAGAGATTTTCTATCTCATGAGTTTAATCCTCTGTATGGTTCTGTGTTTTGGAATTCTATGTTGAAGGCTCAAAGGCTTGTAGCTAAGGGTATTTTTTGGTAGTTGGCTAATGGGAGGAGTATTCTATTTTGGGAGTATAATTGGTTTGCTAATGGGCCTCTCAAGGATGATCCATGGGCTCTTCCCTTTATGGACCTCTGTGTGCGACAGTTTGGTAGATTTGTTGTTGACTATATTGATGGAGGTTGTTGGAGGAAGTTACATGAGGTGGACCCTGGGCTGGAAATTATTTATAAGGCTATTTCTTTGGTTCATATTCCTTATACTCCTTCTCCTAATAGGTTTGTTTGGAATCCTTCCTCTGTGGATAACTTCTTTGTTGCTTCGGCTTTTTCATTTCAATGAATCCTTTATTGGCTCGCCACCTTTTTGGGCTTTTGTTTGGTCCTCAAGATTGATCCCTAAGGTCAACATTTTCTTTTGGCTATTATGTCAAAAGAAAAAATTATCTACTAATAATCTGATTAAAAGAGGTTTTGTTATGCCCAATAGGTGCTTTCTCTGTGAAGAGGAAGAAAAAAACACTTGTCATTTGTTGATTGGGTGCAGATATGTTGAGGTGATTTGGAAGCATGTGCTCTCGCTTTGGAACATTAGCTGGGAGTTTCCTGGGTCTGTCAAAGATTTATGGTTTCAATGAGTTGGGCCTTTTGTTAATCTGGCTCTGTAGATCTTGTGGTCTCTCACTTTTCCTCATTTGATTTGGGGAGTGTGGTTGGAGCGAAACAATAGAATTTTTAGAAATTTTTCTCTTCCAGCTTTAGCTGTGGCTGATAAAATTTGTGTGGGAATTAAGGAAAAATTTCTTCTAGAATCTCATTTTATGTTGGTCATAAGATTAATCTTAGTCCCTATGATATCTCTATTACTCAAAAGTGGAAGTTGCCTTGTGATATATCTCTTCCGGTCTCTAAAGGGAAATCTTCAAGAGAACATGTTGCTTGGAAGGCACCATCGGATGGTTGGGTTAAGATGAATTTTGATGGTGTGGCTAAAGGAAATTCGGGACCTGCTAGATGTGGGGGAGTGATTAGAAATTCTAATGGTAGGGTCATCTCAGTTGTGGTGCTCCCTTTGGGAATCCAGACAAACCACTACATGAAGGTGGTTGCAGTCTATCATGGACTCAAATTGGCTCAAAGTAAAGGGTATAGGAAGGCCTAGGTGGAAGGTGACTCTCTAAATATTATAAACAATTTGAAGAAGGCCTCACCTTCATCTTGGACTATTGAGGCCTTGGTCAGGGACTCTATTGAAATTATTAATTCCTTGGATAATGTTTATATCTCTCATATTTTGAGAGAGGGAAATAAGTTAGCTGATTTCTTCATTAACTTTGGTGTTAGAGAAAAAAAGGAATGGGATTTAAATGATCCTATTCCTTTTGAAGCAACGGCTATTATTATCAATGAATGTTAATCTTAAGTCGATCTTAGCTGGCTTTGACGGGTGCGTGTCCTTAGTCACATGGTCGAATGGTTTGAATGAGGATGTTAAATTTATGAGTATGGGGAACGGCTTTCACAAGGATTGGAGTTATAATTCATTATTCCATATTTGTCCTTTAGCTAGCTTCACATGGATTTTGGGTGATATTTGCATTAGTTTCTAGAGTCTTATGTTGATTATTCTCGCTCTGGGTGTTGTTTGTATCAGTCTCATTTGGTTTCGGTTGTTTTCTTTGCTTTAGTTTGTGATGGGTGGGGACATAAATCATGTCGAGCCTAAGTCTTGTGTTTCTACTAAGCAGAGTAAGGAGGTGTGGGATATTTTAGAGAAGGGTGGCTTAACTTTGTATATGGAGAAATTGCATGGCTACAATCCTTAGGTCACCAATATGGTTTCTCAATGGTGGAATGAGAGAACCCTGAATTTGGGTGGAAGGGAAGTTGTGGTTGACAAAGAATTTATAGCCTAGATTACTAGTTTGGTTATGCAGGGTATGAAGGTGTTTAGAGACAAAAAAGATTCGCAAGATGTGATGTCTATTTTCTTCAAAGGGAATGAGGTTGTTGTTTTGAAAAAGGTGAAGATTGGTGGTTATCAAAGGATCTCTTTGAAAGCATTGTGGTGTGGTGTGGTGGAAGATATTATGAGGTATGTCACCTTGGAAGGAAGGTATACGATGATTAACAATTACCATTTCCTTTTGCTTAACCATTTCTAGCATAAGAAATGGGTTTCCTTTCCTTACTATTTGTTGATGTCACTTGACACGGGGATTAAGGAACATATGAAAAACCCCAAGAACCCTATCTTGCATGTGAGGTTAATTCTCCTAATCTATGAACATGTCAAAGTGCATGAGGTGCATAAAACTCTCTGTCTCTGAAGGAAAATGTTGCTAAACCCCGGGAGGGTTATGAGATGCATTCGGGTGAGGAAAGGGTTTGTAAAAAATATAAGAAGAGGAAGGTTATTTTGAGCAAAGAGTCTGAGTCTGATAGGGATGATGATGTTGACTATGTCCTGAACTCCTATGCCTCTTTTGAGGAGGGACCTTCTTCCCCTATTTTGGGTAAAATTGGGAATAGGAATTTGGATGATAAAGAGGGTTATACTACTTGCAGTGATGATGTGGTTGTGAAGGCTCATCCTAAGGGGGATAAGGAAAAAAATTAACTTTATGGGGAAGCTTCCTCTCCTCCCCCAATGACTAGACATGTGAAGGAGACTGAAGGGGAGCCAAAAGAGAAGGGAGTTGAGAACTACTAGCCAAATCTTGGAGAAGGGTTTCCCTCTTTCCCTGGCTAGAGGTATCTATGGTGAGGCCTCTCTGAGTGCTAACATTGGGATGAAGTAGGGGAAGGAAAGGGCTATAGATGGTGGAAATTTTTTGGGAACTAGAAAAGTGGATGGGGATATGATGCTCAAAAGGAAGACTATTGCGGAGGAAATTGCTTGCTCCATTCAAAAGATGAAGTCTCATGTCTCCGCTGGCAAAGGTAAGGATATTTCTACTGATAAGGTTCAAGTTAGTTCTTCTGATGAGGATGTTGTTGTGGGGAATTGGGTTGAGAACTTTGATAGGGAGGAGTTTTCTAATGTGTTGGGCTCAGCCCATGAGAGTGCTAATGTGCAGTTTAAACTTTTTAAGTGGTTCTTTCATGAGATTAATAGGATTAATGTTAGAATTAGAGGTGTTGCTAGTAAGGTTGAGGACCCTACTATCCAAAGCCAATTTGATAATTTGATGGAGTCTCTTAATATTGTGGCTAATACTATGGTGGAGGAAACCATAAATTTGAAACAGAATTTGGAAGGTAGAATCTTATCCCTTGAGGATAAATTTGATAAAAGATGGAAAGTTGTGATGAAGAGTGGAAATTCCTCTAAGGTTTTGGGCATTTCGGATTCTGCCAAGCTGATCTCCCCAATTATTATTGCGAAGAAGAGAAAAGAGACTGTGTCTGCTAATATACTATTGTTGGGGGTAAGTTGTTGGATGTGGGTTGTGTTGTTGAGAAGGATGTTGTTAAAGGCAGTGTTTTGAGTGATGAGGTAAAAATTGGTGGGTCGGGGATCAAAACTAGAAACAAAATGAAAGCTCAGGTCGGGGCCTCTGGTATAGAGGTGTCTGATACTATGGACAATGCGCAAAAGATGGTCACTACTGATATAGAAGTTGTAGAGATTCTGAAGAATATGTAGTGTTGTTGGTTGGCTTCCTTCTTTTTGGTTGTTTTTTGGCTGTTAGTTTGTTGTCATTGGACTTATTGTTGCGTAATGTTGTTTTCTTTTATTATTAGCTGCTTTATTTTGTAAAGGGTTTTGGGCCCCTTCAAAACCTATTTTTTACCCCTAATCAAAACATAAATCTCTATAAGGAAAAGATGTTTTTTAGAGTCATAAACATTGTTGGGATCTCAACCTCAACACATTTTTTTTATAGCTTGGTCAATTAATATTTAATGACTTTTTTTGCAGATTTAAAGTATGCATTCAAGGTAAATGGCACCATGGTTATATTATTTTCATATTTTTAATAACTGTATAAACCATTCAGAGGATTATCTCCTTGAATCTTATGCTCTCTTTCCTACTAATTAAGGTGCCAAAGTTGAACGGCAATTAATTAAGCTAGGCATGGGTAGAATAGAGGCTATGCCATGACAAATTGAAGTGGCACCAAGTCTTCTAATGCTGCAATCTTAAACAGCAACAACTTGTGAAAGACTACTCTGATTTTTCTTTTCATCCTTTGAACAAGAAGTAGGGATTATCTATGTATTTTATATGTTTGTCAAAATGTTGATTTGAGCTGAAACTAAATGCCTTAATCAAACCAACACATATTATAGAGCCCTCAAAAAAAAATTAGTTACTTTATGATGGTTTTTCATATCCATTGAAATTTCCATAATTTTGAAAATAATTTAAAGAATCCCAATCCCAGTTTTAAGTTTTGACACTTTTGTGTATGATTTTAGAATATCATACATATACAAGGAAACTGTATCTAGATAGTGTCCTGAAGCAAGGAAAACAAATATAGTATCTAGATAGTGCTTAAAACAAGAATGGGAAAGATTGGTGTAGTTCAATTGTATCTTCCCAAGTAGCATTATCTTCATCATATTGATCCCACTGTACTTTACTTTGGTCAACCACCCTATTGGGTAATTGGTATTGGTGTCTCTCCAAGATTCAATATGGCTCTATTGTTATTTTCCTGGGCTCTTGGACCTGTAATGCATTCCAATTCAAAACGTGTTTCTCATTAGGTACATACTTCTTAAGAAGAGATATATGGAAAACATCATGGATATGACTCAGTTGTGGAGGTAGGGCCAATTTGTAGGCAACCAAATTTATCTTTGCTAGGATTTTAAAAGGTCCCACATAACGGGGTGCCAAATTTTCCTTCTTACCAAAACTTATACAGATTTTATACGGCCTACCCCTTAAGAAAACTTTTTCACCCACTGTGAATTCCTTTTGTGTTCTTTTCCTATCTACATAGCTTTTTTGTTTGTCTGTGGCTTCTTTTAACCTCTATCTAATTGACTTGATCTGATTTTCCATTTCCTTCAACATATCTAGACCAATTATCACTCAATCCTCAAGATTATCCCAACTCAAAGGTATTCGACAAGCTCTCCCATAAAGTTTTTCAAATGGAGCCATCTCTAAAGAGGCTTGAAAAGAGTTATTGTATGCAAACTCAACTAGTGAAAGGTATTATTCCCACTTATATTGTTGATCAATATAGGACATTCATACAAGGTCTTCCATAATTTGATTTGTCCTTTCAGTTTGGCCATCTTTCTCAAGGTGATATGTTGTACTAAAATTCAATTGTGTTCCCAAAGCTGACTGAAGAGCCGTCCAAAATCTTGAAGTGAACCTAGCATCCCTATCTGATATATGATCATTTCTGGAACTCCATGCAACCTAAAACTTTCTCTTACAAAACGCTTAGCCAAAGTTGGTGCATCATCTATTATGTTTCCTACTATGAAGTGAGAAACCTTGGTAAGTTTGTCAATTACCACCATTATTATGTTATGCCTATAAGGTGTTGTAGGCAATCCTTGTATAAAATCCCTACTAATGACCTACCACTTATGATGTGGTATATCATGGTGGTATAAAAATATCGTAGGATGACTATGCTTTGCCTTCACCCTATGACATTCAAGACATTTAGCTACATAAAGTACTATGTCATTCTTCATTCCTTGCCAGAAATATAGTTTCTTAAGGTCTGAATAGATTTTATTTTCCCTTGGATGTCCTAAATGAGGGGTATTGTGGGATTCACTTAAAACCAACTCTCTTAACTCTTTAGAGTTTGGAACATATACCCTATTGTTGTATCAAAGAAAACTTTCACCATCTAGATAATACCCCTTTATTCTAGGATCAATTGGATTACTTTCTAAGGTTGATATAACCTGCTTATACCATGAATATTCTTTTTTCTCATTTAGCACTTTTTCTCTAAAAGTGGTTCTGAATATTATAATATTCATCAAGTGCCTCCTTTTGCTTAGTGCATCTGCAACCCTATTTTCTTTCCCCTTAATATATTGTATCTCAAAATCATATTCACTTAGAGATTATAACCATCTTCTTTGTCTAGCATTCAAGTGAGATTGTGTGAAGATGTACTTGAGTCCTTGATGGTCAATTTTTAACTCAAATGGTTTTTCTAAGAGAAAATGTCTTTATTTATGAAGAGCATGTACAATTGTTGCTAGTTCCAAATCATGAGGTGCATAGTTTACTTCATGATTTTTCAATTTCCTTGATTAATAAGCTAACACGCCTTCATTCTAGATGAGTACCCCACCTAGACCATCAATGGATGCATCTGTCACAACTATGAAATGTCCATTTGGTTCTAGAACCTTTAAGATTGATGCAATGGTTAATTTTTCCTTCAAATTTTCAAATGCCTTATCATAGTGTTCAGTCCACAAGAATTTCTTACCCTTCCTTTGTAATGAAGTGATTGGATTTGCAATTTTTGAGAATCCTTATATGAATCTCCTATAATATCCTACAAGTCCCATAAAACTTCTTACTTTAGACACATTTTTGGGAATTGGTCATTCTTTTATGGCTTTTATCTTATCTGGATCTACTACAATACCATCTTTTGAAATGATGTGACCAAGTAATGTATTTTCTTTTTGAAGAATGCATATTTTGATAGTTTCTTGTATAGCTTATGTTCTCTCAACCTTTGCAAAGCTAACTAAATATGTGCTATGTGTTCCTCCTCATTTTTGGAGTAAATTAGGATATCATCTAAGAAGACCAAGACAAATTTATCCAAGTAATTATGGAACACACTATTCATCAAGTTCATAAAGGAAGCTTGAGCATTAGTCACACCAAAAGGTACAACTATAAACTCATAATGCCCATACCTTGTTCTAAAGGTTGTTTTGGGGATATCTTTCTCCTTAATCCTGAGTTGGTGATACCCTAATCAAAGATCTATCTTAGAAAACACAGTTGCTCCTTTCATTTGTTCAAAGAGATCCTCAATGTGTGGTAAAGGGTGCCTATTCTTTATTGTGACTTTGTTCAACATTCTATAATCAATACATAGTCTTAAGGTTCCATCTTTCTTTTTAACAAACAAAATCGATGCTCCCCAAGGGGATACACTTGGTCTTACGAGAACTTTCCCAAGTAATTCTTCTAATTTCATCTTGAGTTCTACCAACTCTGTTGTGTTCATTTGATAGGGTGCCTTAGACACGGGTTCAACTCCTGGAACTATATCAATGGAGAAGTCAAAATTTCTTTTTAGGGGTAGTCGTGGTAGTTCTTTTGGAAACACATCACTAAAACCTTGAAGGTAAGGATAATTTGGAGGGTCAGAATATCCCCTTCTTCCTTTTCATCCATGGTAACCATGTATACTAGAGCTCCCTTTCTCTTCTCTCTTTTCATTTGCATAGCTGATATGATTTCCATACTGATAGGTTTATGTTTCCCTTGAATCACAACCCTTCTTCCTACATCATCTAAAAATTCTACCCATTTGTTGTAATAGTCTACATTTAATTGATGGTTTTTCAACCATCTTATTCCAATGATCACATCATATGATCCTAAAGGTTCCACATAAAGATCTACCTTTGTATTGAAGTTAGGAAATTGTATTTTTGCATCAGATAGACACTAAGTCACCTCTTTAACTGCCTTATCCCCATACTAGACTATCCATGATGATTTCATATGAATAACTTTAAATAAATTTTTCCTTACTAATTTTGGAGAAACAAAACATTCAGATGATCCAATATTTATTAGAATTGAGACCATTTTTCCAAAAAGTGTACCTATAGTTTCTACGAGCACATTATGGGATTGAGTGTGTTGATTTCTTACTATTGCATGAATCCTTTATGGAGGTCGCCTCTGAGGTTTATTTGTTCTCATCTTTCTTTGTAACCTTGGACATTCTCTAGCAAAATGATTCCCTCCACACATGAAACATCCACTTGGTGGTCCTCAATGCATTGGTTTTTTAGGCTGGTTATTGCTTGCTTCATTGAGCCTTGGTTGATTTGTTGGCCCGTTATATTTCCTTGGTTTATTTTTATTGAATTTTTTTCTGTTAGAATTATTCCCATTGTACATTTGATTTTGATTTGGAGGTGGTTTTATTTCTAATGAATTATTCCTTAGGTTCTTGTTGAAGTTTTGGTTCCTTCTGAATACTTGTTTCCTCTTGAAATTATTACTCCTGAAAGATTGTCTTGCTGAAATTAAAGCTTGTAATTCCTTTCTTGCTTCAGGGATTTCTCTAGCTCTTCATTCATACCTTCTGGTCCATGCATGTCAACCTCTACCCCTATGTTGGTATTTAATCCCAAAATGAATTTCCTAGTTTGGATCTTTTCATCTTTTTGACATATTGGCACGTATTTTAGTAGTTTTGCAAACCTATCCTAGTATTGTTGAACTATCAAAGATCCTTGTTGAAGGTTATGAAATTCATTCATCTTCTCACCAAAAAAAAATTATGGTAGCCACCTTTTACAAAATTGTTCAACAAATTGTTCCCATGTTATATTTTCCTTGGTGTACTTATTTTGTTCCTTTACATTAGTCCACTAGCTATTTGCTTCACCAACAAGTTGGTAGGACCCCCATAAGACCTTTGTAGCTTCGTTGAAGTCCCTTAACTCAAAATAATTTTCCATTTCATTAAGCCAGTTTTCTGCCCCTTCTCCTAGTTGTTTCCCATCAAATTTTGAAGGGGTGATTTTCTTCAAGTCCTTAATCAATTCCAAAATAGGATTTTCCCTCCTAGGTGCAGTAACATTCATTGTGTTCTCCTCTGGATTATCTCCTTCACGAGGGTTTTCAATTTCAGGTTCAACAATGTTTTCAATATTATATTCTCTTGTTCGAAGTTCTTGTACTGTTTGCTCCAAAGAGTTGATTTTATCTCTTTGTTTAGTTAACAAATCTATTATTGCTTCAATCCCATCCTTATTCCTTCCCTAAACTTGTGGTTCATCATTCTCATTCCCCCTTGCCCTTTAGCCAACACCAGCTCGAGTTGCTCTTCCCCTTGCCATTTAGAATTCCTGCTTAATTATTCTCGTATTAGTATTATTCTAAGGGTTTGAGAAATAACTAAAAAAAACTATATACATGTATGTCTAATTGCACGAGTCGTAGTAAGCTCAAGATCTAATTTTTGAACCTGGCTCTGATACCACATGCAAAGACCCAATTAATTTAAACATAAACCCTAGTATGATTTATTTTATTGTTTGTGTCCAAGTGTTCATTCACAAGCATACTTGGGAACTTCTATCTTTACGGGATAGGTATATGTCAATATGTAATGTCAATTGAATCATCTATTCATACCAATTTCACTAAATTGGCAAGCTAGTGGGCCCACTAGGCATCTATCATATGATAGGTATGTGCTCTGGCCAGAGTCTTGGACCCATTGGGATCATTTGGATCCTTAGTTGCTTCCCTAATGACCACACTACCTACTAGAAGTGTACTGAGGTTGCCATCCTCAGGGGTATGTAACTCATAATTCTAGGCTTGAAACCCGCCTCAAAATTTGGCCTAAGGCCTCAAGAAATCAAGCAAATCCATACAGGATTCTTTCGAGTATAATTTTTGTTGATTATCTCTTTTAAAATGTTTAGACGATCTTGCTTTCCCTAGAACCTCGTTCTCAAACACCTGAGTACTAGGAGCATCCTTCATTTCCCAAACTGCCTACATACCCTGCTTCTAAATGGGATCAAGGCGTAAAATATGTAGTTTTGTTTTCTAGACTATGTTTTATGTGGACTATTACAAAAATGTGGGTATGCAACCCTTTCTAGGGTTCTTGCTCCCCAAATAGCCCCTTTGCGGTTACCACCCATGAAGGGGAGCATAAATAACAGATGTTTGGCTTGACCATTGTTTGTTTACCTAATTGACATTCATCTACCTTATTTCCTATTGATGTATGTCACCCTTGACCTGTTTAAATGATTTCATAATTAATATACCTCAACATAAGAATAACTTCAATTACACTACACCATAGAAAATTCCTACTTTGGTTTTCTAGGTTGGCACTAGCGGATTTGATTCATTTCCTTTTTATCTTTTTAGATTATTGTTCCAAAGGGGATTTTCGTCCCTTTGTATTTAAGCAACCAGTGTTCCTTATTTATCCCCGATGATTTATAGGGATGATGCCAAAGACATCGTTATTGAAGTTGTGTTAGGCGATAGGTGCAGTAGCTCAAGTGCGATGGCTTTACCAATAAATGTGAGTGAGAAGCATACATAGAAAAGGAAACTATATATTGAACAACTCAAAACAAATGGAGGTCATCCTACAATGTGTATGAAAAAAAAAAATAGCAGCTTACAGATTTTGTTCATATAATGAAAGTTGTATATACAAAGACTAATGGAATGAACCACAATTCGATAAGCATAAGGCAACTATTCCACAGAATGAGATAATTTTTCTTCTTATTTTAATAGATTGCAGCTCAAGAACATAGAACCAATAAACTATTTTCCCATTATATAACTTTAAGTAGTTTGAAGGTATTGATCATTCCAAACTTGGAAATCACAAAACAACATTGTGAAGGAATTGATGTGAATTTTTTACATTTCCAATATTGTGAATATGTGATGAATTTTTAGAAAGATAAATGCTTTGAACCCTACCTGCTGCACTAAATCCTGGTTGAAGTATGAGATAAGGGGATGCTCAGATGAACACGTCTCCTCCCTGCAAAATCTACAACAACACTCATTGAGTCATTCAAGGTAGAATTGGAGTGCTTTGAAACATAGGCCCATCCATCGATTTATAGATAGAATGCATTAAATTCTTTGTAAACTGTGGCATGCGAGTTAGGTCTACAATTTAATGTGGGCAGTTGAAGTATAAGCCATGTGATAAGTAGGAGGTTTCTTCTACATCGTGTCAAATTATGATATTGCTATCAGGATTCAACCGTGTAGTTTTCGAGTCAAACTCATTGACCCAAGATTCATGAGTAGTGGTTCACAAGAACCCATCTCTCATGATAATGAATGGTCCACTTAGCACTCATTGCATCTAGGTGAAGCATTGGTCTGTCCTGGGAGGTCACCCATCCCAATACTGCTCCAGCTCAAGCGTGCTTAACCATGAAGTTTCCCCCAAGGTTAAGCCCACTTAGCTTGCTACCCCATTTGCAAAACCTTCAGAAAGTGTTATGCCTTATGAACCATTCATTATAGAGCCCCTTTAGCTCATCAATTGATAAGTAGGAGGTTTCTTCCACAGCGTGTCAAATTATGATATTGCTATCAGGATTCAACCGTGTAGTTTTCGATTCAAACTCATTGACCCATGATTCATGAGTAGTGGTTCATAAGCCATGTGAATAATATGGATGAGGTGAGGTGATTGAAGTCGGCGTTGGGCGGTTGGGGTTGATGTGCCAAACTTCGTCGGCAGTATGCACATGTTGCATTCTTCTTATTTCCTGGCAATTCTGATTTGATGGATAAAATTTGGTGAATGTCTTTTACTTCAAAAATTCCAAGCTTTAAGTTTTGTTAGGTTTCAATTTAATGATAAATTACTCATGATCTAATTGACAAAGACTTGTTGCATGTTGATGAATATCACTACTCTAATTTACTCTAATTGTTTTTTTCCTTTTTTTTTGAGATAATGTGTAGTTTAGGTGATGTGAAAGGATCTTTTTTTTATTTTGATATATTATGGCTCAATCAATTGTTGAGTTAATTATTTTTTTGATTTGATTCTCAAATTGATGATATTAGTTTACTACAATTTAAATTTTGATATGCATGAATAAAAGGAAATTCAAATAGTAGCAATAATTAAAATAACAAGAGAGGTTGTAATATTTACCAACCACTCTCCCAATTTTTTACCTTCCATATAACTGTGATTAATTTGATAATTTGCAAAACCATCCATTAACCCCCACACTTTTTGCAATATGTATTAGAATTTTCAATCCTATGCATACCTATTCTTACAAGCATTAACAACTATTAATGAATCCCCTTCTATATATATAGATGGTAGTTTAAGAGATCGAGCTAAAATTAAACCATTAAACAATGCTTGTGCTTTTGTCAAATTGTTTGTACCATTTGATAGATTAATTGATAATGCTCCTAAAAATCTGCCCAAATGATCTTGTATTACACAGCTTGCACCTGATTTTCCTATACTTCCTTCGCAACACCATTAAAATTTAATTTATAAGCCCCTGGCAAAGGAGGAGACTAAATAACCTTGCTCCTATCCACTTTCAAACGCGGAGACTAAAAAATTAACATAAGAGTTTTACCCAATCAAAGAGATGTTAGAAGGGGAATTGGGTCTAAAATTGTAAACTACATCCTAAATATTTCTTGAATATGACTCAAACATAATTTTATCAAAATTTTATTAAGAGTTATCATCAAATAAAAAAAGTTAAAGGTATTTTGATATGGTCAAACCTTTTATGTTAAAATAAATCATGCACATACTACTTATTGTTGTTGTAGGGTGCATATTGATTTTTTTAAGTATTATGACATTTATCATCATAAATGTGTTACTTTTCACATTAATAATATTTTATAGGAATGTAGATACACGTCCCACCTAAATTACTAGAAGATTTTATTTCACCTATGTTATGTAAAATAGTGGATGGACAAAAAAATAATAAAAAATCATGTTTGAAAAGATTATGTGTTGTTTATAGTAGTTTCCAACATTTATAAAAAAAAATATAGAGAACACATAAAATTTAAAAAAAAAAAACTAGTTAGTTTTAGAAAAATATAATTCAGTAAGACATATGAGTAAAAGATGGAAAAAAGTTAAATATATTTCAATTATTGAATATATGTATGTATGTATGTATGTATGTATAGAGCTAAATGTATGATCTAATATTTGTATGTATGTATGTATGTATGTATAGAGCTAAATGTATGATCTAATATTTTAGGATAAGATAATATACAAGCATGTAATGCATACACACAAAGCTCAATGGTTGGATGGGAAATGTGAGTTATGTAAGAACACATTTCCTCTTGTTAGGACCATTATTTTGTTGTATATTTTATTGAGAATTATGTATTACAACCCTAAAATAAATTGCAATCTTAGTAATACAACTCTATTTAGGTTACTATTTTGCATATGAATGCATTAAATAGCACAAAAGAATAATAGAAAGATAGTGAGTGATTATCACTTCTACATCAATGATGATCATACTCATTTCACTAAATTTGTGTAACGTTGCTTTCATATATTTTGTGATAATTTAAGTGATAAAATTATATTTATTCAACACGTCATATGATCAAATAATAACACATCACAATTCAAGAATTTAAGAATGTTCTACTGGTTGAGAAAGATACATGTGATGAGTTATATTCAATATATTTGAAATTTTACTATGGACATGAAAAAATGTGAGCATGATGGTGAACAAGCATCTATAAAAAGAGCCCTAACAAGAGAAGATTTAAAGTACCAAGGTGGTGCTAAGTTGACAAATGTAGCAATAATCATGCCATGTTGTAACTCCACAATGAAACTAGGTAATGAAAGTAATTCTACAATTCTTAAAAAAAAATTATAGAGAATTTAATATTGAAAACTATAAATATTGTTGTATAATAATAGGATCGAGTAAATTCCACTCATTCAAAATTTCAAATACAAGTTCATGGAATATTTATGTAAGATAGATGACATATTTTTATTCATGTATGGATTTTACTTGAGAGTAATGCAAATTAAAAGAGTGTGTTGAAAAATGTTCTTGTAGACCTTTAGTTTCACTTCACACACATCGAATTCTATATGCACTATAGTTGACTGAGATGGAAATGTAATGCACACTCTTGTCTTTACCTTGTGTGCTTTCTAATTCATATAATATATGTTGTATTGAGTGTTGTATCATTGTATTATGTGATTCATATGTTATGATCTATTGCACAAAACTTTTAAATGAGGTTTGTTGTGCCATCAAGGTGTTTTGATGGTGTATTCCAAATTCTTTTGTGAAAATGATTATATGAGCATCAAGGTTTTTTCAATGAGTTAATGCATTGGTGTTGTATATTTGACTATACATTATCGGGTGCATATGCCATGCCCATGTATGTTAGATAATTTTAGTGTTTCAAAATTATGTGTCAAATTATTTATTATACATCTTGTTCTTGGATATTTCTGGTTGTATATGATTTACAATAGATTTAATAATCTAATATCATGTCATATAATTTATACACATTTGCTAGATTATGTTGCTTTGACTATTATTATATGGGGCAGGTATGTTTGATGTTTGATTTCAGTATGTAGGAGGTTTATAGGTGTTAGACCAATAGTTTCTATCTGAGGATGTTGGCATGGATTCTATTTAGCCATCTCATTCTTATCCTTTGTGGAATCCTTGTATTAACCTAATTTTGAATTAGTGGTGATTTTGAAATCCATATGTTGTGAAAACTTATAAAGTGTGGTTAGGTCCTTTACATTTGTTTAATCTGTTGCTTATATTGCATTTAAATTTGCTTCAAAATGAATGGTTATTGTGTTTACATAATATTCAATACTTTCATGGAAACAAAGGCCTATTGCATTATTTTATCTAAGCTAGTATAAAAATAAATATATTTATTATTAATTTGAAATAAGGTATCTGGAATAGTGAAATAATTGCTAGTTAAAATATAATTTAACTCAATTGATTTAATTTCATAGCTAGTGGAAAATTAAATTAGCATTCAGTCTATATATAGTTCATTATATATCAATTTTATTGATTTCATTATTATTAAAAAAAATATTTGGCAAAGTGAATATTGAAAATAAAAAAATAAAAAATAGAGAAAAAGGAAATAAAAGAAAATGCTTGAGATAAAGAAAAAAGAAAATTATTATTTTCATAATGCATTTTTAAATTTTTGCTCTAAATAATAATTATTTTCATAATTCTTTTTTAATTTTTGCTCTAAATCCCTCTTCTTCTCTATGAAAAAACAAATGAATTTTGTGAGAAATTGGGGATGAAATTTCTTGAAGTAGGATTGAGATCAATGGTTCTTAGAGTAGGGTTGCTTGGGAATGAAAATTCACTGGCATGTACGTGTGTTGCTCTTGAGAAAGATATTCTCTATTATTTGTAAATGTTACACCCTACCCTAGATTTTTAAAATTACCTTTCACGTTATGGTAATTTTTGTGATGAATCATGAGACTATGAAATCTTGAAAGTTACATATTATGATGGAATTATGCAATATTATGTTGCTTCATTTAAATGGAGAATTGATGGCTATTTGATGAAATTATTATATGAAATGCTATGAGATGATTCTATTTACTTTAAAACAATTGTTAATGGAAATGCAATGATATGGTCATGATGCAATGGTTTCGACTAACTACTCATTTATTTCTTGAGTGAAAATGCAGGAACAATTTGAAGGCCCTCTAGAGAGAGAGGGGGGATATCACTTGGGAGAAGGATAAGGAGCTACAAATTCTCTGGCAATGTCATTTGAGCTTGGTGTCGATCAAGTATTTTACCCCGTAAATCTAAAAGTGTCTAGGGATGTTAGTAGCATGTTTGAAGGTAAGTCAAACCCATGGTAGTTGATTTGTGTTCTTTCTGTTATGCTTCGTTGTGGTAATTTGGGGGTTTAATAACTTTCTTATTTAAATATATATAAGTAAATATATATGAATATATATGTGTGTGCATAGGGAACACATATATATGCTTATATGGACACATATTTATGTATGAATATGAAGGTACACATCAACATATATACTTATACACTCATGTAAGTATATATAGATACATACATACATGTGCATTTGATAAATGGATACAAAACATACATATGTATACTCATATATATTTAAACTATTGTACTATTGTGAACATGGAAAGTTAATTAAACCAATTAGGCTAGGGACCAACTAAGAAACAAAGCAATTGATCTAATAAACCCACATTCCAATGATATTCTTGCAAATATCAATCAAAGCTTAAGAAAACATGAAATAACAAAACCAATTCAATTCAAAAGCCTAGTCAATGAATGCAAACCTCATCCCATTGGGAGATTAGGGCTGGATTGATGCGGAATGCTCACCTTGAGCCTAATCCCATTGTTGATGTAAAGCTTGACAAAAGGTTGATGAGGATGATGAAGATTGATATGGTTGATTCACAAAATGATGATAATGGTGATAGAAAATCCTACATAGTCTAGTTACTTGGATGCTTGTGAATATCATTCTCATGAAAATGAGAACTATTTATAGACTTTTTGGATGAATCAATGGCTAATATCAAATTGGATAATCAAAGGATAGAATTGAATGAGAGGAAATGACATGGATCAAAGATGTTAATCAAGGGCTCAAATTTCTTGAGATAAATGCAATCCCATGAGTTTAGAAGTATGTGGGAGATATTTCCATGTGGAGGGAAATATTTGAATTCAAATTGGAGAATATTCCACAAGAATATTCTTTGAATGATTGCAGGATTGGAGGGAATTAGTCAACTAAATAATTAAGAAATTATTTAATTGTGCAAGTGGAGAGAATTTAGGAATTTAATTTAAAAAATAGAAATCAAAGTGGGATTTAGGACATTTAATTAAATAATTTGTATTATTTAATCAAATAAGAAGAAAACTAGCATTAAGGGGTGAATTGGTCAAATAATTTTAATTATTTAACTAATAGAGGAAAATAGTGAATTTAATTAAACAATTTACATTATTTAATTAAATAGATGAAAATGGATAAATCAAGATGGAAATGATGTTAATAATCAAAATCAGGTGTGTGATGTGATCACGACATTTTTAAGTGTCTACAATTATATACGCTATTATTTGATGGCTATCAGATGAGGTCACGAACATAAAGCCACACAGGTGGCAGAAGTTTTTAGTGTACAACTTAGTTTACATGCAAGCCTATTGTGGCTTTACTATGTAGGCATGGTCTTGCCAATCTCATCGTTAACTGCTTTCTCAACTGTACCTTAATAAACAGATCCATTATTGCTTCTTGCTTTAGCTAGTCGTGGTAATTTTAGAGTGCAGATAAGATAATATATTTGGCAACCGATTATGTAATTGTCTTTGCTTGGAGTGGTCGAGGGTTAAGGAAATCTGATAGTGTTATCTAAATATGATTATTATGCTTAAAACTGAGGGGGAATCAGTTATTAAAAACATATCAACTAACCTCAGTGAGAGTGTAGTTTGGAGGGGTGATATAAAAGGGTAGTAAAGCCGGGGAGTAGAGATCATCATCTACGTTACATTTTTGAAGTGGCAGGGATAAGAGAATAGAAGTTAGACGTTTTGTGGAGAGAGAATAGGAACAACAAACTAATAGAGAATAGAGAGTAAGATTCGAAGGAGGTTCATTTTACCATTCTTGTGCATATCGAAGGAAGAATCAGACTATTGCAGGTTAATTTTTCAAAGAAAGAACTACTCGTTGAGTAGAAGATTGGTTGCATACACCTTGCCAAGCCAGTGAGCAAGCATGTTACTTTCTTTTTATCTTCCTATGTTCTTTTCTTGTTCAAGAAAGATTGCGAAAGTTTTAATAGAACCAGTTATGGGGCAGATATAGTTGTATACATTCTCATGCGAGATTTTTTATTGGTTTCTTCAAATCCACCATGCTGAAGTAGTTCATTTTCGTGGGTTCTTGGAAAATATTGATTCTTTTAAGCCAGATAGGAGTTTTTATACTGAGAAATCATTTCATGCAAAATATTTGATTATGATTGAATTATGAATGCAACCACTTATTGAATGTGAAACTCTCTTTAATCGTAGAGGAAAAGTCTTGGGTTTTTTTTCAGTTCAGAGCCTTATTTGAATGCATGGATGTAAATAGAGTACTTACGAATGAACAAAAGAATAAAAAATGTTGGAATCACTTTTTTTTTCTTTTTTTCTTTTTTTGAGGGTTTTGAACCGAGTTTGTAAGTATGAGAGTAAAGAAGTGGTAGAGCCTTGAGCTCAGCTTGATGTTAGTTTTTGCTAAGAATGCTTATTTGTTAAGGAATAGATTTCCTTGTTTTCCTCTTTATAAAGATTTTGAGATTGTAATGGTTTCTTGGAATGAAGACCTTACTTTTTTTTCTTGATTTATTAAACTCTTCAAGGATTTTATATTAAGTAGAAAACCACCCAGATGGGGTATTATGTGAATGAAGTTTTTATACTACTTTGTGACTAGTTGGGTCAAGTTAATTACTTTTGTTGGAAAAAGAATGTCATGGAACTAATTTTGAGAGTAAATACTCTCTTATAGTCAGTATACTTTGAACTAGTGGCAAATTCCAAGACCCGGTAATTATGTTGAGTAAATTTGGGGCTCAAAGAAAGTATAACATAACACCAATTCAGTCAAGTTAAGACTAGAAAGTCAAGGTGGGTTGAATAACAGTTTTCTTTATAATTATTCAATGGGTCGAACAGTCAGTTCAAGTTAACCCTAGGTCAGATATGGTACTCCAAGTCAAGTAGGGTGGGTTAAAAAGCAACTTTGCTCATTAGTAGTGATTGTATATATTACAAATACTTTGGCCAAAGTGATTGTAGTAGTATCTACATGCACTTGTTGGTTCACTGTGACCCAGATTGGTTAACTAATCAGACATGTCAAGTACATAGTTGCAAGGTATCCATAGTTGTATGATGGTGTTAGTTAAGTAGGGCACAACATCAGAGCTCAGATGGCAAAAACTAAGAGGGTTCTTAACTATACCATTTGTTGAAGAGTAGGGCCACTTCCAATTAGGAAGGTGTGTGGGGGACCATAGGTCCATGGTTGAAGGTAAAGCACCTAGTTGATGCTCTCCCCCTTACAAATGATGTGTCGAGTCTTAAAAGACAAAAAGTATCCAAATATGGGATCTCTGACCTTGCTTTTTTTTAATTATATTTAAATAAAATCATTTATGTTGAATTACCAAAAAGTTAAAAAATGATTACTCTTTTTAGTTGAAAAAGATGATTACCTATATTTATGTGTATTCAATTATGCAATTGCATATTCTATTTTGAAAGGAAAAAAATTATATCTCATTTTACTTGTGATGTCAGTTTATTACTGTATGGTAAATAAATCTTGGTAATTTCTTGTAAGAAGGAGGTGGTTGTTACACATGGTATCAAAGCTACTGGGTTAACCACTTGGACCTATGAGCTTACTACCTAAGTTTAGCATCCAACATTAAGCGACTAATATTTGGAAACCTTATGCCAGAAATGGGGAGAACTAAACAAACTACCGAGAAATCCTTTTCCAAAAATGAAAGGTACCTAAAAGCAAAGAAGGAACAACAGGATCTTGTTAAAACTATCGAGGGAACCAATGTCAATGGAGAGGATTGGTTGGGTGACACATAACCCTTCACTCATGCAGTGACTCATGTCAAGAAAGAAATGGAAGAGTTGAAGGAGGTTGCAAAGGACATTGCTCAATACCTCCTATCAACTCTGAAAAACTATATGCTACACGATAAATATCATGTGAATGCAATAACTCAAATCCTCTGAATAAACCTGAAGGGTCAAGTGAGCACCTACATGTGCATCCACCACCTGAAATAATAACAATAAATTCTAAAGAGTTTGAGGGATATACCCCTCTTGTCTGTGATGGATATTTGTCTCATGATGAAATTATGCAAATAAATAAGGATGCTTTGTATCCACTTGTTGTTCAATTAAAGAAAGTTTACAAACATGTGTTCAAATCTCTCACTCTTCAATTTAAAATGGAATGTGTGGTAAATTAGTAAATTTGCATGCATAAATGTGATAAATGGAAAACTAATAAAAACTTTAAACTGGGAACTTCAACTAAAAGCCTAATTCCAAAATGGTGCAAACCAATAATAATAAGGAAAAGAGTTAAGAAGTTGGTCAACCATTTGGGAATGCAGAGGCTAAGTTAGATCAGATTTTGGCCTTGTTGCAAGACACAAGGGCAAGGGTTAATACCCTTAAAGAAGAGGTTAGAGGTAGACCTAGTAAAAATACTACCTTTGAAGGTGAAAATGAGAACTACCATGTTCATACTAACCATAGCAAGAATGGGGAAAACAACTCTGAGTCCAAGTCGGATGAAGTAAAGAGGGAACAATTAGCCAAATAGTTGTTTAGGGACATGAATAAAGTAACCCCTCCTAATTTTGACCCAACATAGTAAGAGGAGATGCCACATAGGCTTGGTTAATAAAAATGGAAAGGTATTTTGAGATCCTCAACTATTTTGAAGTAACCAAAGCCATCTAGGGGGTGTACCAACTGGAAAGAGAAGCATCCACATGGTGGATGGATAAGAAAATAGAGCTAGGTTTGAGCTCATTGAAGTTAAATTTGGATGAATTTGTGGCCATCTTTAGGCAAAGGTGGATACCCCAACTATATTTTGATCAAAAACTCATGGATTTTCAAAACTTGAAATAGGGTGATTCATCTATAAATGAATATTGGGAAAAATTCACCCACCTCCTCAAATACATCCCTCAATGTCAGAAGGATGAGATTTTTAGAATTTGAAAGTTCATAATGGGTTTGGATGCCCAAATTGGCAGGGAAGTGGATGTACATGGTCTAACCACAATGGACCAATTGTAAAAAAAAGGTCATAAAATAGGAGCAAAGACTCAAATCTATGTCATCCTAGAGAGAAGGGAATCGTAAAAAGTATAACTAGTCTCAATCCTTGCAACCTTTCAAGAGAAGAGGTGACAAGTAGTAATTTCATAAGAAAAGTGACAGGGGCAACCACAAGAAATAGAATGAGGATTGAAGGGACATGAGAAATGGTGGAAATAGTGGTAACAATGGAAAAGAAATGGGGAAAATTTAGGAAAGCCTACTGAAAGGAGGGGACCTCCAGGAGGGTGTTTTTTGTGTGGTAGCAAACACTATGCAAACTAGTGTCTTGGACTAGGGCCTCAACCTTGAGGGAATCATTTTCTAATGCAACAAGCTAATTTTTAGTAGAGGATACATGCAGCTTTGGACAATTGGTAGGCAGAATATCAAAACTCTAGGTATTTTTTTAGAGTACCTGTTATAGTTTTAATTGATAATAGTGCTATTGATTGTTTTGTTTCTCCTAATTTGCTAAGTAAAATCACTAGAAAAGTTGGATATATGGAGAAATATTGGTCGATAAGTATGTAAACCAATCAAGAGCTCAGGTAGAGTAATGTTTGTTTGAGGCTATGGTTGATTTGTTGAGCTTTTCAACAAAGGTCAACCTATATGTAGCTCCCTTAGGTTCCTATGATGTCATTTTAGGAATCAATTGGCTATGGAGGCATAGAGCTAAGGTGGGCTATTTTTCAAAACAATAGAGTACTTAGATGACCTTGGAAATAAAGTGTTCCTGCAAGGAACTTCCAGAGAGTTCAAAATAAAGGCAAATATCTACCATTTAATTGAAGAGGGTTAAGCAGAGGGGTTGTCAGCTTTTTGCAATAAAAATGGAGGAAATAAATGAGCCAAAGGATAACAAATAATTCATCTTCTAGGATGATTTATTGTTCTACGAATCCAAAAAACTCCATGAGGAGCGAGATAAAGGACCCATGGATTAGGAAAGAATAGACATGGAAAGGTATCCTTTCCTCTAAAATTTTGTGGATGTATTTCTAGACGAAATGCCTAGATTGCCTCCCAAAAGAGCTTTCGATTTCTCCATTGATATAATTCTAGGGTTGAATCCAATATCCAAAGCTTCTTATCGGATGACTACCATAGAATTGATGGAGTTGAAGGTGCAATTACAAGAATTATTGGAAAAAAGGTTGATAAGACCTAATGTCTCACTATGGGGAGCACTGATGATTTTTGTTAAGAAGAAAGATGGTACATTGTGGTTGTGCATTGATTATTGCATGCTTAATAAATCCATGATCAAGAAAAAGTACCCATTACCACATATAGATGATCTTTTCAATCAAATGCAAGGGGCAAAAAATTTCTCCAAGATCGATTTGTGATCTTGGTATCATCAATTGAGACTCAAGGATGACAACGTCCACAAAAATACTTTCAGAACTAGGTACGTACACTACAAGTTCACAATTTTTCCATTTGGACTAAATAATGCACCTTCATTATTCATGAACCTAATGAATAGTGTCTTCGTGGATTGCTCAGATAAATTTGTCCTTATCTTCCTCGATAACATTTTGGTATACTCCAAGAATGAGGAAGAGCATATGCAACATTTGAAGTTTGTCCTTCAACAATTAAGAGAGCATAATTGTACATAGAGTTATCAAAATGTATGTTCTTCCAAAATAAATTGTAGTACTTGGGCCATATCATCTCAGTAGAAGGAATTGCAGTGGATCTTATAAAAAATAAAAGTTGTCTTAGAGTGGTCAGCACTAAAAAACATGAAAGAAGTTTGCAGTTTTATGAGACTAGCAGGATATTACAAGAAGCTTGTAACCAACTTCTCAAAAATCGTGTGTCCCATTACCTCTCTTTAAAGAAAAGGTGAGAGGTTTGAATGGTCAGGAAAAATTCAAGAGGCATTTGACCTATTGAAAGAAAATTTGACTTTGGAACTGATTTTGAAAGTGCTTGACCCAAAGGGGAAGTTTTTAGTCATCACTGATGCCTCGAGAGAGGGATTAGGTGGTGTAGTTATGTAGGATGGATGGGTGATAGCCTATGAGTCCAGGATACTGAAATCCTATGAGAAAAACTATGCACCACATGATCTTGAGCTTGCAACTATTGTGCATGCGCTACAAATGTGGTGAAATTACTTGATGGAAAAACCTTTTGAGTTGAGATCCAACCACCAAGGTCTTAAGTATTTGTTTACTCAACCTCACCTAAATGCTCGATAGAGAATATGGCTAGAGATAATAGCGGTTTATTATTTCAAGATCACCTACATTAAGGGCAAGGAGAATTGAGTCATAGATGCCCTTAGTAGAAGGAGACATATCTCCTCGATGATCTCAATGTGAACATATTTCAAAAGAAAGGTATTGCAACAATCCAAAGGGGATGAATATTATGAAAAATTTAAGCAAGCTCTAATGGACAACCCTTGATATCTAAGGTATGATGGGTTTCACTTTGAGTCAGATGGGTTATTGAGGTTTAAGGGAAGAATGTACGTTCCAAACTCAAGAGAGTTAAGGAACACATTATGGAAAGAGGTTCATTTTGCACCCTACTCATGACACCCTAGTGTGACAAAGCTTTTGGTTGATGTTAAGCCATTATATTTCTAGAAGGGAATGAAGAGGGATTTTGCAAGGTATGTGGCAGAGTGTCTTCAATGCTAGAGGGTGAAAGTAGAGCATCAACACTCAGCAAGACTATTATACCCTCATGACATTCTAGAGTGGAAATGACAGATTATCAACATGGATTTTGTGCAAGGTCTTCCTATGTCTAGAAATAGCCATAATGCAATATTGGTAGTGGTGGATAGACTCACCAAGGTAGCTCATTTTACACCCGAGAATTTGACATATGGGGCACCAATCATAGCCCGTAAGTTTGTTCAAGAATTATTCAGATTGTATGGTGTCCCTAAAAATATTATCTTAGATAGGGATGTGAGGATGACTTTGAGGTTTTGGCAAGCCTTATTCACCTCCTTAGGAACTTAGTTGAACATAAGCTGAACATATCATCTAGATATAGATGGTCAACCAGAAAGAGTAAACTAGGTGTTAGAGGATCTACTGAGGGTATATTTCATGGATAACCAATGCAAGTGGGAGGATTACCTTCCACTTGTGGAATTTCCATATAATAATTCATATCACTCCACAATAAAAATTCCTACATTAAAAGCATTGTTGAAAATGAAGGAAAAATTATAGTAAAAATGTAGCTTTAAATTTGTAAATCCTATGTAACTGTAGTCACAATCTCTTGTGTATGATTAATCTTGAATTAGATTAATTTTAATGTTGTATAAAGTAGACAGAAGATTATAGAAGAAATATAAGAGCGAATAGAAAGGACACGGCATGTACATGGAGAAACCCTTTCGGGAAAAAACTCCACCAAAATTGGTCTTGCTTTTATTATTTAACATTTGATTAAGATTACAAGAACACTAATTCAATTCTCCTTGATATGCTTCCTTTGTTCTTCAACAAATCTTCTTCACAACCTGCAATATTTTCTCACAAAACTCTCTCATACAATTTCTGCAATAATTGAAAATATTCTTGCTTACAAACTCATAAGATTTATCGAATATATAATCACAAAGGCTCTTGAGAAAATCCATGCCTAGGGTTTCCAAGTTGAGTTCAAACATGCATGACAAAGTCAAACAAGGGTCTCCCTCAAATTTGGCACCCAACATTGAAGTGTTAACCTTGTAGTTGTCAAAAATATCTTATGCAAGCTCATCCTCAAAGTAGACATCCAAAATGGGTCCCACTTAACTGAGCATTATAAATATCTTTTCCATGCAATAGTTGTAACTCAAAGATGCCAACTTGGGCGCCCAAGGTGGGCCCAAGTTAATCTTTGTTAACTGAAACACATCTGTCACCGATTCATGCAAAACAATATGCATGCATGATCCTCCATATGTTAATTGAATGTATCAACCTATTATATATCCATGCAACTCAAGTCATTGAAGTTAACTAACATGCAACTGAAGATAACTGAAACATAACTGAACTACACTCAATTGAACTGAACTAAACTAAACTAAACTAAATTGAACTGAAATGAATTTAATTGAACTGAATTGAACCTAACCTCGTAAACAACAATCCCTATTTTATATGAACTCAACATGCATAAATCAAAACCCCTATTTTTTAGGAACCTAGGATGCATTTCTAAAGTATACTCAATTCACCAACCAATTAATTGAACCAAGGTGGATGCCACCTCCCATGTGGGCACCCATGTGCTCCTATTTTGTAAGAGCTCTCCCAAGGTGTCCTCACATGCTCCTATTATTTAGGAATAACTACAAGTGTCAAATTAAATGTTTATTTCATTCCAAATTAATTTCTTCCTAATCCTAGTGTTGTGCAACACATTCCAAGGACTTAGGAGATACATAAAATATGTTTAGAATGCAATTAAATGGCATCATATTCCCAACATGCATTATATGGAAGAAAGTGTTGAAATCCTATAAGTTGGGATAAGCTAGAAGATAGGATTAGTCTTGGTCCAGAAATACTCTCTAAAATGGAAGAAAATATCAGATTGATCAAGAAAAGGCTAATAGAAGCCAATGATAGGCAAAAAAGTTATGTTGATGCCAAGCATGTGCCTAGACATTTTTCAATGGGAGAAAAATTCTTATTGAGAGTCAAGCCTCAAAAGAGTGCCATCAAGTTTGGAAATTGTTCCAAGTTAGCTCCTCATTATGTGGGACCTTTCGAGGTTCTAGAGGAAATTGACCCAGTTTCCTTCATAGTTGCTCTACCGCTAGCTCTTGCTAGAATGCATAATGTATTCCATGTTTCTTATTTTAAAAATTATGTACCTAGAAATAATCATGTGATTGATTGGAATGCACTTCAAATTATGTATTCAAGGGTGGTCATGATTAAGCCTCTCAAAGTGCTTGAAATGTGTAGGCTCTGCCTACGCAATAGAGAGGTGATTTAGTGCAAGGTCTAGTGGTACTAGTATGTTGAGGATAGTGTCACTTGGGAGGACTACCAAGATATTAAACATAGATTTCCCCATTTCTTACATGAATTTGAAAATAGAAATTAATACATTTTCTTTTCTTTGCTATATGTTATGATACTTTACATCATCGGGGACTATGATTCTTAAGCGGGGGATGTGTTACACCCCACCCTAGATTTCTAAAATTACTTTTCAGTTTATGGTAATTATTGTGATGAATCATGAGACTATGAAATCTTGAAAGTTACATATTATGATAGAATTGTGCAATATTATTGTTAACCTATTTTGACATCCTTGTCTAAATAGTTGCTTTAGTTCTTTTAGGCTCACATTTGCATGATAAAAGGGGTTTTAGTCAAAAAATATCCTTAGTTGAAGATTTTTTCAAAATCTTTTACTAAGACATATCTCAAGTCTACATTCATCAAAATACAGGGAAAAGCTTGCAACGATTAGGGTTTCACAAAGGATCAGCAAGGGAGATTTTTGCATGTTGAAGAAGAAGCTCTTCAGTTGTGGGTGTAGGAATTTATTCATACAATAGTTTTTTTTAGTTTTATTTTGTTGCCTCAAGGGAATAACTTATAGCTTTCTCCTTGTTCTTTCATGGTTTTGTATAAGAAATCATTTATTGATTGTGGAGGATGAAGTCAAGAAGCTATAGATGTAAGTGTTATTGATGGATGTTAGATACATGGGGCAGCATATGGAAGTTCGATAGTACCAAGTTTGTATTGATGATGTGGATTTTGTAGTTATCAATATTCTCATATTTTTGTGGCTTCAAATTCAATATCAAATGCAAAGTCTTGTTAATATCCAGTATGTAAATCTTTCTCAACTGCAAGCCCTCAAGCTCAGGCAATGGATACAAATATTGATATTTCTTCTTCTGTAAATGTGCATCTTTTTCCTCGACTTCTAATCCAGTGGTAGGTCTGTATAGAAAAATTATAGAAGACCAATGATGAGATAGTTTTAATTCAACATACTTTAAATTCTTGACATGGTTTAAAAAATCTGATATTCACAATTCTAAAAGGATATATGGAATTATTACAAATGAAATGCTTGACAAAGATTTGGGTTCTATGGAATGAAATAATAGAAGGATATACAAAATAGGAATGGTGAGGATGCCTTAAGACTCTTCTACAACATGTAACACAACATATGAAGATGATAGAAATGAAGGATAGTGGTTTATGTTTGTAACTAAGAGAACTATTAATTAAGGTTAATAGTGGTTCATGGTAGGTGGATATAAACCCTAAGACAAGAAGAAGGTGATAGTATAATGCAAATGATATCAAAATAGAGTAATGAAGTTGGTAGTGCTGGTGAGAAATGATGGTTCTTTGCCAATATTGAAGGATGTTACTCCAAATGCAACATCAAGTTTGGGATTTGGTGCTTATGAGAGTATTGAAAGACAAAAGGTCAAGAACCTTTACTCCCTTTAGATAAGAATTGTCCTAAAATTCTTGTTGTAGGGTCACATGCTAATAATCTAGGTTATCAGTATGGTAGATTGGCAGAAACATGGCAAGGTTCAATTGGAAATTTGATAATAGTATAATGTGAAGCAGGTTTGAGTTTATGAGGGTTCAATAGAAAAGAATAATGGAGGACAAATAATATGAACAACAACCTTTATATAAATGGAACTTCTATAATGATGAGACAGAGTTACAAGAGGCACAGTCATGAATTGTGAAGGTAGTCATTGTAGGCAGTCCATAAGCAATATGAAAGAGGATAGTCTTTTAGTAAGAGAAAAGGATAGTCGCTCTCGAGGGTAGACTTCAAGGTTTTCAAAGGTAGCAAACTAGTAGACTTAGGGAAGCCAAAGAAATCTATGAGGAATGGGGAGTTAGAAGCTTGCCCAGTACTAAGCATACAGGGTAGTCATTTTTCTCATGACCATGATTAATGGTTGTCATAAAGGTTGAAGACAAGGGAAGTCTTAAAGGTTTGAAAGATAGACTTGGTACTTAAAACACTGTCACTAAATTTCATACAAGTCCTTAAACAAAGTTAAGACATGATAGTGTATATGAACATAGTGATGGAAAATTAAAGATAGGAGGACACTTTGAAAATCATAGAAAGGGATGATTGTTATCAAAAATCCAAGGACTATTAATGACCAAGGGTGCCTAACAAAGGGAGGAAAAAGCAATTAATCAATAATAAATCTTAACAACTATGTGAAATTAAGGCAGACCTTCATCATGCTAGCAGTCAAGGATAAAAGAACAAATGACAGTTAGATTTTCTTGAGAAAATTTCAAGTGAGTAGAGGTGAAAGTAGAGCCATAAGCCCAGAACATGGTAGTCAAGTGCCTAATGAAATAGATATAATCTTGTACCTTGTAATTTATGATTGAAATAATAGTCCAATGACATTGTAAAAAGGTGAGAAAAACAGACACAAACCTAGCAACAAGGGAGGATAGTTTTAAAACAAAGGAAGGACTATTCAAAGGGTAAAATTCATAAATAAGACAAATGATAGTGTTGATCCTCTAGGGCAATCAAACAAAGGAAGCACTAGACAGAGTTACAAGGGGCAATAATCATCATTGGTTTTACCAAGGCAAGAATATGCAAGATAGTGAGAAGACAATCAACAAAGGAAACTAGTGTTCAGTGAGTAATCCATTTCAAGGACACTCATCATTGTCCAAGGCAGAATCAAGAGACAACCCTTATGAATGGTCATCATAAGCACAGTCAAATTAAACATAAGGGCAGATTTATTAAAAAAGGTAATGAGTATAGTAGCAAAGGAGCAACAAATAATGAAGCCATCAAGGCATATGCATAGAGGATAGTCAAAACTTGAAGGATCAAGGCCACCACTTGAAGAGCCAACATTATCAGTTCCTACTACCAGTGTTGTTTTCTTTTCAACTTATCAGACCTCTGAATCAAGTTATGACAATAGGTTGGTAAAAAGGGAATAGTGCAATCTAGGTCAAAGCATCAAAATGATGAGGGAAATTCTCTATAAAGTATAGTATGGTAGGGTGCAACATTTAATAACAAACTATGAGAGATTCAAGAAGCAAGCAAAGGATGATCAGGGGCAATAACAAATAGATCATTGTATATGAAATGAGCAATTTTATCATAAAAGGACAGTCCACGTTGATGACTTCATGTACAATCCCTTTATCTCAATATGCATGAACTTGATAGAGTAATAAGGACTTGGGATAGTGATCAAACTGAAAGACCATCAATAAGACAGTTAACCCGATGAAGAAATACTATTATCAATATGTATGACAATGCTTTTGCAAAGGATAGGAGTTAAGGAAAAAAATATCAAAATATACTGATGAAGGAGAGAAATAGCCAAAGACTAAGGGTTTAAAGACAATCTCATCACAAGATAGTAAGAAGTGCAACCTTTATGATTGTCGTAGAGGTTCATGTAAGCAAACCCTAGACACACCCATCATCATGCTTGAGTTTTCTCGGGTTGAGAGGAGAAATTTGGCCTAAATATTCAAGTTTGAGATACTTACAAGTAGTTTATACCTTTTTGACAAGTCTACATATTTATAACTAAAGTTGGTAAGAGTTTGAAGCTGAAATCATACTTTTTAATGAAGATTGGAGTCCTTAAAAGTGGATTTTTTTCCTTGCATGCCCAACAAGGTGAAAACTTCATGCAAAGTGTTAAGGGGTAGCTTTTTCAATCAATTTCATGCCAAATTTTAAGCTCAAGTTCGAGTATAAGCCCTTGTTTCATGCAAACAGTTGAGTTGGATCATGCAAACAATCAAGAGTAGTTAGAGGCCTTAAAAGAAGGAATTTTGGGGCAAATACAACATTTCTAGTTAAGTTCAAGACCCCACATGGGTGTAGTATCAGTCAAGGCAAGTTTTTAGCCTATAAACCATCAGTTAAGAGCAATTCTAGGGCCTTTTTTTAGGGTTTTCTCTTGTATACGACCCAAAGGTGATTCATCATGCAAGTTGGAGAAGATTTCAATGAAAGAAGACAATCAATTCAAGTATAGTTTAAGTTTATCATGAGTTTAAGAGTTGGACCTCATCATCAATCTTTTCTTTCAGTCAAAAAAGAAGCCTCTCTTCTATAAAGCTTCTTCTATTCTTCCTTTCTGAGCTAGTTCTTTCTTTATGTTTGCATTCACAACAAAGAATAGAGAATTGTAACTCAAATTTTAAAAGTATTTTTAGTATTTTAGAAGAATTTTCAGTTTTTAACAACGAAAATTCCTTTCAAGTTGAATAAAGAGCAACGGTTCTTTCTCAAACATCTTCTATTTATAAAATGGAAAATGTATGATCTGATGCATTTATTATGTTTTCATTTATAAAACCTTTAAATTTGGCTCATTTATGCACTGTGGAAGCAAAAAGAATTCATGTTAAATGTAGGTTATGATTTGTGTTAGAATTTTCTAGTAGTTGGTGTTGTGAAACTTGTTTTCCTTCACACAAAGACTAAATAAAGACCTTCCCATAAAAAAATTATGTATTTCATGATTAGATTAGAGTTATGAGAAAACAAACCTCTTTGTTTAAATCTGATTGTGAGTTTAGAGCAGCTAATAGAGTTTAAAATTTGGTGCATCACCTCCTAGTAGCAATAGAGTTTCATTTCCAAAGAAATATCTTCCCCTTTTCTAAATCAATATCAGTACTTTGTAGGAGGTTTTTTGAAGGGAACCGGCCCATAATCTAGAGGTTCATCCTCATCTTAGGCAACCCACAAGCCTGAGGATGTCCCCATGTTGCACAGGATTGTCAAGCTTTAAAGCTTAGTATTCGAGGCACAATCCTTCATGACAACAATTATGTTACTGCATTTAAATGGAGAATTGATGGCTATTTTATGACATGATTATGATGAAGTACTATGAGACGATTCTATTTACTTTAAATAAATTGTTAATGAAAATACAATGATATGATCATGATGCAATGGTTTTGGCTAACTGCTATTTTTTTCTTTAGTGAAAAAGTAGGAACGATTTGAACACCCTCCAGAAAGAGAGGGGGAGTATCACCTGGGAGAATGGTAAGGTCACGAATTCTCTAGAAATTTCATCTAAGCTTGGCACTGGTCAAGTATTTGACCATGTAAACTTGAAAGTGTCTAGGAATGTTATTAGCATGTTTGAAGGTAAGTCAAACCTATGGTAGTTGAGTTGTGTTCTTTTTGTTATGCTAGGTTTTGGTAATTTTTGGGTTTAATAGCTTTCTTATTTAAATATATATAATTAAATATATATGAATACATATATGTGTACACATAGGGAACACATATGCATGCATATATGTATATATGCTTATAAAGACACATATTTACGTACGAGTGCAAAGGTATGCATCGATGTATGTACTTATACATTCATGTAAGTATATAGAGATATATAAATACATTTGTATTTGATAAATTGATACAAAACATGTATATATGTATACTCATATATAATTAAAGCATTGTATTATATACGTTATTATTTGATGACTATTAATATTAAAATTTACAAGTTGAACATTGATTATCTTGGTTATTGTAGAGTTCCATATTATGGTGGTTACACCAGTGTAATGACATGATATCCATCATTTTCAACCTTGCATGACAATGTTATTATATTTATTCTTTGAATATTTTAACATTTATAAACTTTATGATTAATGGTATCGGCTAAATTAGTCGTGGAGTTTGATGTTTTGGCTCGACTCTTTTTAAAGAGAAGCACATTATGTGTTTTGCTTGACTCTATTAAAAGAGAAGCTTGGTTAACATTAAAATCCAAGTTTGAAATTTCTTAACCACAATTAATGCAGAGCAGGGGCATAATCTAGACTATTGATACCATATTTCACAGCAATGGGTTCATTCCTTCCTTAAAGTTCAAAGGAAATCATGACAAGGTAGACCTTTAACACAATGGCAGTCCCTTAAACCTTCAAGGGTGGAAGACTCTTCAAAGGCATGGGGCAGCATAACAACAACAATAAACAACCACTCTTTCAAACCCCTAATTGGCAATTGGTGGGTTTTCCTTCACAAACCCTCATTCTTGCTAGTAGCCTTTCAAAAAGGAATTTTTGGACACAACTCATGGATCTGATCTGATCTACAAGAAATGAGACCTATTTCAGATACCCATTTGGTGATTCTCAAACATATCTCAAAACAAGGCAAGGTTCCTTTGTACAGAAGGGGTCAAAAATTGATTGTCCTCTTTCTTTGACTAAACCTAATTGGCAACTAGGCATGCTCCAAATGGGTTCAGGGCTTCAAAGAGAATCAACACTTGTTCCAACACTCTAGAAACACCATTTGGGGTCTCAAAAAAATTCTCCAATCACAAGAACCACTCTCCAATAATCTACAATTAAATTCACCAAGTTACTAGGGCTTCTAGGCCCGATACATGAGGATATCAAAACCTTAATGTTCCTCCACACGTGAAAAATCCCTCCTCTATCTTTGCCACTATGGGAAATCAAAATAAATGTTAATACAGGCCATTCCATCGAGTTTGAGGGATTTTCACTGGTGGAATGGAATTCTATGCATTTTATTCACTCACCGGTTACCCTACCTAGGGTTTAGACCAATCTAGGAAGAAATTTCTCCAATTTGCTCAAATCTTAATGAAAACAAATAAAACCAAGTGCAATATAAAGTAGACTCAATTTTTTTCCATCGAAAATCAATTTTTGATTGATATAGGATCATATAGATCTATACAACACAAAATAGCAGCGAAGAAACGTTCAGAATTGTAGAAAACAGAATTCTTCTATTACTTTCACTTCAAAATTCCAACAACCAACCAATGTGTTGACCATACAAGGATTTTAAAATATTTTAAAATTATTTCCCAACTGCCTCTAACAATATTTTGGTTATTGGCTTAACAAATCCCTAATTACACTTTTGCTTGCAAAAAGTTGCAAAGTTGCTTGACAACTTTTGAACAATGTTGACAACATTTGCATTTTTACTTAACCTTGCACCTAGAGACTCCACAATGATTCAAACTGACTCAAAATGGTCTAAGAAGACCTTATTACATGAATTCAACCTTCACATGACCAAAATCCAAAATTATACTACCTAGAACCAAAGGTGCACCTAAAAGTTAGGATGCCCCTACACCATACTCCCCAGAGGAGAAAAGAACTCAAGTTCCACTTGAGTTAACACCTGCCATAGTAAACTTGTACCATGACCCACTCACCATCTGCCAATGCTTGGGAACCTGCAACAACATCCACTTGTAAAGAGTACAAACCAAAAACTAAATCTACAACTTTGAAATCAATGGCTCCCTTGCTCACAACTTCCCTTTGTTTGCATCTACTACCTCCAACTTGTAACTATTCCCTTGCTACTTGATAGATGGAACACAATTCAATAGAACCTTACCCCACTTCAATAGCTTGTTTCATTTTGAACTTAGGCTTCTCACCCCTCAATTTTTCCATCTCAACCAAAGCATCATGTCCCCTCTCTTTATCTCTAACCATTAGGTCATCAAACATGGTTGCTTGATCAGTGGTATTGTTCTCTTCCAAAAGAATGATATCATCACTAACCTCACATACCTCCTTGTGTAATGTTTACAATGAATGTATAGAGTCTTCACCCTCAACGGAAAATAGAAGAGACTGAGTCCTTCTTTCCTTTTCAATGCCATCAATTTTCAGATGTGGAAGGGGCTTGGACTAAGAATCAGCCACACAACATATATCATCCAAACTTGAAATGTGTAATGTTGCTCTCTCCCTTAGATCTGCACAATCAGTGGCCTTTTCCTTATCATTGTTCATATCATATTTCAAAATAGAAAATGGAACCTCTAATTGAGAATTTAGCCCTCTAACCTCCTCTTGTATTGGGTTACCTTCACCAAATTGTCAAAGCAATGCAAAGATAATGTGGGTTGCATCTTCATATTCCAACTGCAAATGCTTAGTATCTTCAATCTCATTGAAATGTGTATCTTCCCACTCTAGAAACCCTACATGAGGAATATGTTTATATTTTTCATTGATGTCATTGTTTGGTCCGGTATTCCTATCTTCAGTGTTCTTACCTCCAGCTTATCCCTTGATCCAACAGCATTGTTACCGACACATGTTTTGGTCTATGCAATGATTTACCAAAGTATGTTTTGGTTCTGCCCAATTCGGTATAGCGTGGGATGTCATTTTTTTGCATCTATGTCGACATATCCAACACTCTAATGCAAGCCAACTAGTGGAGAAGTAGATCCCATATATATACACATATATGAAGCGGCATAAAGAGTAGTGATATGATATGTGATGTATAATAGTGATTTGTTGACATTATCTTATGAACTGATATATGTGCTATAGTAGCCTAGTGTAGTGCTTGTACAAAAGAACTTTGTGCTTAAGTGAGAACTATATTCATGCATATGTAGATGCAATTATAGCAGTTCAGTTTTATAATATATACTCTGGCAGTAAGTCGTCTCTCAGTTGTAATAGCTAGTTTTTGTATTTTGGGCAGTGAGCCCACCAGTAATGAGCCACCCGATAGTGAACCACCTGGCAATATAGAAAATTTTGAAAGAGATTAGGGAAAAAGGGGGTATGACAAAGGAAGGTATTGCAGCACTCAAAAGAATTACTCAGAGTACAACTGGTAACTCAAGCGGTACCTCCACAAAAGTAGTTGAACCTTCGATAGAAATGGAGATTCCATTCGGTAAGAGGAAGAAAGGTCTTCCTCTACCTACTACAAGAAAGAAGGAAAAAGAAGCAAAAGCCACTAAGGCTAATATTGTTCATGTAGAATCTGAAGAAGAATCAGACCTAGATAAGTTTCAAATTAAGTTTTCGGAAAAGGAATCCAAAGAGGTAACCCATGATCTTCTTGATGTAGATACTTTATTTGAACTACTTGTAGAAGGAAATGCCAAAGAGGTTGGTGATTTGTAAAAAAAATCTACCTCCAACAGAAAAGAAAACATAACACGGGTATTTGTTCAGTACTATTCAATATTAGATGGAAAAATAGAAAATTTCAAAGAGGATATTCTTGATAGTTTTTGAATTGGTCTAAACGTAATCCTAGAAAATTATAAGGAAATAGATAAGCACATCATCAATGAAGCTATCTCTATTATCTCTAAACTCGTAAAAAAGGAATACTTAGCAAGCTTCAAGCAACTCAGTTGGTCAATGTTGAGAACAAAGAAAAGGGAAAATACTCTTATGGAGAACAAAGAAGTTGCAGATAAATTGAAAGTAGAAGTTATTGGCAGGCTTACAAGCATAGCAGGAAAACTTGGGATGTTATCCGATGATGGCTCTTTTCCATCATCTACTACCCCCTCATGCTCTCATGAGGAATTGGATACTGAAAAATGTCACAAATCTTGTATCAAATACATTGATGCAGAAGTATACAATCTTGATACGAATCCTCTAGAAATTGAACACATGCATTCTCTAGACAAAGATTCTTCTCTGATGAATACAAAAGAAGAACAAGAAAAAGAAGTTGAAAGAGAAGAAGAGAGAATTGAAAAGGATGAAGAGGAAACTGGAAGAAAAGGAGAAGAAATAATTGTAGAGGAAATTGATACCAAAAAGTAGGAAGAGAACACGGAGCAAGAAGAAGGTGAAGTACCAATAGCAGGGACAATTGAGAAAAGAAAATAAATTACTAGCAACTCCATCGGTACCTATTCCAATGACACTTTAAATAACTTGCTCACCTCACCACTCATGTTTTGACCCATCACCTCTTCCAAGTTAATTCTTCACTTTGAGAAGATTAATCCTTTTCAACAATTTCAAATTGGTGAGTCCATTCAAGCTTTGGCCAAATTTGAAATGTTTAAGGAGTTAAAGGAAAAAGATAATTTGATTGAAGAGACTATTGTTGCTCTCCAAAGCATTATTCCAGAATTTAATATAGATTAGTCTAGAAGCAATACAAATAAATGCAGAACACTCATTAATGTTGTGAAGGAGTTCTTTGCTTGTATGAATGAAAAGCTCCACAGGGAAAAGGAAGTCAAAAGGGATAAGCTCTTGCAGGAATTAAAATATTGATGTGCAAATGTTGTCTCCAATCTTCATCAGCTAATCAGGCAAGTTTGAGACCTTCTCAAGGAAGGAAATTCTTTATATTTGTACAGCCTGCAGTGATTGGATGCCACAACCATCATCATAAAATAGCTTGACTCAATTGAGTCAACAATCCGGTAGGCATACCATTCTTGTAAGTTATCTGAAGATTTATCTAGATCTGGGAAATCCTCAATAGAGGAACTGCACAAAAAGTACTTTGAACTGCAATAACAATGGGATAACATCCTTTTTCCCTTAGAAAATCTTTGGGAGATGTGTGTAGATAGCATTTCATTGATGAATCATGCACTCCTAAAGGCAGAATAGGAAACTCTCTCTGATCCTTGCTCCATTGAAGAAGGATAATCTCTACTTGCATCCATTCAAGTTCATGCACAACTTCTAACTAAAGAAATCTTACAGTGGAATGATAATAAGGGTAAGTGGATCACCCATATTCAGAAAATCAAGCAGTCTTTCTCTAGTGGCCCATCAGGCACATCCTAATGACCCCTTGTTCATTGATGTCAAAAGGGGGAGAAACAAAAAGGAAAAGAATTTTTTTTGAAAAATAACAAAAAACAAAGATAGTCATCTTAGGGGGAGTTCTGGAGTTTGTTTATGAACATTTCAGAATTTTGTTTGCCATCAATGAAAAAGGGGGAGATTGTTGATATTTGTCATTGATGTCATTTTTTGGTCTAGTATTCCTATCTTTGGTGTTCTTATCTCCAACTCATCCCTTGATCTGGTAGAATTGTTACCGGCACATGTTTTGGTCTATACAATTATTTACCAAATCATGTTTTGGTTTGGCCCCAATCGGTATAACGTGGGATATCATTTTTTTGCATCTATGCCGACATATCCAACACTCTATTGCAAGCTGACTAGTGGAGAAGCATATCCCATATATATACAAATATATGAAGTGGCATAAAGAGTAGTTGTATGATATGTGATGTATGATAGTGATATGTTGACATTATCGTGCAAATTGATATATGTGTTATAGAAGCCTAGTGTAGTGCTTATAGATAAGAACTTTGTGCTTCAGCAAGAACTATATTCATTCATATGTAGATGCAACTATAGTAGTTTAATTTTGTAACATATACTCCGGCAGTAAGTCGTCTCTCAGTTGTAATAGTTGGTTATTGTATTTTGGGCAGTGAGCCCACCGACAATGAGCCACTTGACTGTGAGACAACCTAGTAGTGAGACACCTATGTACTCTATAACCAGTTACTTAATACTTAAGAGCTAACCCTCTCTATGGTTTTTCCCATCTTGGGTTTCCACAATAAAAATCTCGTTGTTATGTGGTGTTGTGTTATATTGGTTATTGTTCAGTAATTTTAATTATGTTATGTGGACAGCTATTTAAAGTTTTTAATATTTTTAAAGGAATATTGATTCACCCCTCCCCTCTCAGTATTCTAGGTGTTCAATAGACTAGTACTTCTCCTTGTAATGTCATCTATGATAAAGTTGACATGTTGCTGCAACAAATCTTGAACTTCCAATAGTAACTAATCAACCCTAGTTGTTGTCATATCAGTCCTAGGGTGGTTTATGCTTGCAAAGCCTTTGTCTTTTTTTCCTATGGTTTGTACAAACTCATTCACTCACCAACATAGCACTAGAACCCATTTGTGATTCTTGACATTCCTCTTTTAATGGTGTAAGGGTGTATGAAACCCCATCTTTCTCTATGACATGTTTTTTTCCTACCATCATGTTTGGTATTCCTATCATATTGCAAAGGCCTACCCAAAAGCAAATGGAAAACATCCATTGGAATTATGTCACACAAGACCTTATCCTTATATCCCCCTATGTGAAAATCTACCCAACTTTGTTCATTCACATCTACTTGTTTCCCTTTGTTTAACCAATACACCTTGTAGGGAGTGGCATGAGGTAACCTTTTTAATTTCAACTTCTCTACCATTTCAAGAGACACCAAATTGTTAGTACTACCTGAATCAATCACAACTTTGCAACACTTACCTTGGCTTTTACATGTAGTCCTGAAGAGTGACTTTCTCTGTGGTGGTTCCTTCTCCTTTGGCCCTTTGATTAGAGTTCTTCTCATAAGAAAAAACTCTCCAATCTCTGTTTCTTCAACATGTGGTGAAGAATGTACACTCTCAGCATCATCTCCACCTTGTGCAATATGATTTCTTCTTTCTCCTCCAAATGAAGTGGTGGATTGATTTTTAGTACATTGCCATGCTTGGTGGCCTGCAAATTTGTTGCACTTATATCACTTCCCAAAAAATCCACTTGAACCTCCTCTTTGGCCTCCAAATCTTCCCCTAGAATATGATCTTCTTCCCCTAAAATCACCTCTTGAATCTATATCTTGTTCTTGAACTCTACTTGTATCTCCTTGACTCTCATATGACTGTCCTGAATTAGCAAACGTACCTCTTCCTCTAAAATTCCTTCCTCTACCCCTGCTTTTCTTTTCTTGCCTTATCCTCAACTTATCTTCAACCTTGATGGCCAATTGATAACTCTCTTCCACCCTTCTTGGGTTTGTGAGGCATAATTCATCCTAAAGGTTGTACCTCAACCCATTGATATATCTTACCTTTTTTTCCACATCATCTTCTACATGGCTTGCTCTTGTGCTCAATTTGTAGAACTCCTCTATATAGGATTGCACATCCATATCCTTTTGCTTAAGGTTTTGGAGCCTTCTAAATAATTGAATGTTATAGTCACCAAGTAGGAATTTTCCTTTGATTTTAGCAACCATCCTATCCCAAGAGGTGATTTTAGACTTTCCCTTCTTTCTCCTCTCATCTTGTACATAGTCCCACCAAAGTAAGGCATGACCCTTCAATTTTGTCTTGGCCAACTTCACCCTTTGCTCTTTTGCACATCTTCATATTCAAAGTAGTTTTCTAGTACTCCTATCCAAGCTAGGAGTTCTTCATTGTCCAATTTCCTCCATATATTGGTAAATCCATGTTTATCTTAGGACCTTCTCCATTGACTGCCTTCAATAGCTTTTCCATCCTCAAGTCATTAGGATCCATCTCTTGCTCAGACCCTCCTTGGGACTTTCCTCTACCCTTTATTTTTCTTCTCACTCACTCAAGTCTCTTGTGACCATTCCTCTTTTCTAACTTGTTTCTAGGGCAGCAATTCTCTCCTTCATTTGTCTCATCTCTCTTGCATGTCTCTCATTCAATTCACTCACCTCTCTAGCGATTGGATTCCCTTTTGGAGGCATCTTTGTTTCTCCTTCACTTCAATTCTTCCCCTCTTTAGACCAACCTACACTCTAATTCCAATTTGATGTAGAGCAGGGGCATAATCTAGACTATTGATACCATATTTCACCACAATGGGTTCATTCCTTCCTCAAAGTTCAAAGGCAATCATGACAAGGAAGACCTTTAACACAATGATAGTCCCTTAAACTTTCAAGGGTGGTGGAATCTTCAAAGGCATGGAGCAGCATGACAACCACAAGAACAAACAACCACTCTTTCAAACCCCTAATCATCAATTGGTGGGTTTTCCATCACAAACCCTCATTCTTGCTAGTAGCCTTTCAAAAAGGCCTTTTTGGACACAACTCATGGAGAAAATCTGATCTACAAGAAAGGAGACCTATTTTAGATACCCATTTGGTCATTCTCAAACATATCTCAAAACTAGGTAGGTTTCCTTTGTACGGAAGGGATCAAAAATTGATTGTCCTCTTTCTTTGACTGGACCTAATTGGTAACTAGGCATGCTCCAAATGGGTTCAAGGCTTCAAAGGGACTCAAAACTCATTCCAACACTCTAGACACACCACATGGGGTCTTAAACAATTGATCCAATCACAAGAACTACTCTCCAATAGTCTACAATCAAATTCACCAAGTTACTAGGGCTTCTAGGCCTGATACTTGAGGATATCAGACCCTTAATGTTCCTCCACACATGCAAACTTCCTCCTTTGTCTCTGCCACTTTGGGAAATCAAAATGCATGTTAATACAGGCCATTCCACTGAGTTTGAGGGATTTTCACTAGTGGAATGGAATTCTATGCATTTTATTCACTCATTGGTTACCCTACCTAGGGTTTAGAGATGTCTGAGAAGAAATTGCTCTAATTTGCTCAAATCTTAATGAAAATGAATGAAACCAATTGCAGAAAAAATCAGACTCAATGCACTTCCATCCATAATTTATTTTTGATTAGTATAGGATTGTATGGATCCATACAACATAGAATAGCAGCAAGGAAAAGTTTAGAATTATAGAAAACAAAATTCGTCTATTACTTTCATTTCAAAATTCCAACAACCAACCATTATGTTGACCATACAAGGATTTTTAAACATTTTACAATCATTTCCCAACTGTCTCTAACCACATTTTGGTTATTGGCTTAACAAATTCCCAATTACACTTTTGTTTGCAAAAAGTTACAAAGTTGCTTGACAACTTTTGAACAATGTTGACAATATTTGCATTTTTACTTAACCTTGCACCTAGAGACACCACAATGACTCAAACTCAATTCAACCTTCACTTGACCAAAATCCAAAATTCTACTTCCTAGAACCAAAGGTGCACCTGAAAGCCAGGGTGCCTCTGCACCAACAATGCAACCTTATGAGGCTGCAGGCATAAAGCCATGTGGGTGGCAAAAATTTTTGCTATGGAACTCAATTTACCTGCAAGAGTATCGTGAATTTACCACATAGGGATGGTCTTACCAATCTCATCGTTAACTATTTTCTCAACTACCGTAATAATTGATCCATAACCGCTTCTTGCTTTAGGTGGTCATGGTAATTTTGGAGTGTAGATAAAATAATATCTTTGGTAACTAATTGTGTAATTGTCTTTGCTTGGAGTGTTCAAGGGTTAATGAAATACGATAGTGTTATCTAAATATGATTCTTATGCTAAAAACTGAGGGGTAATCCATTATTCAAAACACATTAGCTAACCTCAATGAGAGTATAGTTTGGGGGCGATATAAAAGGGTGGTAAATCTGTGGGAGAAAATATCATCATTTGTGTTGCATTTTTTAAGTGGCATGGATAAAAGAATAGAAGTTAAAACATTTTGTGGAGAGAGAAAAGGAACAAAAAACTAATAAAGAATAGGGAGTAAGCTTCGAAGGAGGTTCATTTTACCAGTTATGGGGCAGATATAGTTGTATACTTTCTCATGCAAGATTCTTTATTGGTTTCTTCAAACCCACCATGCTAAAGTAGTTCATTTTCATGGGTTCTTGGAAAATATTGATTCTTTTAACCTAGAAAGGAGTTTTCATACTTAGAAATCCTTTCATGCAAAATATTTGATTATGATTGAATTATGAATGCAACCACTTATTGAATGTGAAACTCTCTTTAATTGTAGAGGAAAAGGCTTGTTTTTCTTGTCATTTGAGAGCCTTATTTGAATGAAAATTTGGTTGTAAATAGAGTTCAAGAATGAACCAAGAATAAAAAATGTTGAATCACTATTTCTTTGAGTGTTTTGAACCGAGTTTATAATGTTGAAAGTAAAGAAGTGGTAAAAGAGACTTAAGCTCAGGTTGATGCTAGTTTTTGCTAAGAATGCTTTCTGTTAAGGAATAGATTTCTTTGTTTTCCTCTTTAGAAAGATTTTGAGATTGTAATGGTTTCTTGGAATGAATACCTTACCTTTTTGTTTTGATTAGTTAAACCCGTCAAGGGTTTTATACTAAGTATTAAACCACCCAGATGGGGGTATTATGTGTATGAAGTTTCTATACTACTTTGTGACCAGTTGGGTCAAGTTAATTACTTTTGTTTGCAAAAGAATGCCAAGGAACTAATTCTGAGAGTAGATAATCTCTTATATTATGTATACTTTGAACTAGTGGCAGATGCCAAGACTCGGTAGTTACATTAAGTAACTTAGGTTTCAAAGAAAGTATTAAATGACACCAACTAAGTCGAATTAAGACTAGAAAGTTAGGGTGTGTTGAGTAACAGTTTTCTTTGTGATTATTCAATGGGTTGGGCAATCAGTTTGAGTTAACCCTAGTCAGATATGGTACTCCAAGTCAACAAGGGTGGGTGAAAAAACAACTTTTCTCGTTAGTAGTGATTGTATTATTATAAATAATTTGGCCAAAGTGATTGCAGTAGTCTCTGGATGCACTTATTGGTACACCATGACCTAGATTGCTTAACTAATCAAATATCTCTTACATAGTTTGAAGCTATCCATAGTTGTATGATAGTATTAGTTAAGTAGGGCACAACACTAGAGCTTAGATGGAAAAAACTAAGAGGGTTCCTAAATATAACCTTCGTTGAAGGGTAGTGCCACTTCCAGTTAGGAAGGTGTGTGGGGGGACCGCAGGTCCATGGTTGGAGGTAAAGCACCTCGGTGATGCTCTCCCTCTTGCAGATGACATTTTGAGTCTTGGAAGATAGAAAGTATCTAGCTATGAGATCTTTGACCTTATTTATTTATGTTATTGTTATATTTAAATGAAATCATTCATGTTGAATTACTAAAAATTTAAAAGACAATTACTCTTTTTAGTTGGAAAGAATGATTAGATTATTTGATATATTTATGTATATTCAATTATACAGTTGCATATTTTGTTTTGAAAGGAAAAATTTCATATTTTAATTTACTTGTGATGTTAGTTTATTACTACATGGTAAATAGATCCTTGTATTTTTTTGTAAGGAGGTGGTTGTTACAGTAAAATTGGAAAGAGGCAATTCTTCATTTAATTTTGCGTTTAAAATGTAATATTTTCCTTTAGCCATGCCCACATTAGGTGGAGTCATATAGAAACATTCTATAGGAAAGATTTAGGTTTTAAAATTGTACTTTAATTTTTCCATTTAAATTTTTTAAAACATGCATTTTGAGGCTAAGTTATGGTAAAATTTCCCAAATAATATATTTTCCAAATTTCAAAAAATTGAAGTGAATTGTATGTAGTGCACTTTTAAGCAAATGAGAACTCTTGAATTTTTTTAATTTTATTTAAATTTGAAAATAAAAATTTATGAACTTTTGCCCAATTCTATCAATGGTGGATTTGGGGCTTCTATGTTTTTTCTTAATTTTAAGAAATGGAGAAAAATGATTTTTATATTATTTTATTGAGTGAGATGACTTCTCATGTAAATTTGATTCTATATCTTCTAGAAAAGTGATGCGAAAGTTTGTATTGGTTTTTGTACCACATTGAATTTGCAGAATTGGAGTGTTAGAATTTTAGGATTAAGGAGATCTAAGGTAGTAAAGGAATGTCTTCCTATCTACCTCAATACAAAGGGATCATTGTGATATTCATGTGGTAGATTTTTATTCAAGTGATAATATGATACATTGAATGAATAATAATATTTAATCAAGATAATATGAGATAGGACTTGGAAGCTATTTGACTATCAATCTAGCTACAAAGGGCATGTCCCAACTCTAGGATTTAACTAATTTCTAGTAATTATGGCATCAGTGGCTAATGTGATGACATTCCTCGTCTTATGCTTAGGATGCTTATCCTTCCCTTGTTGTTGGATTTTTCCAACATAATTTGTAATCACTCATATATATTATTTGACTAGCATGTTTGTCACATATTATCTTATGAGAATTGATTCACATTTGTCTCATGTATTTCCTTGTAATTTTTTGGTTTGGATTACCACGTGTGATGTTGTGTGCTTTGATTGGCATGTGAGTGTTGTGTATATTTTGCATGTGTGAGCCTTGACCTTGATAATGGTGGACCTATGATATTTTTCTTATAGCTCAAGGGTTTCCTAGAGTGAAATAGACATCCATTGCACTTGATGATAGTAGTATGGTAGGGCATTGAGTAACATTCCACCATTGGTCCATTTTGAAGGTCTCTCAAGAGCTAGAAAAAATTTTGGTTTGGTATTTCCTATTTCATGCTTCTTTTCTATTAGAGCACCTTGGAGGCAACTCATTATTAATGTATTATTATTTTTTATATAATTTATGTATTGGAGTGTGACTCTTTGATGTTGGGAAACAATCTCTATCTTATAATTATGTGATGATCTCATTTAGTTGGTAATTGCTATATTTGTAAATGAGGTTTATGAAAACTTTTTATTTATTTTAGATTTTTACTTTGATGTAATTTATGAAGTGGGTTGACCACCTTTTTCTATGTGGGGAAGTTCTTGAGGATGTTTACCACCTTTTTCTACAATGTTCATATGCCCAGCTCTATTGGCAGTTTATTTTATAGAAATTAAACTTTATTGCTCCTTTGCCAAATATGGTCTGGGATATTTTTTCAGCTTGGCTAGTGTTATATAAATCTTCTTTATTTGCATGCATTTGGCATTTAATTCTAGCTATAGTAGTTTGGTCTATCTGGTGGGAGAGAAATAAGCGCATCGTTAGAAAGGTATCTTCATCAGTGCAAAATGTTCAAGGTATAATTTAGAAAAATCAATCACAGAAGCAATGAATGCATATGTTCAAAATCATAAACGGGTTAACTCTCTTTTCACATCATGGGATGATAGTATGTCATAACCCAATTTTATTTCATATGTATTTAAATACGAAAAAATTGAACCGTTGATGAAATTCAATTAAATATTAAATGGAGATTCTAGAATATTTGCATGTTGAATATGAGGAGTTGACTAATGTTGACTTTATGAAATCCTAAAAATTATTTTTATATATGTCATCATGGATTGAACGTTACTGACCAATTTGCAAGTATTTGCAGTAACAGGGTGATAGGATGAAGGACAAGAACACGGTTGAAGTAGGATTGTTTAGATGGATCGAATAGTAAGCTAGCTAAAATCTGGGTGCACACACCATGGATGGGCATGGTGATTTGCATTACATACGTCTAAGAATGAGAATTTCTTGATTTGAACTAATTTCATGTTTAGAAATATATGGCTTGTAGATATAAAATTTCCCATTTAAAACTGTGTTTGATGAAACAAAAAAAAGATTTCTAGAGATGCTCGAATTTGAATTTAAGTTCTCTATTCAAAATAATATTGTATGGAACTCATAAGCCATAACAAACAATTACACATGGATGTAAATATGTATATATATACATATACATATACAAATACATATACATATACATATATACATGTATGTACATAAGGTTCAAATATATACATATATATATATATATATATATATATATTAATGTATATATATGTGTGTGTGTATAAATGTAGAAAGTATGGTAAATGAGAATGGGAATCATTTAAATAAACACAGAAATACAAATAAATATAAATATATATGTATATATATACACATGTATATATAAATATATGCATATTAGAATGCTTATTCAAATGTATATGTGTTGAACTCAATAATAATTGATAGCATACTAATATCGAGTTGATAATTAAGAACAACTACGAAGGTGGCAGTAATGTCTGCCATGAATTTAATAGTGAAATTTGAATTGTGTAGTGGTCGGCAGCTAGGCCGTAATGCCTTCGCCCTGGGCATGCAAATAAGGTTTTTTTGTTTCCATTTTTAAAGAACACACAAGCAGTGTGGTAGAGAAAAATCAGAGGAAAAGGTGGGTCGTAGGAAGTAAAAAGCAGAGGAGCTCAAAGGAAAAAACCAAGAAAGCTTAATCGATTTGGTATTGAGGTAATTTGAACCATGCAAAAATAAACTTATTTTTATTTCCAATATTTCCTTCTTTAATATCCATCGATATCAAAATTTCATTTTGTATATCGTCGCTTTTATTTTTGTATAAGAAGCCATGGCCTTAGGCCGAATGGCTTAATGTCAACCTCTATGGGTCACTTGTTTGTATTATGTATAAGATCGTGTTTTAGGAAGGCATGTGGCTAGCTCTATGAGCTAAGTCAAGCCTTTGAGTGATAAACTCAAGCGGATTTTCCTTGAGGCCGCACTCATAAGCATTCCATGTGATGGAATTTGTATATTTTGCATATTTTATTTGTAACTCATTGTGAATAAACAGTGATGGGGATTGATTGTAGATTCCCTTAGAAAAGAGTTTGTAACCCTATAGATTTCTTTCATAAGATTGTTCACCACCCTAGTGGATGCCAAGGCTTGTAATGCTTCAAGAGTCGAATATAAACTCATTTTATATAAAAAATGTTAAGCCCATAGGGCTATCGGAATTAATCTAATGACTATATAAGTGATTCCTCATTTTCATGTTTGGGATCAATTATGATCTGGGGGAAGTAATGACCCCTCTGTATGTTGTATTTTCTTGTATTTCCTATCGAATCCCTGATATTAGATGGGACGAAAAACTTCAAATGGGAAGGGTTGTGTTCATTTTTTCTAAGTATTGAATGAATTTAAGCTATCTTGCTATGAAGCCGACCTATTTGACGAGGACGATGGATGGAAAAACCATGTAGAAATGAAATCAAGGTCAACATGTAGAATATCCTTGCATGCATGGAAATAGACAGTAAGTACATAGGCATAAATTTTAAATATAATTATGATGATCTTGACCATTAGGAGATGGTTAAAAGCTTGATATTATGGTCTGTTGGGCAATAATATTTTCTGAATATTGTCATACTGTTCCTCATGCTTGATACAGGGTAGATTTTACTTTAATATTTTTTGTACAGTGTGAAAACATCGTATTGTTTCTTCTAACTGATAGTGAACCATTTTCTTGTTAAAATGATCATTTCTTATAAGAATGGGTAGAGATTTTGTAACAAAGCAATGATAAATATTGTTTTTCTCTTAAAACTGAATTGTAGAATAGATAATATGAATGTTCTATTGTATTGCAACTTTGTTTGATTTATAAATGTTAAATTTAATAAATGTGCATATGTGAACAACATTCTTATAACTATATAGTAGGAACAATACCTTTTCTATTTAAGCCAAGAATTCACTTAAGCAAACAGCTAGTTTTGTAACTATTTAGAAGGAAACAGTAAATGTATGCTCAAATAGTATGTATGAAACTATAAGGCCTGTACTGTTCACTTCATAATGAAAGGTTAAATAGAATACTATCTAAGTTCACAAATCTGAATTAATGCATTTTATTTTCAGAATGTATGCACAAATTCAAACATAAATAGGTGCATATATGTGTATGCACATAGACTTTGTCTATGTACATACACATACTTGTGACATATCTTCTTTAGTTTTTTCTTTAGTACTTCATTTTAATGTAAAATGCTTAAGATGATAAGTAGAAATTAGTTTTAAGAATGAAGTGACTAAATGATGAATTACTATGTAAGTCATAAATTTATTTTTTTCAGATTAAGCTTACTTACATTTTGATAGACATTTAAGAAGAAGTAATTTGAATGTTGAAACGAAATAGTGATACCTTAATTGACTAGAGAATCTATGGGTAGTTGTTGCTAGAGGGTAGATATTTGTTTTGTAGAAAGTTACTTCCAGGACAGGTACCGAAATGGTTCAGAGAGTATAGATTTTCTTTACCAAAACCTATCATTTGTTGTTGTTGCAACACACTTTTATGCCTGGCTAAGCAATATTGTTCATTATGTATGCATGAATGAGCTCTATGATTTCAAACTCTTTCATTCCTAGCATAGATCTTGCACTTTCCTTTTCTAGCATACAAGATAGAATTTGCATGTTGATGTTGGGCACGCACCAGATTCCACCTTGCAGGTTGTTCTCTAGCTAAACTCTCTCTGCAAGGTCAATAATTCTTCAAGATGAAAGAATATCAAGGAAGTGAAAGCTACGTGGTTGGGCGATAAAGCACTTCAAACATGTTCTCGTCCACTAGTGGAGGTGAGCTATGAAGAAGAATCCTTAATGTTCACCAGACTATTATAGTCTATGTTGTAACTCGATGAAACTATCATTTAAGTACTTGATGAGAAATATACCTTGAAATGATATTATGGACTCTGGTGCCAAGTGAACATGATATTTTAATTTAACTTTTGAAGAGAATATAAGAATCTTTGACTCTTTTTTTAAATGGACATGTGTAGCTATAATTGACTTTAGCCACTAGTTATGTCTCTTTAATTTGGAATAAATTCATATGTCATTTGAAATGATATTAAATACGTAATAATTAGGAATAGGTTATTACATAGTATTCTAAAGATTTGGAAAGACATAATTTTACCCTTCAAAGGCAGTTTGCAACAAGCTCACAAGGCAAGGATTTATATGAGTTTGGTTAAATGGAAGCCCCCATCTCTAGACTACTTTAAACTAAATTTTGATGCAGTGTCAAGAAGGAACCTAGGTGTTTCAGGTGCAAGGGTGTGTATTTGAGATTCTTATAGAGAATTAAAGGCAGCCAAATCAATTGTTTTGCCTCTTGGCATGAATAATATGGCAGAATCTTTAGCAGTCCTACATAGCTTAAAGATTGCAAGGCATCTAGGTATAACTTTAATTCATGTGGAGGTTAATTCGTTAATAATTATAAATGCATGTAAGCAAAGATTTTTGCCGCAATTGGCATTTGCAATATATTCTAGAAAATGTTTGGTCATGATTAGACAAGTTTCATTCTTTCCAATTTTTACATACATATCGTGAAGGGAATAGGCTAGTAGATCACCTTGCAAATATGGGATGTCAAAAGCAAGAAGTGACCATTTTAGATGTTAGTATGGTTGACACATTTCCAATTTTAGCTAAGATTGTAGCAAAAGAACATATGCAATGAGATTCAATGGAGGAAAATATAGTTTTGGAAAAAGTGCAATCATTTCAAGTGGTGACAATGGCACAAGAGGAGAAAATGAGGAAAAATTATGTTTTATTCCAGGTTCAAAGGCTGAAGGAAGAGCTCATAATGGAATTATCTATGCTCTCGGGTGATTGTTAGGGTTTATCAGTTAAACTCGACATTTGTTGTAGTCATGGTACTCTAGGTAGTTTTTTTTTTATCGTTGACTATCTACAAGAGGTTATTGATCACATAAGTTATCACTTATGCCATCAAAGTCATTGGATGACTGGTCCCTCATTCCTTGTCTTTTAGTTGGTGTTGTCTATGTGCTTGTATCAGGGAGACTATAACATGTCAAAGTGAGTAGATTCAGAGTCCCTTCGACAAAGCAACGACGATGGTAATCAAGGCTAGCAAATATTAGGGAGACTTCAATGTATCGATAGGAGACACTTTGAGGTCCCTTCAATACTTTGAAGTTCATTCAAAGGCTACGAGTTATATCTAGGAAAATGTTGCATATCGATAGGTGTTAATCTAATATTCCTTCGATGTAATGATGTCTTGTCATTGGGGAGGTGTGGAGATCAACGATGGAGATTGATTCGGTGATGATCGGATGGGCCACGGGGTAAGAAGTGGGTCAAAGAGACTTCAAGGTATCGGCAAGAGATATTTCAAGGTCCCTTCAATACTTTAAAGTTCATTTGAAGGTTGTGAGTTATACCGAGGAGACTACTGCATATCGGTAGGAGTTAATATGATGTCCCTTCGATGTAACGATGCCTTGTTGATGGAGAAGTGAGGAGATCAATGGTTGAGATTGAGCTGGAGATGATTAGATGGGGCACGGTGAATGAAGTGGGTTTGAGATCTACAGGTGACACATGGCAATTTCTCTTTTCACATCATTGTTGTGAAGCATTCAAAGCAATTTTTGGATATCAAAAGGAGATTCTTTCAAGTCCCTTTGATGGAGTGACCCAAGTGGGACTAGGCCAAATGATGATGACAAAGAATAGTGATGTCATGACTGACAAGTAGTGACAAATGATTGAGTAGGGATAATTTGAAGGTTATTCATTGAAGGGATATATGGATATCAGTGGAATGGAAATGAAAGTCCTAACGACATTTCAATAAAGCTTCATCGAGGAGACCTTCTTGTATCGGGGTGAGTTGTTTCAAATTCTCTTCGATGACTCGTTGGGAACTTAATTGGTGAGACTTCAGGTTTTCAGGGAGAGTTGCTTTAGTGTCCCCTCAACACAGTGAATACATGGCATTGACTTTTACGAGACCTGATAGGAAGGAGATGATAATGTGTACAAATAGATGGCAACTATCGATTGGACGATAAGTCAATTCACATTTTTATTGTGAATGGTGAAGGATGGCAAGGATGGTAGAGGTAGGTGTTTGTAATTAATCAATATGGGATTGGAAGGGAAAATGTTTTGTCAACTGTAAGCTTTTTTGTTGATATATCTGGCTATTAAGAGTCATCAAACTCTTATTTGGTAAATCTAATTTCATTTATCAATATATATATAGGCTTAATGCCTTTTGCAAAAAAAAAAAATATGAAGTGGGTTATGATTAATCTATATTTAGGATGAACCATTTTAAGGAAATGATTTATTGTAATTATTTAGTATTTCCCCCTCCTCTTCTGAGGTCTTTGGCATGTTTGCAAAGTTGAAATAATGATAATTATGTGTTTGGATTAAATTATTTAATGTTACGATCATGTTTATGGATATTTATGTGTCGGATTATATTGTATTATCATGATGTATGCTAAACCATGTTTTATTGTGACGTGTTAACACTGGTGTTGAACATGCATATCATTTTATAGTGCTTTCATCATGTTATATTTTGTAGTAATTTTCCTTTTGTTATGGAGCTAGAGTTTCTTTTTGCCTCATTCCTTGAGAACCATATCCTTCCAAAGGCTCTTGTGTAGACAATTTGGTGACCATGATCCCTTGATTTTTTATTGGTTCCAATAGCTCATTAATTAAGGAAGTTATGCCTCGACAAGTGAATAAATCTATCCTTGTCATTTTCCTGCATTGGGGTTATGTTGCAAGGTTAGGTTCGCAATTCAAAGTGCTAGTTGGGTTTGTTGGCTTGAATTTGAAAGTTACAATTGAATCCCAAAGTTTGGACTATAGGAGGTCTAGAGTTAGGATCTTTTGCATAGTGTTATGCATGTTGCATTCAACTTATAGAGTTTAAATTGTAAGAGGTTCAAAGTTTAGATTCCCGTTGTAGGTCACAATTGGTCTTTGAAGCCCAAGTGGCTTAGGGATCAAGGTTTAGAGTTTACTGAGACTTTGCAAGTTGTATTTATAAGTGAGACCCCAAAGCTTGAGTAATTTATATTGTCTTGTTATAGGATTCCATAGATATTTTTTTTTATGCATGTTGTAATTTTTCCCTAATATTTGAAGTCGTCTTAGCTCCAAGTTTAGTGAATAGGTTATCAACTAAATCCAAAGTATTGTGGGTTGTGTGTTGTATCCTAATACCAAAATCTAAACCTGAGCCAATTAGTAAGTTGCTTCTATATATTAAAATTTTAGTATGAGCTATGTGCTAAGTTGCAAGTTACAACCCACATTTAAATTCTTATCAACATGTAAGTTTCTTTAAGTCTTAAGAACTATAGAGATTTTGTATTTTTTATTATTTGTAGCCCAATGAAATTTATACGGTGTTTTAATAGAGATGTTGAGAGGGTGCTCCAATAGTTTTGGTAATCCTATCTTTCTTCCATGCCTTATTTTTAATTGTAACCTTGGTGTTTGATCTCTTGGTGTTTTAAATCTTCCATTTGTATCACTATGCATCATACATTGTTACACATGAATGTCAAGTGTGTCATCACATGTTGTTAGTACACCTTGGGAACATAGTAGTGTTGTGTTCCTTATTTAATATCACTTTTGTATCATGGAAAAAATATTTCTTACTATTTTGTTTGTTAATGCCCTAGTGTAAAATTTGGGGCATTATACGAAGTACTAGTTGACTTTGACTATGTATTAGATCTAGTGCAACCAAGTATTATATTCATTAATTAGTTTAAAAAGTTAATATTTTAGCTCACTATAATATAGTTTAGATCATTTAGTGGAATTAATGTATTGATATAATTCAATGTAGGTCATGTTTGTACAATTATTATTAATGAAAATAATAAAGAAGGAATAGAGTATCGTTTGTGTCATTGTGTAGAGGATATTGAATATCCTAGAACATATATTGTTGTTATTGGAATGTATCTTAGAAGGTACTTGATGAAGAAGTCTAAAATGTGTTTTTTTTATGACCTTGAAATACATAAGAATATTCTTTAGTTAATTAATCTTGTTGTTGCATCAAATATTCATTTGATCAAATATCAAGGTTGACTATAGAATAAGAATTTGTGGAAATTTTATGAGTTTGACCACAAAACAATACTTGGCACTATAAAGAGTAAATCCAAACCATATGGTTCATTTGATTGAATTAGTACAAAAACAAATGAATTTTACAAATTGCAAGTGTGATGTAAAATATGTCCTATAATGTTAGTATAACACGCCTTCATGCAATGTATTACATAAAAGGAAATCTAAATAGCATAAATAAAGCTACGGCTATCCTTCTAATTAATTACATGGTTCTCTAATCTCAAGGAATCCTACAAACTATGCTCTCAGATCTTATTATTGTTGCACATTAACCTGCAAAGATTGACAACTCAAGATACGAGATGCTACAATGAAGTCTACATGCCTATGTTTTTGGATTTTTGATATTTGATGCTTAAAAACTAAATGATCCTATGATGAGATGATGAGATGATGCTAAAATCCAAATTTTGAGATTGATGATGATGAAATGTAAATGCTAAATGAAATATGAAATGAACTAAACTATCCAAAATAAAATTGCAATTATAACACTAAAATGAGCTCAAATGCAAAACTAAGCTAAAATGCTCTCCAAATTCTCTCACAAATGCACTAAAATTCAAAAACATAAGCTTGTCCAAATCTTCATGTTGAAAAGCTATAGCAAAGGGTCCTATTTATAGATTTTCTAAGGCTCAAGGTGATGTGGCAACAATGGATGGTCAGGATTATGATCTTGCGGCATCAATGGCAGAGCATCGGGAGGTTAGAGGGAATTAGGGAGATGGTTCCCTTCAACAAGACAAATTGCCAAGTGTTAAAGGGAATCACAGAGAAGGAGGAGCCATGTGTCTTAGTTAGTTACAAATTTGTTGCAAATTGGTTGAAGATATTTCATATTTTCCAATTTATAAAATTCATTTTTGTGAGACACATGATGAGGTGGCAGGTGAGTTGGAAGTGGTTAGAGGAAATATGTAGAAATGTGCTTAAATTGAATTAAAAAATCAATTTAAATGGAGATGGTAAATTAGCAAGATGCCAAATTAATTCATTTGTGCATTTTAACCAATTTTAGAAGAATATGCCAATTTGAATTTAAAAATTCAAATTTAAAAGGAAGAGGGAAAACCAATTAAATAAAAAATTGATTTAATTTATCTATTTAATTAATTTTAGAAAGAAAGTGAATTTTGGAAAAGAAAATTAGAATATGAACCATATAAATAAATTTTACAATTTATTTATAATAGTAGAAGAATTAAGAGCATTAATCAAATAGCAAGTATTTAATTAATATAATGCTCCAGACCATTTTTGCGTGCATACATTTTGCCCCTCTTTGAAGTAATGTGCGCAGCCGCATTGCTTCAAAGAATAAATTTTTCGACCATGATGATAAAAAAATTTGACATGCCCCAGACTCTAATTTTACAACGATGATCAAAGGATGCCCCCTCGGGAGGTAGATCAGGGATTTTTGAATTTTTCATGTTTTAAATGATATTTCGATGATGTGTTGATAATCGATAAATTTGATAAGGGTGACCTAATTTATCTCCCAAAAATTAGAAGAGTTTCGCCACACAGATGATTAGTTGATGAAAAGGCCCCTTTGAAAAATTAAATAAAATGCCACCATAGTTACCCCTTAATTAACCTTTAAAAGGGTAAAAAGGGTAAAAGATAAGTTCATTTGTAACTTAAGCATTTTGAAAACTGAGAGCCTACAGAGCAAAGATGGACAGAATTCCATGCCACACACATCGATTTGAGCAAGTTTTCCACCACCAGCATTTGGTCGCGTATGGACCTCCGATATGTACCCCAAAAATTGCTTTTTGAATTTCAAATTTTGATTTTTACCGCTTTAAAATCCATTTGAAGATTTGAATTTTTGCACGTTTTAGCACATAGGGTAGGTGAAATAGCACATAGGGTACCCGCTTCAGCGCATAGGAAGCATGTAATAGCGCATCATGTTAGGTTAGGACCCCATAATTAGATTAGCGCATACATAACCCACTTTAGTGCATTAGGTCAAAATATTAGCGCATCCGGCAAATAGCACATCCATAGGATATAGTCACACATAGGGTTGATAATGTAGCGCATCCGGGAAATGGCACATCGGGACTCTATTCCAGTGCATAGAATCCATTTTCCAATGCATCGATGAAATAGCGCATTAGGACTCTTTTCTGGTGCACCCAACAGTTTTTCTAGCTCATCTGGTAAATCGACACATAGAAACTATGTTTTAGCGTATCCAGCCAAAATTAATTTTTTGATGAATTACTCCTAGATTTTGATGATTTAAGATCACATTAGCCGATGATAGGATGATGTTGATTGATAGGTTGATGATCATCCTCATGATAGGCAAGGAATGATGAATAGGATAGGTTGATTGATCGATTGATTGATAATCGTCCTCATGATAGGAAAGGAATGATGAATAGGATAGGTTGATTGATTGATTGATGATCGTCCTCATGATAGGCTAGGAATGATGAATAGGATAGGTTGATTGATCTATCTCATGACAAATGAGAATCGAATGATAGGATAGGTTCTCCTCAATATTTGATCAGAATCTCATGCAAGTTGATTTGATTAGGTGATGTGCTTGATTGATAGGCTGATTGAATGATTTGTTGACTTGATGTTTTAATTTTATTCTAGGAGGGTGGCTTAGGGAACCTTTAGGTTCCCGAGTGCTTTCCAGGGACATGGGATATGATCCCACAGCTGACTCCGACAGATCTTTCCATTATAGATCAATGTGGTTCGACTTCACTGATTGACATGCCCTAGTACAAGATTAACCAGGGGCTACTGACAGCACTTGTGGAGAGGTGGCATAGTGACCACAACACTTTTCATTTTCCAACGGGAGAGATGATAGTGACCCCAAAGGATGTATATTGGATACTGAGGATATCAGTTGTGGGGGACCTTGTTGTTTATGATCATGAGGAGCAGGGTGGCATAGATGCCATATACTAGATTTTTCAGGATGATCAATTTATTGGGTGTGAGATTGCATGGCGGGAGTTGATTGCTTCTGGGCAGGCTTTACCCTATATTCTTACTGGGTTTATTGGTGGATTTATCTGCCCCGACCTTAGGTCGAAGGGCTTCTTAGTTGGCTGGGGTCAATTTCTAGAGGGCATGATTGCTCATGGCATGAGATATGCTTGGGATTCATGCATGTTGGCACATCTATATCATGATTTGCACTAGGTAGTGTACCTTCAAGCGAGCAGTTTGTCAGTAGGTTGCACACTTTTACAGCTTTGGGCCTGGGAGCGTATTGCGATTACACGACCAGTGGGAGACAAGGCACGACCAACAAGATGGTCGTACATTTTTGGGTACACAGGGCCACTTGTCCAACATAAGTTGGGCAAGTTGGAGTATTGGAGACAGGTCCTAGATGACCTAGACATCATTATCTGGCGGCTGTATTTAGATTGTGAGGCCTAGGCAAAGGATGGTACTAAGTTTCCATTCACTTTTTGCAGCAGATACTTGATTGGTTGGACACCTTACATCATTGAGAGGTTCATGTTTGGCAGGGTGCATCGACAGTATGGTTGCATCCAGGGGATGCCATAGGGGATAGTGCATTATGCGTGACACAGGAAGGACATACCAGAGTGGGGGCCAGCCCTAGATTATGATGCCACATGTACAGAGTATTATGGCATGCAACCCATATTTTGGTAGTATCATCTAGAGGTTGTGGATGCCCATATGACAATGGAATATGCGGAGTATTTCCATATGCATCTATTTTCGCAGATTTCTAGTCATGATGAGCTGACACTGATTTTGGAGGTGGGGAGGAGAGCAAGGCCAATTGTGCAACCCAGAGGCGGAGATGGAGGTGAGGAGCCTAAGGGGAGGCTGGAGGTGATGACAGAGGGGATGGAGGGGGAGTGGGAGTTGGTGATGGTGGTGGAGGAGGTGGTAGTGCACCAAACTTTAGGTTTATCCCCAAGAAGCAGAGGTTAGGACCAAGTGGGCAGTGGCCACTGATAGTGTAGATTCCCTCACAGAGACAACAGGAACAGATTGTCGAGCTACAAGGATAGGTTCAGAATTTGCAAGCACAGGTTCAGACACTTCAGGGACAGCTTGCCTAGGGCCAGGCACAGATTTAGGCATAGGCTCCGGCACTGGTGTAGATTCAAAGACAAATGGTGCAACTATAGGCTCAGGTAGCTACTCCGACTGTAGAGAGAGATGCTGCGAGGAGGCAGGAAGCACAGGTTGTGGCAGTAGTGGATAGGATCTAGATAGCCACATAGGGTACAGGTATTGTTGATCTGGTTAGGGAGCTCAGAGAGTCTACCAAGGAGGCAAAATATTATAGAGGCAGATATAATAAGGTTGTACCAGCAGCACAGCGAGTCAGCTATGCCAGATCTAGATCTGAACGCTCACACTCCCACATGACCAATAGAGGGATCACACAGCCACTTCCAGCAGGCGGACCTCCACCAGGGATAGGACCATCAGGGGTAGGGCCATCAGGGGTTGGATAGAGACCGGCCACATCAGGTGGCACCACCATAGGATCTCCTGCACATACTTGATTTTATACTTTGATTCAGAGACTCGACCTTGTGCCGCATTTTTTATGTATCACTTTCTCAATTTTATATCATTGTATACTTGACATATTTTCATGAGGTTATATGATATGCAACAGTGTTTGATGATCTTATGTGTTGATGCTTTATTATGGATCGATGAATTTAATTTATGTTTTATATGATTATGTTATGGATGCATGAATGGATGATGACTTTATTATTATGTTTATGAATGATGCATTTTTGAGATGGATGATATGGATGCAAATGACATGAAATGTGATTTTTGTTGTTTTTCAAATGTATATTGATGTATGGATGCAAATGGTTTTATTATGAACTACAAATGGATGAATATATATGGATATGGATGGTTTATGGATGCAAATGTGGTATATGTAGATGTATGGATGTATGATTTTTATGTTATGATTAGGATAAACATTATGATGCAAATGAAATGTAATGCACTTCTCCATGTTTTGGGTATTTTCTATGCCAATATGTGAAATGGATTATGATTATGAATGCAAATGGATTATGATATTGAATGAACTTATGATGCTATTATGATGAATGACTATGGATGAATTATGAATGCATTTATTATGACCTTGATGTGATGATATGGATTGTGAATGATGATGGTATTATGCTTTATTTTTGGAATTTTTCAAATGCCAATGTATGTATGATATGGAATGAAAATGGAAATGTAAATGAATGATGATTTTTTTGTTATGTCAAGTATACTCAATCCTGTAGAAAGAAATAACATCAGCTTTGAGAATGACCAGCTTAGAAAATCTATAATGCAGATGCAAACTAAAATGAAATGCAATTCTATCTATGCAATGTTGTCAATCTTATTGTTGTGCATATTGTCATCATTGAGCGTTTTATTGTGTTGAAAGTTAGTACAAACATCGATGGTATAAAATAGACCATGATGACCTGAGTACAACTTCCATACAACTTTTGTTGAGATTTGATAATGCAGGATAACACAAGCATCTAGGTATAATTAGACCAAGATGACCTGAGTATCACTTGTGTAAAGAGACAAGAGTTAATCGTGTTCCTATGCAAATTTGAAATTTCATTAATGATACTTTGCAGAGCATGTCCTGTGACAATCTACACAGTAGTAATAATTGACTCACAAGCAGCAGACAAAGAAAAATATCATTCTTGATCAAAGTGCCTCTAGTTTGTGACATCATCGAGGTACTCTCAAGAAATGATAACAATAATCATGATACATCAATTGAACATTTGTGTTAACTTAATCCAACCAAGATTTAGAAGTTGATTCACTAGTGATGAGATGATTTGATTTGATGTTAATGTTTGATTTGAATGATTGGATTGGATTGGATTGATTTTCGATGCTTGGATTTTGAAATGGTTATTGTGATTGTTGTTTTGATGTTGTGGTTTGTTGATTGCTTGCCTGTTGATTTATGCTCAACGATGATTTTCCCTCAGTGAGATCAGGATTTTTCCCCTAGTGAGAACAAACCAAATTTATTATGGATATGTATAATGAAAACCAAGCCAAAGTGGGATGATCGTTTTATCCAAATATGAACATGAAGCTCACTATAAGATATGCATGAATATGCAGGGATGGCAGAAGCGGATGGTCAACACACGCTTGAAAAGATGGAGAAGCCGACCTATCACAAATAGTGCCTATTTACCAAGATTTCACCATTTGTTTTTATTGCACTTTTCAGATTCTTATGATTTTATTTTTTGTTACCAAGAAGCCTATTTGCTAGGTTTTCATCAAGGCAATCATTTTTTTTCACTTTTTTTGTATTTTTCTCTTTTTTCTCTTTTTTTTATTTTTTTATTTTTATGTTGTCACCAAGACACCTGTTTGTTAGGTTTTCATCAGGGCGACCATTTTTTCAGGACTTTTTAGGATTTTTAGGATTTTTTCAGGACTTTTAACATGCATTGGATGCATCAGGTATAGAACTTCTTTAGATGAAGGTTGTTCATCATTTCTTCAAATAGATCCCCCTTGAGTGTAGATAACTGATATGCCCTCGATCCGAAGATTGAAACCACAGCAAAAGGACCTAACCAATTCGGTTCAAATTTTCCTTTGTTTTCCCGATCCTACTAATTACAAAGATTTTCTTTTAGTACCAAATCACCGACTTGGAATGTCCTAGGTTTGAATTTATGATTGTAACTTTGGGACATTCTATGTTGATAGACTTTCAAGTAATTCACTGCTAGCTAACGATGTTCATCCAACAACTCAACCTCCTGTAATCTAGACACACGATAATCTTCATCTGTAATGAGACCTTTCAAGGATACCCAGAGTGAGGTTATCTAAACCTCGATTAGCAATACTAATTCAGATCCATAGACAAGTGCATATGGTGTGGCTCCCGTGGGTGTTCGGATGCTTGTACGATAGGCCCACAAAGCAGGGTTTAATTGAACATGCCAATCATGTCCAACATCATTGACGATTTTCTTTAGAATTTTCAGGATTGTTTTGTTTGAGGCCTCAGCTTGGTCGTTCCCTTGAGGGTAGTAGGGTGTAGAAAACCGATGTTGGATATGAAAATTTTCATAGAGTTCTTGTACGTCCTGATTCTTGAAAGGTCTTCCATTGTCGGTAACAATGGATTGAGGGATACCATATCTACATATGGTGTAGTTCTGGATGAATGAGGAGATTTTCTTCCCTGTGATGGTGATCAGAGGCACGGCTTCAACCCACTTTGTGAAGTATTATGTGGTTTTGATAATGAACTTATGTCCATTGGATAAAGGTGGGTGAATTTTACCCACAAGATCCAACCCCCATTGACAAAACGGCCATGTTGATGCAAAGGGCTGAAATTCTTGTGTTGGTGCATGGATGAGATTACCGTGGATCTAGCATTTTTGACATGTCTTGAAAAATTGAAAGGCTTCTCTTTCCATACCCGACCAGTAATATCCCAGATGGAGGAGTTTCTTGGAAAGGGTTAAACCACTTGAATGAGTTCCGCAAATACCCTCGTGGACATCACGTAAATTTGTTTTAGACTCATCGCTTTCTAGACATGGCAAAAGAGTTCCATCAAGACCTTGAAGGTAAAGTACATCTTTTATTAGAGTATGATTGGTAGATTAGCGAACGAAATTTCTTTTCTGGTTGCGGGAAAGATCGGGAGGAAGAATATCATCTTTTAGGTAAGCATAGATCTTTCTGTAGATGGAAGTATTGGCATCATCTAGGTGGAAAATAAGTTGGGACTCAGAGTCCTCATAGGCAGGGGTAAACAGTTGCTCCATAATGAACTCATAGCAGTCGCATTTTTTTGGAATCTGCAGCAAAGAAGCAATAGTAGCCATATCATCGACAGCCTTGTTGTCACTCCTTGGTATTTGACCAAATTTGATGTCGACAAAATACTTCTTGAATTCATCAATCATTCTCTTGTAAGGCATTAGCTTTTCATCTTTGGTTTGATAATCATTGTTGACCTGATTGATGACTAGTTGTGAATCCCCATAAACCTGGAGTTCTATAAATTTCCATTCCACAACTATCTTGATTCCAATAATGAGTGCTTCATATTCAGCTGTGTTGTTGGTACAAGGAAACATCAAGTGATAGGATTTTGGAATGGTATTCCCTAGGGGAGTGATGAATAGGATTCTTGCTCCTGATCCATGCTGAGTGAAGGAACCATCAAAATATAACACCCATTGTTTTGTTGTTACTGTCAGGACATCTGCATTTGGAAATTCAATATAGAGGGGATGATCATCATGAAGTGGTGCCTCAGTTAGTTGATCAACAATGGCTTTCCCTTTGATAGATTTTTTGTCGACATATTGAATGTTGAATTCACTAAGTACCATTACCCACTTAGCCAGTCTTCCTATCAGATTTACTTTGCTTAGGAGATACTTTAGTGGATCAATCTTGGCTATGAGCTTAACTGTGTGATTCAACATATAGTGTTTCAATTGTTCGGTAGCAAACACTACAACTAGACAATCCTTCTCAATGGAGGTGTAATTGATCTCATAAATGTTCAAGGTTCTATTGATATAATAGATTGCTCTTTCCCTCCCCGTTGAGTCTTCCTGTGCCAACAAGGCTCCCAATGATCAGTCAGTAGTGGCGATGTACAATAAAAGAGGCTTCCCTTCTGCTAGAGGTGCTAGAACTGGTGGACTCATCAGGGATTGTTTTAGTTGGTTGAAAGTTGCTTCACACTTCTCATCCCATTGAAAAGAAACATTCTTGTGTAGAAGATGAGTGAAAGGGTGAGTCTTGTCAGCTAGTTGTGAGGTAAATATTTGGATTGATTGGAATCTACCTTGGAGAGATCTTAGTTGACTAATGTTTTTTGAGGGAGGCATCTCCATTATAGCTTTTACCTTTGCGGGGTCTACTTCAATACCTTTCTTTGAAACTATGTATCCAAGTAGCTTTACTAACATTACCCCAAATACACATTTCTTTGGATTGAGGCGAACATTAAACTTCTCTAGGCGAGTGAATAGCTTGTCTAATATCTCCAGATGTCCTTCTCTAGTGTAGGATTTTTCCAATAGGTCATCCACATAGTCTTCCATGAAATTATGCATCATGTCATGGAAGATGGTTGTCATAGCTCTTTGGTATGTGGCCCTTGCATTTTTCAACCTGAAGTGCATGACATTCCAAGAGAAATTTCCCCATGGGCAAGTGAAAGATGTCTTATTTTGATCTTCAGGAGCTCTCTTGATTTGATTATATCCAAAAAATCCATCCATCAGTGATAACATGTCGTTGCCTATTGTCAAGTCCACAATGATGTCTATGTTAGGAAAGGGGAAATCATCTTTTGGGCGAGCCTTGTTGAGATCCCTAAATTCGGTGCAAATCCTTATGCTACCATCAGGTTTCAAAATAGGAACAATATTTGATATCCACTCTACATAGTCAATTGGTCTGATGAATCCGACATCCAATAACTTCTTTAGTTCAGCCTTCACCAATAAAGCAATGTGCGGATGCATTTTTCTCAACTTCTGTTTGACTGGTTTGATTCCTGAAGGAAGGGATAAATGGTGCATTATGAGGTCTGGATATATCCCTGGCATGTCTGCATATGACCAGGAAAAGTTGACTTGTCGCTCTTCAAATAACTTGATAAAGTTGGGCTTCTTTATTTATGTCAAAGATTATGCCAGATGAAGAGTTCTTACTATTTCTGCACTGTCGACATTGATGGACTATGTTAGTTCAATCATAACTTTTGAACTCTCCTGGAAGTGCTCAAGGAGTGTCAAATTCCCATCCTTTGACACCTCAAAGAGGTTTTCACAGATGTGCTCTTTATTTTTACTATTTCTGGATCTAATACTTCCATGGAATGGTTTTCACCACCAGATCTTTCTTTTGTTTCATTTATTTTGTAGTTGGTAAACTTGACACTCTCCTATTGTGAAGTTTTGCTATGATGTTCAATGGTGGAGACTATTTCAGGATTAACAACATAGAGGAATTTTATGATGGCCTCATCATTCAAAAAGGTGGGGATATTGATAGGTTCGATTTGGTCCCAATCTATTAGATCAGGATGCAGTAATGGTAGGGTGTCATCGGATGGGTTCAGGTTAGATGTCGTAAGTGTCCTAATAGCAATGTTGTTATCAAACAAGACTAGGGCCAAGTCAAGGTCTATAATGTCACTCTCTTCCAAGGGGTCCATCTCACTACGAGTTTGCTCATCCTCACTCGATCCATCGATATTGTGTGATTCCAATTCAAGTGGTCTAATTCTTGATCCTTGTCCCTCCTCAAGCATGGGAGTATACTTATGTATTACATCAACATTCTTGTCATGACATGATTCTTTTGACAATGAATCCCAATCATATTCATTAGAATACGTTTCATAGTGGTTGCTGGCTTGGAGTTGTAGAAGCCATTCAACAGCCTTCTACTTGAGATCTTCTTTTGTTTCTTCATCTTTTTGATGTTCTTTGTATCCTAACCCTGTTTTTTCTTTGGGATTGGTTATAATAGGTTGGATAGGTTCTATGATACCCTCTTTTCTTTTTTTGATAGGTCCTTGTCCGTCGTATGCCTTCTTCTCCAGGATCGAGAATCCTTTTCCATACTGAGTGGTTTAGACATTTGTTGTTGCAACTTGAGAATCAGTTTCATCTTTGTAGAGCTAGTTTAAAACATCTTTTTCATCAGATTCCTTTGCTTGGGTGCCTACTTTTATGAATCAACCATCAAAAAGTGTAACTGGTTGTTAGGATGTTTGAGACAAGGTTGATGGTTGACCATAGGATTTTGGTGACAATAACTATGAGAGGTAGAGGGATTGTTCAATGGAATATTCACCAACACCTTTGTCTTTGATTTGGACTTTCTCTTCAAATTGTTTGGCTAGGGTATTAAGTTGGGCATCAGAATTGGTGGATGCAAAGGAGGTGGGTTCTTCCTTTTTTTTCACTATTTGGATGATGAAGTTGACTGATTTCCTTCATGGGAGGATGTGGCTAAAGGATTAGATTAACTAGGACTGTTGGAGATATCAGGATTGGAATTAGGAGCTTCACGGTTATGAGGCACAAATACATCCTGGACAACCTTGAGGGCATTGCATTATTGAGAACTATTTGAATCAACAGTAATAGTGATTTCTTGGCCATTGCAGGGAAACTTCAAGAATTGATGGTATGTTGAGGGTACAACCTGCATTTCATGGATTCATGGACGACCCAAGAGTATGTTATATGTTAAATCCTTATCCAAAACTTGACAGACCATATTTTTCTAGATTGGCCCCACCTGAATGGGAAATATAATGAGACCTTTTGAAGCTCTCTCTTCATCATTGTATGCTTTGATTGTGATCTTCTTTCTTGGATCTATTGCATTTTTAGAGAACCCTAGTGCCCGAACAATTTTTAAAGTATAGATATTAAGTCCAGCTCCTCCATCTATAAGGACGTGCTTGACATGGCTTTTATGGATTAGAACTTCAATATGAAGGGTCACGTTGTGAGGATGGGTGAGTGATACATCATCATTTTCTGAAAAGGACAAGCAGTGAGGTGAGACTAGGTGTCCCACCATGGCTTGCAAAGCATAGACTTCCAAATTATTCGGCATTGTTGTGTCGACTAGGGCTTTTTCCAGAATCTCTTTGTGAGTAGGAGAGATTTTTAGGAGCTCCAATATTGATATTTGTGCAGGAATTTTTTGGAGTTGATCGACAATGTTGTATTGATTAGATGTAGTAGTAGGCAGTTTGGAAGTGCTGCCCTTTAAAATGTATTTAGTTTGAGCCCTTGTGGTCACATTTATGGGCACGATGTCTTGTCTTCCATTGATTTTGATGACATTAACTTGATTATCTATTACAACCACGTCTTGCGAGATATCAAGGACTTGATTAGAAAGGATGTTGGTGTTGTTGATTGGATGATTGGTTGCAATAGGATCAGGTGTGTTATTGATGTCATTTGTGTGATTTTCAATGGCAGAGATATGATGAATGGTGGTATCATGAACATAGTTCACATTTTTTCCCTTGTCATTACTATTATAAGATTCTCCTTTGTTATAGTTTGGCAAAGGGTTTTTGAATACCCCATGGTCAATGTTTGTTTGAGGTTCCTTGATTCTTATGACTTTATTGTTAATCAAATCTTGTATCTTATGCTTCAGTTGCATGCAACTATTGGTGAGGTGACCTTTACATCAATGAAACTCACAATAATGAGCATGATTTCACCTTGGGTTCAAAACCTCGAGTATCAGGTAAGGTGATGAGATTTTCCGCAATAAGTTCCCTCAAGGCGGATTCATGTGATTGACCCAAAGGCGTAAACTTCCTGTGATTGTTTGATGTTTGATAAGGTAGATTCTTGGATGATGATGTTTGATTTTTTTTATTATTCCCCTGATTAGCATTTTGATTGTTGGTTTGATTGGCAGTTTGGGTGGTCTTTTGATTTGTATTTAAGGAACTTCTTGACAAATTGAAAATCGGTTTGGCATTATGCAATTCAGCAAAGGCATCATTATCATTATTTTTATACTTTTGCCAAAATTTTGTTTCATCATTGTTGGAGGAATTAGATGATTTTTTTTCGTTTTATAGATTTTTCAAAATTCCTCACTTGACTAAAGCCTCCTCAATCTTGATTCCATTTTCAATCAATTTCTCAAAGGTTGGAGGGCATTGTAAGTCAAGTCTATAACTCATGTCAGCATTCAGGTTATCAATGAATGCCTCTATCTTTTCCTTTTCCGGTATGGGTCAAGGATATCTCATGAATAACCTTCTCCATCTTTGTAAGAATGTGAGGAATGATTCTCCTTTCTTTTGTTTCACATTACAAAGGTCTTTCATCGTGATCTCGTGCTGATTGTTATACAAATATTGGGTAATGAACTTGTTTACCAATTCCTCAAAAGACCTAATCCTCGAAGGAAATTGTGAGAACCACTGTATGCATTGCCCTCCCAAACTACATGGGAATAATCTCATTAAATATGTATCCTCATGGGAAAATTTGAGACTCATCGTTTGGAATTCCCTTACATGATCTATTGGATCAGTTTTCCCATTGCACTTGTCATATTTGGGAAATTCACAATGTTTAGGGAACGGTATCATGTTAATGCTTTGATTGAAAGGCTAGGGACATATATCTTGTAGGGAATATCTCTTCATAGTTCTGGTTTGCATGTTCTACATTTTTTGTTGAAGAGTTTAAATTTGTTGTTTCAAAATATCCATGGGATCGTTGGTTTTCACTTCATTGCTTAATTCAGTTTGGGTTTCCGTTTCTGTTTTCTTTGGATTTCTTTTTAATTTGTTAATATCAAAATCATCGGGTAACTTGACTCCTTTGTTTGCCAACATCAAGAGGTATCTTTCTCCATCCTTTTCAAAAACCTTTTCTAAGAATTTATGGAAATTTGGGTCTTGTTGGGCTTGTTGGACACCTTCTTCATTTACGTCATCAGTTTTGTTTTGATGTGTTCATGAAAGGGGTTTACTTCGAGTTCATCCATGTTATCTTGGGTTTCAATTCCTTTTTCTTGAAGTTTCAGTTTTTGAGATCTTGTTTGGACGGGCATACAAGTGATGATGATGCTCTAAATATTTAATCAACATTTGGGAGTGCCAAAGGGGTTGGTTAAAAATCTGGTTAAGCAAGCTTTATTTCGAGATGAAGGATGATAAATCCTAATGGTGAAATGTAGATGCTAAATTAAAAATTTGATGTGATGAGGAAGGCAATTTGAGATGTTTGATCAAAAATTAGATGATGGATTTTCACTTGAGAATGCTAGTTTCGACAAGATTGAGATCTATTGCAGAAATTGATTAGGAGGGTTGGAATATTGAATTGTTGGTTGAGGAATGAAAGAATGGCAAATTGGTTGACTATGATTATGCCTTTGTAAAGATCTCTTCATTGATAATAATCTTGTGAAGATAAAGGCTCTAAATCAAAATCATCAGTATACCCTCTATCAAAGTCGTGATACCGATGGATGAAGGTTTGATAGTCGAGCAAGACTTTCCTACTTTGATACAAGAAACATCTCTTTTTCAAAAGTTTCTTAAAGCTAAGGTGCTTCTTTGGTTTCTTGAAAAAATTGGTTGATTTCCAATCCCTTAACATAAACTTTAGGATGATGAAAAGATGTTGTTTAATGGGGAAAATTGGAATTGGATGTTGATTGGCAAAAGGAGGTCAAATTCGGGTTTTTGTTTGAAAAGTCATCGGATGCACTAAAACAAGGCCCAGATGCATTGAAACTCAGATGCACTAGAGAATCATTCAGATGTGCTGCAGAAAGTTTTGGATGCGCCAAAACAGGGTATGGATGCGTTGGAGAATGGTCTGAATGGACTGGAACATGGTATGATGCATTGAAAGAGAATATACTGGGAATATATAAGCAGCATGTGCTGAAATAGCAAATGAATGCATTGGATAATGGTATGAATGCGCTGGAAAAAGGTATGGATGCGCCGAACTGGAAAGTGTTTTTTGGTTTTTGACAGTTTGACAAATTTTTCCAATTTTTTACAGTGAGATTGGACTGTTTGGTTGAATTTTTTTCTGAATCAATGGTTGAATATGTTGGTGTGATGTTTGTTTAAAATTTTGTTAAAAAACACATTGGTAAACACATCAGACAAGCACATTCCCTAGGCTATGTAAGACTATATTCTTTTGGATTCCACGCGGATTTTCCTCCAACCGCATATTCTTAGCGGATGAATTCAGAAGCTTGGCCGCATAGGCTACCCCTTATAGTGCACTCACTTCTCGGGCCAACCAAGCTTCCAACTCCCATCAATCTCCCATGGCAAGTTGATCATCTCTACTAAAAACTATGAAAATGTGGATGCCTTTGCAATGACCATTATTGCACCAAAGAATAGATAGGGTAATTGGGCTTACTACAACAAAGTGGTTTTTAGTAAGGGCATTATGTTATGGGTGGGCTATATATACAACAAGATTAGCTTCATTAAGGAGGACTCCCAGTCTATAGAGGTTAAGCTCTATAGGTTTTTACATACTTCACGGGTACTAAAGGAATCACTTGTCGGTATAACCATTTGTGATCCTTGAACTTTCCTCAAGTCCTAGTTTTATATATTGGTTGGAAGGCCTTGGCCTTAGCCTGTTGTCGGTTTGGGTCATTCCCTTGGGGTGATTACCTCTTGTCCCACCAAGGTAGGCCCTCTAAAGGTGAAAATTAAAAGAAATGAATGGGTCTAGATTTTTGATCACCCAATTAAGGGGAGAGCATACTTGCCTACCACTCCAAACACAATAGACATGGTGTAACCTCCCTAGTTATGCTAGATTCCTATCTTAACCAAAGGAAAACTAACAACTAGATTTAACCCTAGAGCTAACCATTAGTAGTTCCAACTTTTTATCTTTGACAGCTTTCTTTTAAGTGTTTCTACAAAGTCTTTGACTGCGTATTGAGTTCCTGTAACACAAAAAAATATAAATTAGTTTCAGAAATCTAGAAAACTAACAGTAAAAACTAGATGCGCCATTACAGAGACCGAATTCGCTAAAACTCATACTGAATGTGCTAAACAACCGAATGCGCTAAAAGAACAACTGAATGCGCTAAAAGATAAATCAAATGCACTGAAACTGAAAAATGATAGAATTAAAGTTAAACTCCCTAATGCGTCGAAACAGAGTTTGAATGCACTGAAAGAGACACCAGATGCACTAAAACAAGAGCCAGATGCGCTGAAAGAATAGCCAGATGCACTAAAACAAGAGCCAGATGCACTGCACAAAAATTCGGATGCGCCATTTCGGATATTTTGACAGAACCTACAAAATAAAACTCAACATAAAATCGATTAAAATAAGGGGCTCGGCCCCACGGTGGGCACCAATTTATGTGGTATAAAATATGTCCTGCAATGTCAGTATAACACATCTTCATGCAATGTATGACATAATAGGAAATCTAAATAGCATAAATAAAGCCACAACTATCCTTCTAATTCATTCCATGGTTCTCTAATCTCAAGGAATCCTACAAATTATGCTCTTAGATCTTATTATTGTTGCACATTAACCTACAAATATTGACAACTCAATATACGAGATGCTACAATGAAGTCTACATGCCTATGTTTTTGGATTTTCGATATTTGATGCTTAAAAACTAAATGATCCTATGATGAGATGATGCTAAAATATAAATTTTGAGATTGATGATGATGAAATTTAAATGCTAAATGAAAGATGAAATGAACTAAACTATCCAAAATAAAATTGCCATTATAACACTAAAATGAGCTAAAATGCAAAAGTAAGCTAAAATGGTCTCCAAATTCTCTCACAAATGCACTAAAATTCAGAAAAATAAACTTGTCCAAATCTTCATGTTGAAAAGCTATAGCAAAGGGTCCTATTTATATATTTTCTAAGGCTCAAGGTGATGTGGCAACAATGGACGATCAGGATTGTGATCATGCGGCATCAATGGTAGAGCATCAAGAGGTTAGAGAGAATCAAAGAGATGGTTCCCTTCAACAAGACAAATTGCCAAGTGTTAAACGGAATCACAGAGAAGGAGGAGCCATGTGTCTCAGTTAGTTCCAAATTGGTTGAAGATATTTCATATTTTCCAATTTATAAAAATTCAATTTTGTGAGACACATGATGAGGTGGCAGGTGAGTTGGAAGTGGTTAGAGGAAATATGTAGAAATGTGCTTAAATTGAATTAAAAATTCAATTTAAATGGAGATGGTAAATTAGAAAGATGTCAAATTAATTTATTTGTGCATTTTAACCAATTTTAGAAGAATATGCCAATTTGAATTTAAATATTCAAATTTAAAAGGAAGAGGAAAAACCAATTAAATAACAAATTGATTTAATTTATCCATTTAATTAATTTTAGAAAGAAAGTGAATTTTGGAAAAGAATTAGAATATGAAACATATAAATAAATTTTACAATTTATTTATAATAGTAGAGGATTTAAGAACATTAAACAAATAGCAAGTATTTAATTAATATAATACTCTAGACCATTTTTGTGTGCATACAACAAGTATAGTATTATGTTCTTAGTTTTATGTCTTGGTAACATATTTTATTTCTTTGATTTGAGGTTCACCTTTCAAATTTATTTGTTCATCATTTAATTTTTCATTTCGTAGTGATTTATGTGTGAATTAAAGCTAGTATAGATCATTCTCTTTATTTTGATGAACAACTTGTTGGTTTAAATTTTATGTCGATGTACATATTGTTGATTGAGTTACAATGATTTGGTTGTTTTTGATGAGTCTAGATTTTGGCCTAGTTAGGGGGATAAAATCTCTTGTTATTTGCTAAAATTACCACAAACTTTGATATTATATGTTAGCACTTTTATATAATTTCTCTCAGTCATAAGACATTTGGGACTAATTTTATTTTTGCTGGTTTTAATGACATTTACCTATTATTTGGACCATCTATATTTATTTTGCATGTGACTGATGAATGTTCTTTAAGGTGGTCATTATTATGCAATTATTATGTGTATTGACATTACTCTGTAGAGATGATTGAAATGCTAAGTTGGGAAATGTAGCAGCCAGTCGGTCAGGTTGAGGAGTCATGTGAAGGTCAGCTAAGGACAACGATGGAAGATTCTCGCGTTAGCCACATGTAACCGCCTTGTACCAATCTTTAATGGCATTGAGCATAGTGGGCATTACTGCAGTGGTCGAGTCCACGTTTAGGCATGCATGTCCAAATGGATTCCCCTGCATGCGTAACTGCCCTTTCAAATTTCTTCTCGCTTTCCCTAAATGGCATCCTCTCAGTTAGTAGGAGTTGATGGCCCTGTTTAGTTGATAAATAAGGCTCAAATCCTCCTTCCTCGAGTTAGCAAGTTAGTGAGTTGATCGCCAAGTTCTTGTACAAGTTGATAATCAGCCATACTTTTGTAATTACATTTTCTAATGAATGAATTAAGATTCTAAGTTGAGTATCTGAGTTTGCATTAGTTTAGAGGATACTCATCCAAGGGGGCCCACTTGGTGAGTAATTTTTCCCTTTAGTTTAGTTAGATTAGTGTTAGTTTCTATTTAGTGCTTAGTTAAGATTCTGCCATTGACTGCTCATACAGCCAAAGCGGGCAGAGTAGTTTTTTGTTTGATGCACGGTTTTCCTTGTTGTTATGCATAATCAGTTTAGATTTGATTGAGTCATGTTTAGAATTTTCTTTGTTTCCTTTCATGCAATTTACTTTTAGTATTAATCCTTTCTTAGTTATAGGATGAAGATGACTACTTTGAAATTCCTAGTGCACATACTGTGCTGACCCATTTCAAATTCACATCCTCGGGTTGACAATTTAAATGTACCTTCATGATGGTTAAGATGGCTATTCAGGTCAGATATCCAATCTCTAAATCATGGCTATAAGAGCTTAGTTATTAAAATCATTGTAGGAGGCTAAAAATTTTGGCGTCATTGTCGGGGATGGTATCGAACTAGGAAGTCCTTTGGAGTCATTGATAGCTTTTCTGTTATAATATTTCTGGAATTTGCTCTTAGTGTTAGAAGTTATGATCCACTATTTTTTTCCCCACCCATTCTTTGTGTGAGTTGGTTGATATTGAGTTGATACCGCATGCATAGAAGAAGAATAGATGCTTATGGGAGATTCCTTCCCAATAATCTTGAGTCATTTCAACTAGTAGAGCTTCCAAATATGCCTAGAGATGAAGAAGAAGAGCCACAACCCTTTGTTGATATATTCCCTGACTTGACCAATTCTGAAGTTTCCATGAAGATCAAAATCCTATTGAAGAACCCCTTATTCTGGAATTTCATCAAGAAAGCATGGTTGATGCAAATGGAGATAGGCCTAAAAGGCAGAACCAACCAACTTTCCCTTTTCCCATTGTTGAATAGAATGAAGTAGATAACCTCAAAAATATCCCTGCTTCAGTCCTTCCTAAATTCTATGGGCTTGTTATAGAAGATCTTGATACCTTCTTGTTTGAATTTGATATACTCTGCAGAAGCTATGACTATACCACTAATGCTCACAGACTTAAGTTATTTCCTACTACTTTGAAATAAGTTGCATTAAGATGGTTTATGAGCCTTGGCAAAAATACTATGAGAACTTGAGAAGATATGAAGACAAAATTTCTTGAGAAATACAAAGAATATTGCAGGGGTAGTGACATGAGAGGAGGTGACATTTTCAGAATGCAGCAAAAGGAAGATGAGAGCCTAGAAGATTTCATTTCAAGGTTTATGTTTTGTCTACAGAAATCTCCACAGCATACACTTAATGAAGACTCACAAAAGTTTTTTTTCTTGAGAGGAATTAATGAAAGATGCATTGATACCTTGGACCTGATGGTAGGAGGAGATATCACTGAAGTCCCTTGGGATGATATCAATAATATATGTCAGAACTATTATAGGGCAGCTTCAAAGAAAGGAGGAGCCTACCAATCCTCTATGGGTAATTCATCTAGCAGTGGAGTCTCAAGGATGGAGATTACTAATTTGTTGGCAGATTTCAAGCAAGATATAATCAACAATCTAGCTACTCAGCTAGATACACTTCAGGATAAGAAGAAACATGAGGAGGCAGAGGCAATATTGATAGAATATTTCCCTTATTTTAGATCGAAGAAGAGAGACTGTAGATGTAAGGTGATAGCCAACATTGACAGCAAACATATTCCACCTGAGTTCAAACCAATCCAGTTTGAGGAAGACCAAGTCTACTTTGTTGCACATAAAAGGACATGGGATTCAAGACAAGGTATGCCACCAGATCCACTATCTTTTTTGGACCATATTTTAATTCTTATTCCGGTAACTAGTGGCAGCCACCCTATCCATCCAACTATGGAGGATACCCACCCAGTCTTGGAATAACCCAACCAATGCTTGGTCCAATTATCAAAATTCCTCACCTTAGTGGCAACAATCTCAGGGTAATTGGCAATAGTTTTAGGGACCTTGGCAACCACCTCTAGGAAACTGACAGCAAACATCTTAATGGAGAGGTGGCAAGCAATGGCCAAACCAAACCACCAGCTATATGCAATCATCTTCTAAAACCCAACAACCTGCTATAATGCCCCCTCCTGCTAATCCAAGTGCAAATGTACCTAAACCTACCCAGTTACCAGCCCAACCCACACCCAACCCAAATAATAAGCCATAGCAGCAACCTATATATTTTATTGATCCAAATTAATTTCCTACATATGTTGTGAGTTTAAGTGACATCCGTCTATGTTCAGGAACAACTTTGTCGGCTCCTTCCACCCCATTATCACTAATCTCCCTATGGAAGAGCAAGAAAAATCTTTGACTAATCCCATTTAGCCTTGTGTAACTAAAACTCCTGAACCAACTCTAGCAAAGCAGACAGCACAAGAACCACCATTCCCTCAGAGATTAGAAGTTTCCAAGAAAAAAGAAGACAAGGAGGAAACTAGTTTTGATATCCTAGATCAGCTAAAGCATATATGTGTCCAGATACCACTATTCCAGGCCATAAAATATGTCCTTATCTATGGAAAAGAAATCAAGGAAGCATGCCTCAAGAAAACCAGGCAGAAAAAAGGACCCCACTACAGTCGATGTAGTAGGGTAGCTTGCCGACATCATGCTTGGTAAAGAAACTATCCTCAAGTACAGTGATCGAGGTAGCCCTGCAGTTGAAGTTGTTATAAATGGGATGAATATAAAGAATGCTTTGATTGACTTGGGTGCAACAATAAATGTGATGACTAAAGATATCCTGCAGCAACTAAATATTGCAAACATGAGATCCACTCCTACAATCCTAAAGCTTGTTGATAGTTCCACTGTTAAGCCTGATGGAATAGTAGAAGACCTGGTGGTGATCCTAGACTCTTGGGAGTATCCAGTCGACTTCATGATTCTTTCCCCTAAAGCCACACTAGGAGGGTATCCACTTATCCTTGGTCGGTCATGATTAGCAATTGCAAATGCTTATATTAGATGTCAATCAGGTGACATGACCATTTCTAATGGCACGAGCACTAAAAAGATTGTTTTGTATCCTCCTGCTCAGCCATCCCATAATGAAGAAAAATCAGTATGGCCACATACTAGTGAAGAAGTCAAAGAATTCAACTTTGTGGCGCAACTAATGATGCTTGGAAGAAGTCATTTCCTACAGCTTCAAGATGAAGATGAGGTGTTATCTAGTATCATTCAGAACCAATGTCAGATAGATGAAGAATCATCCACTAATGTGTCTAGTTCCGCAGACATTGAACAAACAATTCTGTCAGTTTTGCATGATCTTCTTGCAGCAACTCTTCCAGTAGAAAAACTTCCTGCAGCCACTATCCCTATCGATAGACTTCCCGCAGCCACTCTTCCGATAGATAAAATTTATGTAGCAACAGGTATGTTTCACACAATTTTGTCACTTGAACTTAAGATACCTTGTATTAATGAAGCAGTTATGATATAACTAGTTACAAAATTATAGGTGTCTGAGGGATGATATTTAAACATCAATAGTAAATTGAATGAGGGACAACAATTGACATTAGAAGACTTGTTGAAAGCACATCAAAAAGCATTTGCTTGGGATTATTATGACTTGAAGGGAGTAGACCCAAAGCTCTGAATTAATAGAATATATATCAAAGATGAGTGTACACTTGTAAGGCAGCCACAACAGAGAATCAACCCTGCTCTGAGAGAAATTGTCAAAATAGAACTGCAAAAGCTACTAAACATAAGATTTATCTACCTTATTTCAGATAGCCAGTGGGTGTCTCCATTGGTGATTGTGCCCAAAAAGGGAGGAAAATGGCAGGTTTGTGTTGACTATAGGGAACTCAATGCTTCCTCTAAGAAGGATCATTTTTCCCTACCTTTTGTAGATCAAGTCCTAGACTCTCTTGCAGGAAAATAATACTTCTCTTTTCTTGATGGATTCAGTGGATACAATCAAATTCAAATTGCACTAGAAGACCAAGACAAGACTACATTTACATGTCCTTGGGGGACATATACCTATTATGTACTTCCCTTTGGGTTATGCAATGCACCTGCAACTTTTCAGAGAGCATTCATCAGCATATTCTCAGATATCTCCCTTGATTGCATGGAGATCTATATGGATGATTTTACTACCTATGGTGCCACCTTTGATGAAGCATTGGATAATTTGAAGAAATTTCTATAGAGATGTGAAGACCAAAACCTATCATTAAATAGTGAAAAGTGCTTCATGATGATGCAGAAAGGTGTAGTTCTTGGCCACTACCTTTCCCACCTTGGCATTCAAGTTGATCCTACAAAAATTGAGGTAATTAAAAATTTGCCTATACCTGCAAAACAAAAGAATGTTAGGAGTTTCTTAGGACATGCAGGTTACTATAGACGTTTCATCAAGGATTTTAGCAAAATAGCAGCCTCACTGTATAGTCTTCTGACTAAAGATGTTGAGTTCAAATGGACAGAAAGTTGTGATAAAGCATTTTTTGATTTAAAGACAGCTCTAACTCATGCTCCTGTACTTAAGGGACCAAATTGGAAAATCCCTTTCCACATCTATACTGATGCCTCAGATTATGCAATAGGAGCAGTCCTAGGAAAAAAAGTAGAAGCTATTGAAAATGCCATTTATTTTGTCAGTAAAAACTTGCAGGGAGTTGAATTCAATTACACAATCACAGACAAAGAAATGTTGGCAGTAATCTATGCCTTGAATAAATTCAGGCACTATATAAAAATTTATCATATTTTTGTGCACACTGATCATGCAGCCATTAGATACCTCATGAACAAACCCCTAATCTCAAGAAGATTAGCCAAATGGTTGTTATTAATGCAAGAATTTGATATAACTATTGTAGACATTCCAGGGAAGGCAAACGTGGTTGCATATTTCCTTTCAAGGCTGACTACATTAGAAGATAGTGAAGCCATAGATGACTCCTTTCCTAATGAGCATCTATTCTCCATTAGTGTGCAAACACCCTAGTATGCTGACATAGCCAATTACCTTGTGACAGGGAGATTTTCTCCTCACTTCTCCCCAAAAGAGAGAAGAGTGTTGATTGAAAAATCATTCCCTTTTTCATGGATAGCTAGATGCCTATTTTATACTAGACCAGATCACATTATGAAAAGGTGTCTGAGGGAAAATGAGACCTATGACATTCTGCATGCATGCCATGATGAACCCTGTGGAGGTTACTTTGCAGCTAAAAGGACAAAAATGAAAATATTGAACACAGGATACTATTAGCCTACATTACACAAAGATGTAGGAAGATATACAAGGAGATGTGATAGATGTCAACGAATGGGCAGGCCAAAAAAGTCAGATGAGATGCCACTCTGTCCATAAGTGGTAGTCACTTCATTTGACAAGTGGGGTTTGGACTTCGTGGGACCCATTGATCCTCCATCCAATGGTAAGTCCTATATTCTAGTGTGCGCCGATTATGTAACAAAGTGGGTAGAAGTCAAAGCCATGAAGCATGCACGAGACAACAAGGTTGCAAAATTTCTATATGAAATTTTTTTCACAAGATATGGAGTACCAAGAGAAATAGTGAGTGATCAAGGCACTCATTTTACATCAGCCCTTGTTATAGCATTGGTTAATGAATATAACATCAGGCACAGGAAATCCACTCCTTATCACCCTCAATAAAATGGACAAGTTGAGGTGACAAACAAAGAGATTGAGGCCATCCTCACCAAAATAGTGCATATTCACCAAAAGGACTGGGTGAATAGATTATCAGAAGTAGTTTGGGCTTGCCAAGCCACCTGGAAGACAACTATAGGCTTCACCCCATTTGAGCTACTATATAGAAAAACTTTGTATCCCACCATTGTCTCATTAAATTGTTGGTTATAAGATCTCTGCTTGATACAACCCCTAGAATGGCCTGGGATGATTTTGTGAACACTGAGCAGTATAGACCTAAGCCATCTCAGCCTAGGGTTTCACCTTAGACTTGTAGGTCTAGGGAAAAATTGAGCACGGTCGAAGGCACCCCTGGTGCTTTGACCTCTAGTGCTAGTGTGGATTCCCCTATTGAAGAAAAGATTATAAATTTTAGTTCCTCTGATAATGATAATTAAAAATAAAATTCTTCATCAGATTCCGATGATGATGATGTTCCACTAAAAATTGTAATAAAAACAAGAGCACAAAAGAGGGAGGCAAAATCAAGGAAAAGAAAAACGCAATTTGCACAAAAAGATGTGCCAAGCCCTAAGAAAAGGAAGGCTAGCACTGTTCATCCTGTAGCCAAAGGGAAATGAAAAATCTCTCTCAAGAAATTGAAGCCAGCCGAACCTGAGCCTGGTGGGACATCGTGTGACAACACAGATGCTCCAATGGAGCAGGAGAATGTACACGAAGCAGATATATTCGAAGAGGCAGGAAAAATGACCTTGGCAGATCTTGCTGCCATTGCAAAAGAAGTTGAGACTCAAGAACAAGAAAAAATTTAGGAGTTCCTGCAGCAAGACCAACAATGGGAGTTCCTATAGAAAAGTTAGGAAATAGATCAAGATTTCCTACAACAACCACCAGAAGAAGAAAAAGAGGCCCTATAGCAGAACGAGGAAAGAGGAATCATACCTCAACAACCTGAATCGGTGGGAAATCCTGAATCTATGCAGATTATTCTCTATGGGAAGCAACCATCTATGAAAATCCTAGTAGACATCCATAACCCTCTTGATTTTCCAGTACATACAACTATTTTAAATTTATGGGAATAAATACAAAGAAGAGAGGAGGAATGGAAGGAAGAGAAGAAATAGTTGAAAAAGGAAATTCAAAAGAGAGATGAGATGATCGAAAAAAAGAATGAGGAAATTGTCTTTTTGAAGGAAAGGGTAAGTGGCATTGCAACTATAGCGCCACAAATTTTGGAATGCAAAACCCCTCTAAGGGTTTATGCTTTGCACTTGAAGGAGAAATATCTTTCCTTTAGAATTTCAAGAATCATCTCACGTTTGAACCCCTCCATTGAAACTTCTGCTGAATTTTTCAATGCCTACGGGATTGCTTCCCCTAAAATGAAAAAATTATTATGTGAATTTTATTTACATAACTTTGTTGTCCCAAAAGACCAAGACTAGAACCCATTTCTTTATGTTGGAGACATACAATTGAGAGTATTTATGTCTTGGGTACAGAATCAGATTAGTTGGCATGAACAATACAATGCTTGCAAGAAGAAGGAATATAGTATTCCCCTATCCATTAGGGCTGAATCAAAGAACCCAAAAGACATTTATACATATTGGAATAGATTGCTCTTTAGGCCAAGCTATGGGAACATAATTATGCCTTGGATTGAAGTTGTTTACAGTGAATATAAAGTAAAGACTACAGCAAAAGAGGATGTTATGAGGGGATATCTATCCCAGAGATGGAACCTATTGGTTGATGAGCTAAAATAGGCTGAGCCACATTCTATCCACAACTATGTTGCTGCACTGAAGAGAATTGAAAGATGCATCCAGCTTGGGAGAACCAAGGTGTGAGAATGGCTTCCCCTGATTTTTCAATCACCTAACCTCCTATGGCCTGTACCTAATTTCAGATTCTATAGGTATGGCATTTTAGAGGAACAAAAAAAATGGAGGAGGCTTGATAAGTTGGGAGGATTCTACTGGAATCCTGATTCACCCATGGCAAACATCGACATTAGATAGCTATCAGTTGCAGACTTCAGGGCCTTAACAAAGCAGAAGCATAATTCTTCCCTTGTTGGAGGACCAAAAAAATGTTAGGTTGGGGGGAGTGATGAGTCTATATTTCGGCCTAGTTAGGGGGATAGAATATCTTGTTATTTGCTAAAATTACCACAGACTTTGATATTATATGCTGACACTTTTATATAATTTCTCTCAGTCATAAGACATTTGGGAAACATTTACCTATTATGCGGACCATCTATATTTATTTTGCATGTGATTGATGAATGTTTTTCAAGGTGGTTATGATTATGTAATTATTATGTGTACTGACATTACTCTGCAAACATGATTGAAATGCTAAGTTGAGAAATGCAGCCGCCAGCCGGTCAGGTTGAGGACTCGTGTGAAGGTCAACTAAGGACGATGGCAGAAGATTCATATGTTAGTTGCATGTAACCGCCTTGTACCAATCTTTAATGGCATTGAGCATTGCAGATGTTACTGCAGTGGTTGAGTCCATGTTTGGGCATCCATGTCCAAATGGATTCCCTTGCATGTGTAACCGCCCTTTCCACTTTCTTCTCAATTTCCCTAAATGGAATCCTCTCAGTTAGTGGGAGTTGATGGACCTGTTTAGTTGATAAATAAGGCTCAAATCCTCCTTCCTCAAGCTAGCGAGTGAGCAAGTCGATAGCCAAGTTCTTGTACAAGTTGATAATCAACCATACTTTTGTAATTGCATTTTTTGATGAATGAAATAAGATTATGAGTTGAGTATCTGAGTTTGCATTAGTTTAGAGGATACTCATCCAAGGGGGGGCACTTGGTGAGTAATCCATCCCTTTAGTTTAGTTGGATTAGTGTTATTTTTTGTTCAGTACTTAGTTAAGATTCTGCCATTGACTGTTCCTACAGTGAAAGCGGGCAAAGTAGTTTTTAGTTTGATGCACTATTTTCCTTCTTGTTATGCATAATCAATTTAGATTTGATTGAGTGATGTTCAAAATTTGATTTGTTTCCTTTCATGCAATTTACTTTCATCATTAAGCCTTTCTTAGTTATAGGATGAAGATGACTACTTTGAAATTTCTAGTGCACATACTATGCTAACCCATTTCAAGTTCACGTCCCTAGGTTGACAATTTAAATGTACCTTCATGATGGTTAAGATGGCTATTCAAATCAGATGTCCAATCTTTGAATCATGGTTGTAAGAGCATAGTTATTAAAATCATTGTAGGAAGCCGACAATGTTTATCTTATTAGTTTTTCATGTAGATGTATCTATTTTTTAGGCTTTTATCCTCTCCTACCTTTTTCGCATTCATGTTGAAAATACCTTAAATTATATCTTCTATATTAGAGAGGTTTTCTTTTGAACAAGTTGTCTTTGTATGTGTAATTTTATTTTCTTACCCATGGTGTATTTATCATGGATTTCATAGTGCCTTAAACCTTTTGTTCCCCATGATTCTTACTTCACCCAATTTATATTATTCATAGTAAAATTTATACGCATGCATAACACATTTACCTACACTTTGTGATATGATGCTTAATCAAACATCTCTAACACATAGTTGTTGAACTAATAAAATTTGTGTTCATTCATTTTACTACTAGTTCCATTGCTCAAGCTAGTATCTTGTTTACCCCACATGTGTAACTATTCATTTGGTGTCTTATTTTGTAATGTCATCCAATACTGGATTCTTGCAAGTGTATGGTATAAAATAAAATGATATACTTACTTACCATATACTATTTACCCACATATCATGGTCTATTTTATGGTTCCTACTCTATAATTGAAAATAATGTCTTTTACAATCATCCTCGTTGGTGGTTGGTTCTTGTATTAGAATTAATGAATTTCTCTCAAATTTCTTCATACATCTTTGGCTATTGTTGACATTTACAATGGTAAAGTATGATTCAAATATTTTTTGATCTCTATATGATGTGGTTTCACTTTCTATGGTATTACAAGTAAGATTTACTATGGAGTTTTAGTCAACATTTTACATGAACAACAATAGGTATGAAGTAGTGTCATGTTTGTTTGAATCTTCTCTTGGTGCACTATGTTCTTTTGTGTAAGATATTTGAAGCATGAACAAGTTTTATTCTTAGTAGGTTATGAAATTATTAAAATGGGTGTATGGTCTGATTTTTATTCTAGGTCAGCATATTCATGTGCTTCATTTTATACTAGTAGACCTATTGCTATGATGGGGATGATGGTCAAGATTGTTATAGTGATAACTCATCTAGATATGATAATAGTTTTATGTCATCTTCCCATCCTTTTCTAAATCCTAATACATCTAGGAAAATATCAATGAACTTATAAGCCAACAAAAATATATTTAAATCCAAATAAAGAGGCTCAAGGTTAATCCATAGTCCAAATCCAAGCTTGCAAACAAAATAAATCAAATGGCGAAGTAGTTGATGAATTAGTTTTCCTTGCATGCAATTGTCCATTATGTGTTTGTGATAGCTTTAATAACTTAATAACATTCTAAAGAACCTAATTTTGGTGTTTTATTGTGTCAAATCCTCAAGTTAATCCATTATGCTTTATAGTGATATCTAATCAGTAAAACTATCCTTTATCCTATCATAGTCAATATGACATTACTATTATGAGTGTGGATTTTTTCCTTAAATAAAATATCTTTAAGGACCCATTACTCTTAATTAATTTGAGGATAATCTATTCATGGTATAATAAACACTAGGAAACTTGTCTTTGCTATGAAATTATTTTCCTCAGCATAGGTTGTCATCAATGAAATTTTTTTTGGATATAAGAGATTTATCAAGGCCTCATTTATTTTTCATGGATGAGATTGTATAACCTAAAAAACTATATGGTATCGTTATCCTTCTAGGGGACACATACATCACCAATAACCTCTCTCAATTTTCATAAGACATGGTTCTTTTTTGTTCTTCACCTCATGGGATCATATTGACTATGCCAAAGCATTGGGCTTAGTAGGTTTATGCTAGAGGAGACCCCATTTTATTCTCCAAGTGTTTTGATCCTTTTAAGCAACATTATTTTGACTAAGTCTCTTAAGAGACCTAAGAGCAAAAAATTGTCAAAGTTTGGTAGAGAAATTATCAAAATTTATGGTGTTTAGGAATTTTATGTTTGGAACTACAAATATATGTGAGGTCCCTCCATGATAAAATCTCTTATTTTCTTAACTCAAAACTTTTTGACTGTGCTAACAAGGAATGCACTCTTACAAAAGCCCCAATGAAATTTAATGTATTATTTCTAAGACATATTTTATGTACTTTGTGTCATGGGATAAAAATGACTATGCCAACATGTCGAGGTGGGTAGGTGAATACTAGAGGAGGCCCTTTTTAATTCCCCAATTTTCTTGATCCATCCAAGCTACATAGTTCTAGCAGAGTCTCTTAAGAGACCTAAGAGAAAAAAATGTCAAACTTTAGAAAAGTAGTTCTTAGAATTTGTGGTCCTAGAAAAATTACACAAATGTACCTACAACTAGATGTTGGTTCTCTCCATAATAACCTCTCATGATTTTTTCAACTCAAAATTGTTTTACCATACCAAAAATGAATGCATCTTTATGAAATGTGTTAGTGGTGTTTAGTGTATTATTGTCAAGAGACATATTTCATGGTCTTTGCATTGTGGGACCAAACTAACTATGCCAAAATGTTAGGTTGGGTAGATGAATGATAGAGGATGCCTCATTTTATTCTCCAAGTGTCTTTATCGATTCGGGCTACATATTTCTAATAAAGTCTCTTAAGGGACCCAAGAGCAAAAAATTGCCAAACTTTGATGGAGTAATTTTTGGAATTTGTGAGGCCCAGGAATGCTACATCTAGACATATAGATATATGTGGGTTCCCTCCACACACAATAATATCTCTCTTCTTTTTTTAAATCAAAATTATTTGAACAATAAATGTATTATTTCATGATGTCTTAGTGGTGTTCAATGTGTTGTTGCTAAGAGACATATTTTATGCTCTTGACATTGTGGGACCCAATTGACTGTGCTAGCATGTTGAGGTTGGTAGGTGAATGCTAGAGGAGGTCAAACTTAATTTTACAAGTGTATTGATCCTTTCAGGTTGCATGTTTTCAAAAAATTCTCTTAAAGGACCGAATTAAAAAAATTGCCAAACTTTTACAAAGAATTTTTTTAAGTATGTGGGGCCTAATAATTTTCCATCTAGACCTATAGTTGGATATGGGGTCTCTCCACAATAAAATCTCTCAATTTATATCAACTCATGACACAAGAGAAATGAACAAGCATCCACCAAAAACACAAATTTCATGAACAAATGCTCTCCTATAATCAAGAATCAATTATATTGACAATTTCATTTGTCAACCCAACATCAAGTCCAATTTACACCAGATTGAAAGGAAGAAAACTCAATTTTATTTCCAAAATTATTATAGGCATACAATCCTCTATAATCAAATAATTTTATTTAGTCTTCTAAATTACAATTTTCCCCTATTCATCCATCTTCGTTCTGCACTTATAACTCGACTAATTTTTTATTCAAACTTAATCCATTGCCTTTCTTTGTACCTTCTTGTGACCGATAGAGTAGTTTGGGGCGACTACACTTGATACATGAAGAATCGAAGCATATTCATGCCACTAAACGTCAATCCAATAGAGATCATTCAAAATAAACTAAACTAAGCATTTTATCAAAACTAACATGCTAGAATATGAAAGCTTCAAAAAATCTACTCTAATTCATTTGAAACTTATCCTATTATGGGAGTGGTGTCGCGTCGATGTGGAATGACAACCCTTTCCCAATACTTGTGGATAACTGAGCTTGTTTTAACTAGTTTTATTGATGAAAACTGATGAAACCATTGATAGATGTGTGATGAAACATGATTTAAAGCTAAATGAACATGGTGCAAGCTATTTTAACATGATTAATTCTATAATGATCAAGATGTGAAAATTTAAAGCTAATCTAAATGGATTCTAAGCTAAAAATATTGAAACCCTAATTAACAAATAAGCTAAATGTATGCATCTAAGTTACCATGGAAGCCATTAATGGAAGCTAAGCTATTATGCAAGTAATTAAATTAAAAAAAGATAATAAATATGAGTGTGAGTGTGAGTGATTTTAATAACATAAGTTTGATGCTAAAAGATGGATCCATTTGTCTCCAAATAGTGACCTATTTATAGGAGAGCAAATGAGAAATGGAGGGTTGAGATCAAAAAGGTTACTCAATGGTCAAGGATGGAAAAAATTGGAGGCATGAATCATGGATTCTCATCAATGGATGAGAATCAATGGTGAAATTTAATCAAGGGTCCACCTTTGTTCAAACAAACACACTTTTAACTTGCACAAGCGGTCACAAGTTAACTTGCACAAGAAGTCAAGTATGTTAGAAAAGGATGAATATTCCCCTTTTTCAAATGAGCGAGGAGAGAGAATATTCTTTTGGAATATTCTCATAGGTGAGGGAAAAAAGATTTTTAGCAAATTAAAACAAAGTTTTAATTGTGCAAAAGGGGAAGAAATATTTCGTGGGAATATCCTCTTTTGGAGAAATGTGCAAAGGAGGAATATTCCCTCGTAAGTGGGGGAGAATTAGATTTAATTAGGCAATTGATAATTAAACAATGTTAATTATGCAATTAGGGGAATTAAATGATTTGCATTAAATAAAGTGATTTAATGAAAAGGGGGAAAGTGAAATGATATTTAATTAAATAACTTAGGGTTATTTAATTAAATAAGAAGACTTGAAGATTTAAATTAAATAACTTGATGTATTTAATTTAATAAGATGAAGTGTTAGCATAAAAGGGGGTGAATTAACCTAATTATATTAATTAGGTTAATAGATGAAAATGATATAATTAATTAAATAGCTAGGATAATTTAATTAATAAAGTGAAAAGAGGATGGGTTTCAAGACGAAATGATGTTGTATACCTGATTCAAATGCATGATATCATTCAAGACATTTTTAAGTGTCTACATTTTGCCCCTTTGAAGTGAAGTACCTACTACATTGGTACAAAGACAGATGCTTCTTTGAGTTTAAAAATATCGCTTGAATAAAAAATAAAAAGTTTTTGATTTCGGATGCCCAATTGCTGCCCTGATAGAAGGAATAAGGTGGTTCCCTGCCCCCTCGAGAAATCAAATGAAAATTTTGAATTTTGGGCTGATTTCTCAATAAAGGTGAAATGCTACCTGAGGAGTCTAAAAAGGCTCTGGGATGCAAAAAACATGCAAAAATTGTGAAAAATGGTGCAAAATAAGCTTCAGTTTGGCAAGATTGGTGAAAATGGTGCAAAACCCTAGCGTCAAGGTTAAATTTGGTCAAAAAACCCTAATTTTTAGGCATAAAAAGGTGAGGAAGGGTCATTTTTAATTCAATTTTGCATTCACACTTTAGAGAATCCTTGCATTTTGAGTTTTGACCCTTTGACGAAATTACACAATGAGTGCTCCCACGACACATTTCTGACCGGGTTTGCGAGTACCAAAGGCCTCCAGGCATAGGACCACCAATATGCAATTCGAAACTTGACTTACATTTTGACTTTTGAGTGCATTTATTGTAATTTGAAATTAGGGTTTCAAATTTCAAATCATGACGCGGGTGTAAATATGATGCACCTTGTGATTTGGAATTTAGGATTAGGGTTTTCCAAGTTCAATAGTGACACATGTGTGATTAGTAATGTATATTGCGATTTGCAATTTGAATGCATCTAACGTCGTTGTCTAGAATTTGAGTTATAGCAACACCTTTGTAAATAGCGATGCTTTTATCATTATGGGGGATAAAAACTCCAAACTTTTCCAATTATTTGTGAATTTTTGCGTTGTGCACTTCGTGGGTTAGGAGGTTATCCAACCTTTGATGTCTTGTGAGCACCGATCAACAATTTTATCCAAACTTGGTGATTTGTCTAAGTTGCGATAGGAGCACTTGGGAGAGATTGGTTTGTTGTACATTGCCTGCATGCCCGTCATCTGGACTCATTTGGTGATGATGATAGTGCTATGTGAGTGATGGCATAGCGAGACCTCATCATTCCACCTACCTACCGACGAGGTAACAATGACATTGGAGGATGTATGGCAGATTTTATGATTGTCAATAAATATTGGGCACATGATCTATGACACTGATGTCAACTATGATGCTTGCCATGAGGTGCTTGACTAGGATAACATTGTCTTGGTCAACTCCCAGATTGACTTTGAGATGTATAGAGGTTGAGCATCGACCTTCAGATTGATCATTGCAGTAGTGATCTCAGGTTTGGCTGCCCTGGATCAGTAGAATAGGGGATTCAGTCCTGGATGGTGGTTGGCTTGGCACAAGATGTTGTTCAAGAGGACCCAATATGCATGGGGGCCAGTGATGTTGGCCTCCCTATACCATTATATGCATGACTTTGTATATTGTGATGGGAGATAAATTGGCAATGGAGTCACTCTTCTTCATGTTTGTGCCTGGGAGCACATTGTCGTACTCCAACCAATTGTCCATATGCAGATGTAGAGCCAAATGATCTAGTTGTTTGGCGGTATAGAGACACCATCAATTTACAACACATAGGACAACTTGACATTCCTTACTGGCATCAAGTGATCGATGAGATGACAGTTTTCAGATGGCAGTTGTGGCTTTAAATGTCGGCATGGTATAATGATGTTCAACAGTATTCTTTGCTTGGAAAACCTGGTTCATGCAAGGCCAAGAGCACATGATTATCGAGAGGTACCTGCCTGATAAAGTTGTCAAATAGTTTGGCGAGAGGTAGGACAGGTCTAATGATTAGTATACTGCCATTTTTGCCAGGTCAGCCCAAGAGACAACATAGGGACACACGATCCCAACCCACGAGGTTGTAGAGAGCTTTAGACAGTTGGTTGCTAGGCCATGGGCCTATTATCATGGACAAGCAAATGTACAGATGATGCCTACATATGATGCATGGTTTGTACCCCTCCTAAACTGACAAATCCAACAAGAATACGTCCATGAGGGAGGCCGAGAGGGAGGGGAGTAGGCAAAGGTCGAAGCCAGCCAAATGATGGGTAGGGCAGAGGTCCAGATGGCAGGGGTAGAGGACAAGATGACCAAGATGGCCAACATCAAGATGGAAAAGTTTTGAGTGCACCCCCATTGCACCAATAGCAACAACCATCAATACATCGACAACCACTATTGGGGCATGATCCCCATGATGCTCAAATTCAACAGTTGCAGTAGTAGATACAAGTGGTCACGACTGAGAGAGATCAGGCTTGACAACATGTATTAGTTATTATAGCTAAGAGAGACCAAGCCCGATAACAGGTATTAGCAGTCACGACTAAGAGAGATCAAGCTCAACAACAGATATTGGTTATTACAGCTGAGAGAGACCAAGCCCGACAGCAGGTATTAACAGTCACGACTCAGAGGGATCAAGAGTGTCAGCTTAGATAGACCTCAGATATGCGGTTGGAATAGGAGGTTGGGCGACATCAACAGTTAGAGGCCATGATAGCCGTAGCATAGGGACGGATAGTTTTTGTTTGTTTATACAAAGAGGTCATGAGCAATGCAACATATTATCGCATGCACTATCATCGGTATGTCCCCACGATGATTAGACAACCATATTAATCACAGAGGAGTGGAGCACATCCTCAGGATGAGGATCAGCTAGAGAGACAACCTGGTGAGGAGAGCAGCCATCAGGGCTAGCCCGCTTGTATAAACACTTTTTTTTATTATTGTCTAATTCTTTATACAAATATACATTCATGGGCTCCTTTTTTATAGCCTCATAGATATTGTACTTTTGATGGATATACATACACTAACTCAAATATTGTATTATGATAGTCACCATTATATATATATATATATACAAGATGATACATATTCAATATGCGATGTATTCTTTATTTGATTTTTATGAATGTATGGATGCATTTTGATATAATGTGATATGTGATGATTTTCTATGATGTAATGATATGAGATGAAATTATATGGGATGGATGCAATGTTATGAATGAATGTGTTTCCTTTTCAGTATCGTTTATGACATGTTATGGGATGGATGATATGATATGCAGATTTTATGCTTATCACATGATATAGATGCATTTATTTTTTATGTATACTTTTCTATGCAATTTATGAGATGATGATGTATGCTTATGGATGTATATGAATGTTCATGCTTATGATATGATAATTTTATGTATGTTTAGATATGTGTGCAAGGATTTAAAATGCTTATAATAACAAATCTATATTATTCATCACAACTTAAATGATAATGATGGTGTAGTGAAATATGATATGTTGTGATTATGCGAGATGTATACATGCTAATGATTTGTGGATGTAGGATGGATGCTTTGATGACTGTCATGATATCAGGTTAGCGTGGAGAGAAGACATAAGAAACAAGATGGATGATTTTGACCATTGCTTGTGAGGACTGATTCAAAAGATCCAACAAGTCTATGATCCACTGAGACTTTATTAGAGATGGTGATGAGAAACGCATGATGATTATTTTCACATTTCTTGGGATTGGGATTTTTCGTCGTTCTTTATTGTTTGATATAACACATAGATACGATGCATCGAGGTATTGATAACTAGGATGACGTTGTATCTCGTGTAATAGACTTGACTCTGCAAACAGATAGGATAGTTCTTTTTCACACCTTGACATACAGAAAACTCATTGGAATGTAGTTGGAAGCTTAGAATACATTGGACTAAAGCATATGTAATAGTCAACAATGTACCCCAAACAACTTTCCTACACACAACTAAGCAAGTATGCACCAAGATTATTTTACAAGAATACCCACAAGCACAACAAATGAAAGATAATGGTCAATGCCCCATTCCTTTCTCTCTAAATCATTTTGATAGACATCATCGAGAAGTCCTCGAAATGGGTCAATAAGATAAATCATAAGAAAAGATCAAAGAAAAATAGTTAGTGTTATCTATATCTCTTACCAGTTTAAATATAGCTGAGGTGATTTCTGATGGTGATGTCCATCGCAGGAAGGATGCATCCTAGAACATGTCGATCAATTGTTTTGATTAGGATGAGGCTTGTGATAGGTTGTTGATACAAACTTCACTGACTCATTTACCTATGATCTAGACTTTAGATTTTGACACTTAGGTTCTCACTTTACGACTTGCTATACTTTTTTTCAATTTATTTTTCCAAAGGTTGAAGATGATGCTTGATTTATTATGGGTGAAGGTTTATTTCAGGTGAAAGCGAAATAGGATGGATGGTTTTGGATTTTTTGGAATATTTCAATCTTTTTGGTGTTTTTAAAATGTTTTGAGGTTGTTTTTGGTCATTTTGAAAGCTTTATGTGAATGTTTAGGGTTTTTGATTATTTGAGGTTGTTTAGGGTTTTCAATGTTTTCTAATGTTTTGGGATTTTAAATTTTCAAATGTTTTTGGATTTTTCAAAGTTTTCTAAATGTTTAGGGGTTTTTTGAGATTTTGAATTTTTAAGGCTTTTCTTATATTTGAATGTTTAGGGATTTTCCAAGAGTTTCAACCAAGAACCTAACCTAAAAGACTATCCTAGGGGCCTTGGGGTTTGATCAAAGATTAACCTTGCCTACATTATGCATGCAAAGACCACGTAGTTCGACCGACTTGACTTATTGACGATGAGATATGAACAGTTGACGAATTGCCAGTTTATTATGATGGACTCCTAAAGACTGACATAGGGTGTCTCGGGGGCATATCAATGATGGCCTTGCCTACATTGAAACTCAGAGACTCATAGTTTTACAAGGTACTATTTTTGGATTTTCGATGTTTCAGCCTTTTTAGGGATTTTGATGTGTTTTGGATGTTTTGGATTTTGAATTTACAATTTTGCAAATGTTTTTGGATTTTCTAATGAACATTTTACAAATGTTTTTGATATTTTTGATGAGATTTCTAATGACTCTTGAGATATACAAGAACCTGATATGATCCACAACGAAGTGCCCCTAGCATGACGCAATACACTACCTCGATATAGGTAGGACAAACTGACCTTAGGAATATGAAAAGTAGTACTAAGGGGATACAATACTTCACAAGATCAAGCTATGATAAGGATGCAGATGGATGATGGAATAAAATAAGATGACAGATGTGATGGATGGATGGTGATGCAAAGAATGATAGGATAAAGAACCAAAGAATAGATGAAGGTGCTTTATTTATGTAAGGTGCCTATTTGCCAGGTTTCCACCAAGGTACTTGCCCAAAGATCCACCAAAGTGGTTTTCACTAGATGATTTTTTTCTTTACTTTTTCAATCCTTTTTCTTATTGTTTTGGATTTTGATCATTTTTTATTTTTTTGTATTTTCAGACTTACACCTTCCAAGACTAGGCATAATTTTTTTTAAGAGGTAAGCTATTGATTGGTTCTTGCAAAGGTTCACCTTCAGCTGTTGACAATTGGTATGCTCCTGATCCATAGCTTGTTGTGATGACAAAGGGACCCAACCAGTTAGGTTCAAACTTTCCTTTACTATCCTGATTTGGAAGATTCTTTTGGTTCTGCTTTAGGACAAGATCCCCTACCTGGAAAGACCGAAATTTGATCTTCTTGTTATAGCTCCATTTCAGTCGATTTTGATATACTTGCAAATGATTAAGTGCATCAAGACAACACTCATCCAATAATTCTAGCTCATTCAACCGAGATACTATGTATTCTTCATCAGTGATTAGGTTATGTAGTGACACTTGCAATGATGGAAGCTCAACCTCAATAGGCAAGATGGCTAATGATCCATAGACCAAGGAGAAATGGGTTGCACTTGTAGGTGTGTGGATACTGGTTTGATATACCTAGAGAGCAAGATTTAACTGCAGATTCCAATCATGACCAACTTCGACATTGACCATTTTCTTTAGGATTTACAAAATGGTCTTGTTTGTAGCCTTAGCTTGATCATTGCTCTGGGGGTAATACAGGGTAGATAATCGATGTTGAATGTTGAATCTTTGACATAGCTCTTTTACATCCTGATTCTTGAAGGGTGTTCCATTGTCTAAGATAAGGGTTTGTGTAACACCATAACGACAAATAAGGTAATTCAAGATAAAATTAGCAATTTGCTTTCCTATTATGTAGGTCATCAAAATAGATTCAACCCACTTGGTAAAGTACTTAGTGGCTGTTATGATGAACTTGTGGCCATTAGATGAGGTTGGAGTGATCTTTCCTATGAGTTCAAGTCCCCACTGCAAGAAAGGTCAAGGTGTGATCATTGGTCACAACTCTTGAGTTGGAGCATGAATAAGATCTCCATGATGTTAACATTGGACATACTTTTGCAAATACTAATGGGCTTCTCTTTTCATGGTTGGCCAGTAGTACCCCATCCTCAATAGTTTCTTAGCTAAAGTCATACCACTAGAATGGGAACCACATATGCCATTATGTACTTCTATTAAAGCGGTCATGGTTTCCTCTTGGTTAAGACATCGTAGTAATGTCCCCTTGATGCTTCGACGGTAAAGGGTATCATCTAGGATCATGAATCGGGTTGCCTTCTTTACAAAGGTCTTTTTAAGGTTGGAGGTGATATCGGACGGGAGGGTTCCTCTGCTAAGGTAGATGAATATTTCATGATACCATGGGGATTCAAGACCAATGATGACACATGTGAATTTAGATTCAGGGATTTTGAAAGTTGGTGTGAGAAGTTTTTCCACCAAGAATTCACATTGGAGGACGTTGTTCGACATGTATAATAATGATCCAATGGTTGCCATAATGTTTGTTTCTCGATTGATCATGTGAGCAATCTACTCAAAAGTTATATTAATGAAAAGGTCCTTGAGATTCTCTACCATCTTCTTATAAGGAGTAAGCTTGTCATCCTTGGTTTGGAAGTTGTCATTGACTTGGTTGATAACCAACTGTGAGTCTCCATAGACTTTCAACTCTTGTATCTACCAATGAACTACTATTCTTAGACCTGTGATTAGGGCTTCATACTCAACAATGTTGTTAGTACATGGGAATGATAGTGTGTATGAATTTGGAATGTAATCACCTTGAGGGTTGATAAAGAGAATACCCACTCATGATCCATGTTGGGTGAATGATCCATCAAAGTACATCTTCCATTGATCGGTTAGATTGGTAAGGAATACTAATTCATTAGGGAATTCAAATATCAATGGGTTCTTTGCATAGATAGGCACTTCTGCTAGTTGGTTCACGATCACTTGTCCTTTTATTGCCTTGTGCTCCACGTACTCTATCTCAAATTCAATCAAGATCATTACCCATTTGGTTATTTGGCCAATAAGAGTTGCTTTAGATAGTAGGTATTTTTAAGGGTCGATCTTTACAATAAGCTTTATTTGTTGTGACAACATGTAGTGTACGAACTTTTGTGATGCAAAAAATACTGCTAAGCATGCTTTCTCAATAGATGAATAGTTCATTTCATAGCCCACCAAGGTCCTACTTATGTAGTATATAGCCCTTTCTTTTTTCGTTTTCATCATGTTTTGCTAGAAGAGCATCTAGTGTTGTTGATGTTGCTAGATATACATGATCAATGGTTTGTTCGATATTGGTGGCATGAGCACTGGTGGAGTCAATAGATAATATTTGATATGTTGAAAGGATTTATCACACTTCTCATTCCACTTGTAAGTTATTCCTTTATTAAGAAGATATGAAAAAGGGTGGATTTTGTCTGATAGTTGTCCTATGAACCTTCTAATGGATTGTAATCTTCCTTGTAACCCTCTCATTTGCTTCAATGTTTGTGGCATTTCCATGTCCAGGATGGCTTTCACTTTTGTTGGATCAATTTATATCCCTCTTTGTGAGACGATATAGCCAAGAAGTTTCCCTAATGTAACCCCAAAGACACACTTTTTTGGATTCAGTCATACTCTATACTCTTTGAGTCTCTCGAAGTTGGGTCCCAAGACTTCTACGTGCTCACTTATTTTCTTTGATTTGGCTAAAATATCATCCACATAATCTTTGACTATTTTGTGGATCATGTCATGAAAGATGAGGGTCATTGCTCTTTGATAGGTTGCTCCTATGTTGTTCAGCCCGAATGGCATTTCATTCCAGCAATAGGTTCCCCATGGACAAGTGAATGTAGTTTTGTGTTGATCCTCCTTGGTGATCATGATCTAATTATAGCCTAAAAAAAAATCCATGAGTCATAGAATTTCATGCCTAGCTATTAAGTCGACAATGAGCTCAATGTTAGGAAGAGGAAAATCATCCTTTGGGCATGCCTTATTTAAGTCTCTAAAATCCATAGATATTCTGATGCCCCCAGTGGGTTTGGAGACTAGTACCAGGTTTGAAACCCACTCATGATAATCTATTAGTCAGATGAATCCAATGTCAAGAAGCTTTTGTAACTCAAGTTTTACCAAGAGTGCTATCTGAGGGTACATCTTCCTTAATTTTTTCTTTACTGGCTTAGCTTTAGGATAGACTACTGAGTGATGCACAACCATTTCTCGATCAAGCCCTAGCATATATGTGTATGACCTTGCAAATTTAGTTCTTTGCACTTTCAAGAATTTTGTTAGGTTCTTTTGTTCTTCATCCAATAGGGATTCAACATAGAAAGTGATTTGGGTGCTTCTTTTGTTCCCACATTGACTGGAGTGGTTGTTTCTGATAGAACTGCTAACTTCTTTGGATGCATAACACTAAGGGGGAGATTGAATCCTTAATCCTTGGGAATCTTAGAGAGGTTTTCACCCTCAGATGCATCCTTTCTTTTTACTATTTTAGGATAAAAAAAGTGCCACAATGTAGTTTTCACTCAAAGATCTGCATGTTTGTTGCATGCCATAAATTTTGCAACTGAAGGATTTAATTGTCTCCCCATAGTATGCCCCTGTGTTTAGCTCTAGGTCAAAACCTACCTTGTGATCTACCCATGGTATGTTGTCACAAAGTCCCATGAATTATGAGATCACTTCATTTTTTTTGAATAAGTCTAGAATCGGTGATCCTTGTTGGTCCAAGTCAATGAGTTGTCGGTATACTAGGTGTAGTTCAATTAGTTCATTTGCTCGGAGTAAAGGATGTTATGGATATCATGAAGAGGGATTTATTCTCAAATAAGTCGGCAACATCAAGGGGGAAGTAATCTAGGGAAGTATCATGTGATGTCAGTAACCAAGAGTAAGCCTAGACTCATTTAGCATAAGTACCTTTACCAAGAAGGGTAACCTTGCTAGTAGTGCAACCTAGGCCAAGATTCTTTAGGTGTTTCTCAAGAACGATGGTTTCTAGCAAACCATTATAATTCTGTCCTAGTTTATTGTTCTTGTTATAGCCACATCCCTCCATTAGTTGCAAGCCTTTATTTTCATCTTCCATGGGAATAAAAAGGATGGGTCGTACATCCCGATATAGTAGTTTAGAGACATCCTCCTCTTTGACATCTTCTTGGTTCAAATATCCCCACTTGGTGAAGGTAGTAGTTGCCATCTTGATTGTTTTGGGCTCTTTATTGCTAGATGTGGGTTTCCCACGGGATTGAGGAGAAAGAGGTAGCTCTCCCAAGCCAAAGGTATTCTTCATTAGCTTATAGTTTCCATAACCATCATCCTCAATCACTACTTTGATGTCGGGAATGTTCTGCACAATAGGTATTTTCGTTTTTGATGTCGATGCAAGGGATGATGGGTCAACAAATGAGGAAGGCCCTTCATCATTCTTGGGTATTTGGGGGATCTTATAGAACTTGGCCTCAAGGTTCTTGCAATAGTAAAAGGGCTCAGGATCTCTAGGGATGGTAATTTCTCTCAAAAGGAAACTTTACACAGTGATGATAGGTTGAGGCTACAGCTTTTAGGGCATGGATCCATGGTCGGCCAAGTAGGATGTTGTAGGAAAGATCAAGGTCTAACATTGGCATGTAGTTTCAACAACAATAAGTCCCACTTAGATAGTTAATACAATGGTGCCTTGTGATACCTGCTCTTGATCATCATATGCTCTGATGGTGGTACTCTTTTCTTTCTCAATGGTATCCTCTGAATATACCAGGTTCTTGATCAACTGAAGGGTACAAATGTTCAGAACAACACCTCCATCTAGTAAGACTCTTTTGACCTTGTTCTTATGAATGATGACCTCAAGATGTAAGGCATGGTTATGAGATGGATATGATGGTAGGTCTTGTTCCAAGAAGGTGAGAAGATGATTAGTGATGTGCCCTACCATAGCTTGAATCTATTTTGTATCAATATCCTCGGGGATGGATGACTCTGACAAAGCTTTCTCTAATATTTCCCTATGTGTGAGGGATAGCCTCAATAGTTCCAAGATAGAAATCTATGTGGAGGTCTTCTTAAGTTGATCTAGGAGATTGTACTTACTAGGATTTGATGTTGGCAAAGTAGGTTGTGCCCCAGATTGAGACGGAACTCCTTAAATAGTGACTTTGCTACATTGTGTGGTGACTCCACACTAGGCCCTTTGATGGTGACAACAGTGATGACACTATCACATGAGGCAACTACATTGGAATAGGTATGTTGCACGTATGTGTAATCCTTAGCTTTTTCAGTGTTGCTCCCTTTGTTATGATCTGGCATAGGGTTTTTGTATATCTTAAGATCCTAGTTACCAGCTAGTACTTCAACAAATATGGTGTCGCTCTCTATAAGGTCTTGGATAATAATTTTGAGCCTCATGCAATTTGTCATTTTGTGTCCCTTGATTTTATGAAGTCATAAAGATCGTTCTCGTTGTACAAATATGGTTTTTCCTGTGGTTCTTGGTAGTTTTCAAAATTGGGCAATGTTATCAAGTTTTACTCTACCAATTTCTTCATGATGGTCTTGATAGGCTCGAATAACTATGTGTACTTTCATTTTGGATAGTTGTTCTTATTAGGGGTTCATCTTTGTTGAATTTCCATATTGTTGATCTGATTGTTTTAAGGAGGTATTGTTTGTTGCGTAGTTATTTGAATGTTAGCTATTTGATTCTTGTTCGGCCTAGGAGCACTTAGGACCACCTTAGAATCTACCATGCCATCATTTGTTACATTTTTGTTTTTAGCCTAGACACGAGGCTTTTTATTCGAACTAGTTGATGGGTGATTGTCTTTGTAAGCTTGAGTATTTCCCTGTGAAATTAGAGCTCTCTCGGTTAAGGGCTCTAGGGACAAGCTCATCGTAAGATGTAATACACTACATTTTCAAGTGGAAGGATAGATCCAAATCTATATTTGCTATGATGATCCCCACTTGTTGTTCATTGGGAAGGGGCCATTTACTCTTACTAGCTCTTTGTCTCCACCATTGCAAGAAATTGGTGAAAGATCCTCCTTTGTTTTGTTTGAGAATATAAAACTCTTCTAAGCTTATGTCCATGTCAAGATTAAAGGAAAAGTGGTTGATGAATTTATCGGTGATTTCTTGAAAAAAATTGATACTGAGAGGCAGTTGAGAAAACCAATCCATGACAAGACTTGTTAAACTTAAGGGGAAGAGGTGTATTAGATAAGAATCATTAAAGGCCACCACCATACACATGACATTAAATTCTTTGACATGGTCCATAGGTTTTCCCCTCCCTTTGTATTTATCGAATTTGGGGATTTCAAAGTCGGGAGGGAACAATACCATTGTGATGTTTCGATCAAATGGATAGGGAGATAGGTTTTGAGTATGAGGCTTCTTTGTCTTTCCCATCTAAAGATCCTACATTTCTTGTGATAACACCTTAAGTTGTGATGTTAGATCGTCTTACGGGTTTGGTGGAGGAACATACGTTGTGTATTGTGAGATGGTGGATGGGTTGTATGTGAGAGTTTGATATGATAAGGTGTTGTATGGTGTGTATGGTGGTGTGGGATTTTGTGAAGGTGATTGTGGTGTTGATGTATATGTTCCTGACACATTTGTATTGATGATGTTCTATTGAGGATTATAGTAGGAACTTTGTTGTTGTTGGGAATACTATTGAGCTAGTAAGGCTTGTTGTTGTTGTTAAGCCACAAGAGCTTCTTGTTGGGCTTGTTGTTGTTGTTGTTGTGTTGCTAAAGTCGCTTGATGTTGGGCTTATTGTTGCTACTGTGCTGCTAAGTTTGTTTGATGTTGTTAATGTTTTTGTTGTTGTTGTGCTACTAGGGTTGCTTGTTATTGTGCTGCTAAGGCTGCTTCTTGTTATTGTTATTGTTGGACAGCTTGTTGATAAGCTTGTTGTGCTTGCTATAAAGCTAAGGAATGTACTTGCACTATAGGATTAGTTGGTTGTTGGGACATCTGTGATGAATTTTGGGTGTTGATGTTTTGAGTAGGTAGTAGATTGTTGATGAGGGATTGGGGGGTTCCCTTGGTTTAACATTCCTTGGAAGATGGTGGATTGAGATGGAGGAATATAAGTTTGAGGTCCCATTTGATTTTACATGGTAAAAGGGACTGTGGGAAAAGATGAGGATGGTGTCGTTAGATTTTGCGATGGTAATGTCATACTAAGACCTTGAGTCCATTGATTGAAAAGGTTCCCTTGACTGATGTTTTGAGGATTTCCTTGTGCTAGGGATGTGGACAAGGTATTACCTGGGTTAATTTGCTTCCACCCAATGTTTTAATGTATTTTTTGCCAATTTTTTGAAAACGTCGGTGCTATTTATTAGGATGGCGCTATTTTTGGCATTTATTTGCACCAATCAGGACTAGTCGGTGCTAATTTAGGTGCTAATTTAGGCCAGAATTATCAATGCCTTTAGCGCTGATATTGGCTTCGAGTGTGGCACCGTCGTTAGCATCGCCTTTGGCTTTGAGTTTAGCACCACTTTTAGCTCCCAAATTTAGCTTTGAGTTTAGCATTGATTTAGACACCCCTATATCAAAGAGACTTATTTATATGTCTCATCGACGATGTAAAATAGTGCAATGTCAACAAGATACAGGCATATCGAGGAGAGAATCACTTACGTCACATCGACAAGGTATATCTATAAGTGCTCGACCAAACACAACTCTTGGATATACTGAAGTAATGTCAATGAGACATTGAGATATCGGTAAGACAAATAAGATTGTCTCATCGACACTCTTCAAGTATTGATCAAAATCATACACTGCTAGACCGCCAGGAGGGTGAGCAACATATGTGGTAGAGCAGTATACACTGCAACCCCACAACAAGAAGCCTTGAGCAAGGCGGTAGTGCGGTAAACAACTGAAGAGAAGGGAAAAACACTGCCATACCATAGCAATAATCATGATTCTCCCCAGCATGGCAGAGTTACACCAATATATAAAGAAATATCGTCAAAGGAAAATATCGATGAGATAGTGGCATATCGGCAAGAGATATTAATTTGTCTCATCGACACCAACAACCAACATCAGAGGAACATAAGATCTAATGTCGATGAGACATTGAGATATCGGTAAGATAAAGAAGATTGTCTCATCGACACTCTTCAAGTAATGATCAAAAGCATACACCGCTATACCATCGGGAAGGTGAGCAACATATGCGGTAGAGTGGTATACACCACAACCCCGTAACAAGAAGCCTTGATCAAGGTGATAGTACGGTAAACAATAGAAGGGAAGAGTGAAACACCACCATACGACAGAGGGTATAATAAGAGACAATGGTAGTATGGTAATCATGGCAAAAAATCATGTCAATCATAATCCATTTGAATAAATAATTTAAGGAATCAAGAATATAGCCTGACAAAATACTCTAATAAACATACTCTAAACATTTGTCAAAATCTTATTTTCAAGCATAGCCTGCCAAAATGGAGTTTTCATTTTAATAAACATACAATAAAACCTTTGTTGAAACCTTATTTTCAGGCATAGCCCACCAAAATGGAGAAGTGTTTTAGTAAAGAATGACAGAGAATGGTAAGGAGATGGGTGTGATAGGATGCATAGGATTCATTTTTGTTTATCAATTCCAGCTCTAATCAACAAGGGTTACAATGTTCATGCTACTGTTTGTAATACAGGTATTTAATTGACATATGTTTGAATAATCTCAAATTTCTTCATATGCTTTTGAAGTATCAATGTATCCTATATAGGGTTTAAAATGAAATATTTTAATTTAAAAAATAAATCAAATGCTTTTGAAGTATCGATGTGTCCTATATAGGGTTTAGAATAATTTATTTTAATTTAAAAAAATAAATAAATGATGTATTTTCCTGTGATTAGATAATGTGGATATCTCCTAAATCTTCCCTAGCACACTGTCCTCTTTCACACTGTGTTCATTACTCCAACTGCTAGGGTTTTGCATTTGACATCTTTAATATCTTCATGATAGTGGATTTTAAATAGATCTCAGTCTTTGCTTTAATCTTTATCATGGTAACCCTTGAGTTCCCTAATCCACCTTCAATCTCTTCTAAGAATGTTGTCTTAAGCTATACTACATAGTATGCATATAAAGCAAGTTCTTCATACCTGCCATTATTCCAAACCACCACTCACTGCCTTGCTTAAAATGTTGCCTCCATAAGCACAATACCATGTTATAAAATCATGGTTGCCAGTGATTTACCATTAAGGTCACTACTTTCATCAAGATACAATGAGATTTTTGTCTTCAAACTTAAGGCATTATGCAAGATAATATTGTGAATTGTTTGTTGTGTACAATTTGATTTTCTTACACATTTACTACTTTGCTAACTGCCTTTAAGACTGGATATTGCACCATCAGTTGCAATCTCAAACAACTCACTCACTATCACTTGAAGATTCCTTTCATGAGCATCCTTGTATAAAATCAAACTATGCCCTATAGATTGCCTACTTACTTACTAATATAGGGGACTCATTGTTTCATGGTATTTTGAGTTTTATTTAGAAGGGGCTAACATGTGGCATTTTTATGTGCAGGAAGAATAGATTGTGATGCAACGTTTGGGTATGGATGGTTAAGGAAAATTTGGATTTCCATCAGTGTCATAACCAAGTTGGATTGTACCTTGAGCCGGTGTGAAATACTTCTGGGTGTTCTATTTAATCTTGCTCTTTTCGCCCTGGTATGGTTTAAAGGATGGTTTGGATCATCTCGTCCAAATCTTAATAACCTAGTTGGATCTTGGGTATTAGTGTGTGTTTCATCAAAATCTTCTACCTATCAACAAACACAAGCATTATTTAATGTTTGGCAACAATTGGAATGGACCTATCTTTTTAAGTTTCTATGTTATGTTAGTTATGCTTTAGTTAAGAAATGATGTAACTTTTGTGAACAAACCTAAAGCTTGTTGCTTCCCGTACAAATAGGGAAACCAAGGTCCGATTTTGATCATCATATCATCATCATTTCAATCCATTAGAATAGATACTAAACTATCTCATCCACTTATTCATATCAAAAGAACTCATGTTTTGTATATTTATATTTTGAGCAATATAATGGAGCATATACATTATAACTCGTAATCCATCTTCAGTGTTCAATTGTTGTGTCGATTTTCATTCTTATTTATTGCTTTGTTGTCTCCAAAGTGGTCTTTTCAAGTTGTTTAAATCTGCAAGATTTATTAGGGCACATTTGTTGTTGTTGTTTGGTCCAATTTGAGGTACAATTGTAAGGATTTGTCTTTTTAATTATACTTTCTAACATTTGTCTTGATACAAATTGTTACTTTAGAATTATGATATTTATTTTCTTCTAATGTTTTCAACCCTCATTTCAGGGAAGAGCTCCGAAGATGGTTCCTTCAGATGGAGACTATAATTTTCCACTATAGGTTCCATCTAGAAACACCAGAAGCTCAGGTATTGTCATACTCAGGTACAACAGAGTTTGAGGTTACCTTGTTCTCCTTGATACAAAATGTTGTCCTTCAATACCTCTTAAGCAACATTCACTATTATGGACTTCATCATTGTACCTTTCATGCATTCGATTTAATTTGTTATGTGGAAACATGTTGTCTCTGTCTTTGCAAGTGATGACTATTGTGTAAGCTTTTAATCTACATGACTGCCCCTCATGTTCAATTCTTGTGACTGTTATGATGCTTGGGGTTGCTTAATTTTAACCAGACTATTAATGAAAACTATCTTGGAATCCTTGATGATCAGTTTTGTCAGAATCATGGCTATGTTGATAGTGGATTCTTATTAATAAGGATAAAATCTTTATCAATAAGGAGATTACCCCTTACCAACACACTCCACTATCCTTGCAAAGGTTGATCTTTAATGCTTCATGGATTGTTTACTTGTGACTATCCTTCTCAAATGAAACAATAGGGCAGCAGGCTGGGCTTAGCCCTTGTGGGAGCCACATTTCACCCCACATACTATAACCAGATAAACAAAACAACAACCTATTTTTATCTATACTTGCACGATGAGAAAACATGTTAGATAAAACCGAGCATATGATAGATATGTTTGATAACTTTCTTGTTTTCCTGGACATCTATGGTATGCAAGTTATTTAATGCACATGATGATCAAATTATATATTTACAGATGTATGCACATATTTTGACTGGCGATCCTTCATTGCTCTAACAACACTCTTCTCACTCATATGCAGGAAACCTAGGAGCAACAAGGAAGACATCAACTTGGAGGCTTAGACAAGCAAGAAGACTGAAGATGATGCAGAACAAAGCAACCGGGATTCGTCATTGAGGCAATGACGAGTCCCCTTTCTCTTTATGTGCATTTTTCTCTTTTGTATCTATAAATGTATAGTTTTTCAATTATATGCATTCAAATAGTCAGTTCCACGGCTTGTGTGGAACAACATACATTTGCATTATCAATAAAGACTACATTTTTTAAAGGATTATGTAATCTTTCCTATATTATATGCATCTGCATAAGTGCAATCTAGTAATGTAATCTTTTGATTTTTTTATGCACATGAATGTAATGTAGCAGAAATAAAAATGTACCTTACTCTTCATTTGAAAATCACAAAATCTCTACCTGATTGAGCTATTAACTTTTCTGTCTTCACAAACATATGTTGATACAAAATGAATGGAAGAAGCATCCAAGTAATCCTAATTTTTTTTGCCAACAATTCATCCAAGTAATCCAAGCAATAATAAAAGGAGGAATTGATGCTTGGCATTTGCAAGGTGTGATTAGGAAAAGTATTTTCTATGCAGGCAACACATTCCACCATTAACTGATTTGACTGTATTTATTAATTAATTGAAAACAAAAAGTGAATGCACTTTTTATTTTCAATTAATTAATAAATACAGTCAAATCCAAAATTTGTTGCCTGCATAGACATTGTCGAAGCAGATACCCTATTGAAATGGGCTCTATCTTTTGCAGAGGTGGAGGAAATAAGAATAGAATATTTTAGTGGAATTCCTATGGAGGAAATTTGTCCATTGTAATTAATGCAGGAAGGAGTTAACACTAGCAAGTAGAGGAATGTGTTTTAAATTCCCAAAGGACTTGAAGCATTGATGAAGGTATTGTTGGCAGTGTTGGATGTACATTCAATATTAATGGTGAGGGTTGACAATAGGATGTGTTTTAAAGACACACAAGGCATTTCATTTGATGCTTCTTGGTTTGCGGTGGAAAGGAATGTAACAAGTCTGCGGTGTGAGGCATTTTGGAAGTTAGTGTACCATAGAAGAAATGGAGGCCAATTTCACTCTACATTCGAGAAGAAAATTGGACCCTTTTGTTGGCAAAGCAACTATGAAGAGGCTAAGAGGATTGTTCCTCTCCAACGATGTGAAGGTGACACAATCTATGCAAAAATTCCTGGGTACTAGCTTCGAAGATTTGAAGCACAAATATCATACTAATATGTATATTTACTCACTGATCATGGCATGGGGGTTGTACTTAGGAGAGTCGATGGAGGAAGTGAGGAAAGTAATGAAGGCGTTGGTACACAAGGATTTCTTAGTGAATATAGAAAGTATCCTGGAATGGGCTATACCAGGAGAGTGCTTTGATGTGAGCGAAGGCATGGAAGATCATGTGAACCTTGAAGTAGCAGAGATAAACCGTCCCTTCATTAGGTGGCCAAAAGGAATCACCAAAGCTATGTGGAGAGGGGGAGCGAAGCTAGGATGGAAAGCCCTGAAACTTTGTGTAGAAATAATGGAGGTTGAGATGGTCATTGAGGGACTCAAAGATGTTGCCAGAGAGGAGTTGCGAGAGAAGAAAGGTTCGCACCCAAGGAAGAAGATGAAGTCAATCAAGGAAATATGCCCAATGCAACTGGGTAGCACATCAGGCACTTTCGCGTAAACTGAAGCTGGACTTCCGCGTAAACTGAAGCTCAATTTTGGTTAAAATATAGTTTATATCTTAGTTTTTGTTGTACGTTTTTTGGGGTTAAGCCTTATTTTTTATTTAAAAATGTAAATAGTATGGGGTATGGGTAATAGTAGATAGGGTTGTTTACAGGCGGATTCAGTGTTTTTTTTTTTGGTTTGTTGGGAATTGTGGTGGTTAAATAGACATATTTTAGAAGCTACTGGATGGACTTAATCTTTGAAGTTGATTTAAATTCTGCATTATTATTAATAAAATCAAATATTATCATTGATAAAAAAAACCACAGTAGGTTGCATGTTAAATTTCAAATATTTTCTTTGCATTTTTTTGTATATATTATTTTCTCAGTGCATCATTATGTAACAACAATTTCACTTTTGAGATATACAGTAAAAATAAATGAAAGCACATGTTTGCTTTATCAAGGGAAATGTATGGTGAATACCCTATGTCTTTCAGATAAGTGTGCAAGTGAAATAAGACATAACTAATTGAATCTGATTTTCTACTATACAATTGTTTTTTTATCTTCTTTTTACTTTTTGCATATGGATTACCCTTAGAAAGAGACTAATTATCTTTTCTTAAATGAAGTCTTTACATTTCCTATCTACGAAAGGAATCTACTACTTGACAACAGGTTCATGAACTTCATACAAATTAAGATTGGTGTAAAAGGCCATCCCCGCAAATGTTGTTTGGTCTAGAATTATAATGGAAAATAAAAAAGCTTGCTAGGAGAATAAAACATGTTTTCAATTGTCCAAGTACAACATAATATTATCGAAGCATTTCAAATTTTAGGCCATAAGAATCATCCTTAATTAAACATGGATTGCAAATAACTCTAAAAATTTAGAAGTCTTGGTCATTAACATTATTGTCACTACAATGTCCACCCACTTTCCTCTCAATGATTTAGTATTTCTATGTCGTCCACGTCCTCTCTCCATGGCCTCCTCTATGAATAAAAATGTTGCCACATAAGCTTTCACCGCACTACCGTCGAGAAGGAAGAAGCAACTTGCGGGACCACAGTAAAAACCGTTCTACCACACCAAGCTGATGAAGGAGTCGTGGGACAGTGGTGGTCACTGCACTACTGCATGCCATTGGTAGAAGACTTGTGGGAGTCACCGCACTACCGCATTCCATTGGTAGAAGACTTGCGGGAGTCACCGCAACACCACCAGGAACAGAAGGAAGACTCCTGTGCCGCCACAGAAGTCCGATGCACGGAGGAAGTCCGGTGAGGAGAGTACGTAGGTATTTGAATTTGCTCATAAGATTATATCAAATTTATTAAACAATATTTAAATTTTATTTGTGCATAGTTAAATTGAATTAGTATATGTTTCAGGACAAGGCCTCCAAGGCTAGGCTTGAGAAACTTCGTGTCACACATCGCAGTGGCCAGAAAGGTTTATAGGTCTTGATCTATACATTTGTAAGTATATTTAATATGTTAAATGATATATTTTTTTTATTTCCTTGGAAAAAGTAAATGATTGCATATTAATTAGTTTAACTAGTCCATGTGCCATATTTTGATAGGAGGAGAAATATGGACGCCATCCAAAGCAATTCGAAAAGAATATATTACAAAACAAAAAGTGGAACGATTTTGTAATCAGGATGGAGAATGAGGTATCAATAGTTGAGTTTCAATAACTTAGTTGGATATTGTTGTGTTAATATGTCAATTTTCATCTCTTGTGTTGAGTTGTTTATTGATGCGTAGGATGAGTAAATAGAGCTCAAATCTTATGATTACAAGATGATCATTTATGTGCATGAATAAATAGTAGAAGGATGTAGACTCAATTCATCTGAATTTATGCCTCTTAGTAGGCATTACTCTTGAATCTCTAATATCAGGTGCTTGAGACTTCCCTATAGCTTTTACCTTTTGTTTATGCCTTTCCTCTTCATTGTTAGACTCGTCTCCTTTTTCCTTATCTACATTTTTGGCTTCGGCTTCTAATTCATCCCATGTTTTACCTTCCTCCTCTTCAAAATATTCTTCTTCTTCTTCGTCCTCCTCTAACTCCATAAGAGATTCATCTTCTGAACCTTCCTCATCTGATTTCAATTTCTCTTCTACATCAGAGGGTTCGTATCCTTGATCCGACTCTTCTAAATTATCATAATCAAAATCACTAGCTTCCATATTCAAAAATTCCCAACCACCATCTTCAATAAATTTATCTAGATCATCAGTAATAGTCTTCAAAATTGGCCACCGATTCAAGTTCATTATGCTTTCATAATACTTTATATCCATGGAGTTCAGCCATTCCTTGATGCCACCAAGCAAAGATTGACGAATGGCATACATTCAAATTACATCCAACTTGAAGTCTTTGAAAACAATAGCCATATGAAATGCCTTTTGCCCAAGTCCTACTCTCTCAAGGTTAACAATTCTCAATGTAACTAATAGTGACTACTAAGGAAGGTAATTCCACCAACTCTACCAAAATTTTTACCATATGAACAATAAAAGCAGAGGCTTTGAAAGGAACTCCATGAAAACCAAATTCTCTAAATGGTATATCAAACTCTAGTTCAAAATCTTTTAGATGAGGCTGCTCCCATAGCTCTCTTACTCGCTTGACAAATCCTTAAGGAGGAGGAGCGGCAAGAGGACGAGGATATGTTTATGCCTTAGTATTTCATGGATTTGATGGAATTGTGATTGATTTTCGTTGCAATGGATCGACGAAGGTTCAATTTTTTTTGAACAACAGGTTTCTGTGCTTCAAAACAAGGTTTGTGGTGCTCATCTTGGTTCACAATTTACTTTTGTTTTTTATTTTATTTTGTATTATATTGCAATTCCCTCTATTTGTTTGTGGAAAGTATTTAGTGTAGAGGCTAGTCTATTTAAGCCCTGAAAGGCCTTGCATGTATATATTTTAAATTGATGCTCCTTTTTAAGAAGGCTTTAGTAATAGTTGAGGTTTCAATGAAAGCATTTATTTTTAATCTGCCATTAAGCTTGCAAGGATCTGTTAAAGAAATAAAAAAATGTGAGACAAGGTAGTGAAAATGAAATAAGCTTTGTGAGTCTCGATCTCTTGACCTCTGGACATAAATATGTGGTCGAGTACTTTTGTTCCAGAAGCTTCAATTTTATGTGATTCTTTTTTTCTTTTTCTTCTTGGGTTTTAGAGGAGCTTGATCTTAATTTTGGTGTTTGAGTATTTTGTGTTTTTATTGGGTTTGTTTTTTTGGGTTTTGAATTTATATCCATTTTGAATGTTGAGAATTTGGGGTTTTATCTGTGAAGGATTCATGATTTTTGTGATTGTAAGGGAAGGAGGAGGAGGGGGTTGTAGAAACAAGAAACCTAGACTAATTGTAATGAATATGATATTTTTTTTTTGCAAGAGCAGCTTGAGGTGAGACTGGTGGTCATATAAATGAAGAGAGGAAGGGAGGAGAGCTACACGGGGTGTGCTAAAGTGAAGCACCCTTCTACATCTAGAGGCGAATCGTAAGTTCTTATCCTTATCCTTGTTAATTCAAAGCTAATTGTTTTATCATCATATGTTTTTGAGAGAACTATTAAAGGAATTTAATCCCTGGTTACTATGTATGCTTATATTTTAGTGGGCAGACTATATCTCTATTTTGTTTTTTGAATGCCTTAAAATGAGTGTGTGCATTATGGATAGAATGATCTTATTTACGGGATATAATCAATCTGCAGTTTTATCATCTTTCCTTTTTTACATGTTTTGTGTTTCTATAGTCCATAATTATGTAATCTAATCTTTTAGATGAGGCTGCTCCAATAGCTCTCTTACATGTTTTGTGTTTCTACAGTCTTGTCCCTCTCTTGCTAGTCTTCCTCAATTTCATCAGGATTATACATTGACCTTCTTTCCCCTCCTAAAATTTGGACCACATCCATTACCTCCACATAAAACTAGACATCCTTGGTCTTCTTGGTTCCCACACCATGATATGGTTATGCAAATGAAAATGAAGCAAAGTAATCATCTCCTTCTCTTCTGGCTGGAAGAATGCATGCTTAATGTTTTGATATGTGATATCAACTCTCTCTTCTGCTCTCATGGTTGAATACTGAAATCCATTATGGTGGGCCTTTAGAGTTCCACTCATCTTTCATCCTCTTCCACCAAATGTTGGTTTGATCCACACGTTTGCCAGCCTAATTGGCTTTGTTTTTGAAAGCTGAAGTTTCTCCTGACTCACCAGTGTAGCTCTCTTTGCCTTTTCAGACTCTTTCATTTCTATAGATCATCTCTGGGATTTAATCATTTGTACCACATGGTTGATGTGCTTTGAATCCTTGCATCTAAAGGAAATTTCCTTAACATAAACAATGCTAGGGAATTTCAATGTTGCCATTGTAGTTGACATTAAAGACGGTACCTGCAACATTGAAAATTATCCTTATATAAGAATTCCCTCCATCTTGTTGGCTTGTAACACTCTTGATGGTGGCTACATGAAATTCTATTTATGATTCCTCTTCTACATTAGAGGGTTCATATCCTTGATATGACTCTTCTGAATTATCAAAATTAGAATCACTAGCTTCCATATTCAAAAAATCCCAACCACCATCTTCAATAAATTTATTTGGATCATCATTAATAGTCTTCAAAATTGGCCACCAGTTCAAGTTCATTATGCTTTCATAATACTTTATATCCATGGAGTTCATCCATTCCTTGATTCCATCAAGCGAAGATTGAGGAATGGCGTACATTCAGAGTACATCCCGCTTGAAGTCTTTGAAAACAATAGCCATATCAAATGCCTTTTTCCCAAGTCCTACTCTCTCAAGGTTAATAGTTCTTAATCTCACTAATAACAATTACTAAGAAAGGTAATTCCACCAACTCTACCAAATAGTTTACCATAGGAACAATAAAAGTAGAGGCTTTGAAAGGAACTCCATGAAAACCAAGCTCTCTAAATGGTATATCAAACTCTAGTTCAAAATATTTTAGATGAGGCTGCTCCCATAACTCTCTTACTCGCTTGACAAATCCTTGAAACTCTGTATTGATTTTATTTTTCCTATCCCTCTCTTGTTGTTCTTCCTCAATTTCATTAGGATCATACATTAACCTTCTTGCCCCTCCTAAATTTTGGACCACATCCATTACCTCCACATAAAATTGGACATCCTTGTTCTTCTTGGTTCCCACGCCGTGATATGGTTATGCAAATGAAAATGAAGCAAAGTAATCATCTCCTTCTCCACTGGCTAGAAGAATGCATGCTTAATGTTTTGATACATGATATCAGCTCTCTATTCTGCTCTCATGGTTGAATACTGAAATCCAATATGGTGGGCCTCTAGAGTTGCTTTCGGTTTTGCTTCCGGTTTTTCTTCATTTTGGGTACCCTCGATATGTTGATGTTATTGTGGATTCATGAAGTGTAAGTGGTTTATGTTGATGCAAGAGGTGTTTAGAAATGGTTGAGGCACCAAATTTTGGTGTCCAAGTAGTGCTTTGAGGTGGATTGGTATTAAGAGTACCCACAAGTGTGTTGCTTTTGAATGGAAGAGTTAGACCAAAGTCCTTGGAAAGACTTGTTACAAGACTAGGAGTGAATTTTTGATTTAACCCTAGTGATGGAGTTGTTAAGTCTTGTGTCAAAGGTTGTGCAAAAAATGATGGGAAATCAGAGCAACATTTTCTAAGGCTTGATATTCTTGTTCGTACTCCATGTTTTCTTCCTTAGTAAGTCCAAATGGGTTGTTCGTAATATCTTCAATCTCATATGGCCCTGATGGAGATGAGGGTTGTTGTGATGGGGTAACTTGAATTCTTGGATTGAATTATAAAGGATTGGGATCACTTGAGGTGAATGAGACTTTGGTTTTCTCCATAATTCTCTTGTGTTGTGATCTTGTCTTTACAATAAATTTTGGGTCACCTATGGGAGAGTTATGTTGAGATTTGTAATGTTTGAACTCTCTAGTTGCCTCAAATATAGGTAAACGACACACTCTAAGTCTTTTGGGAGCAATTATGACAATGAGAGATGAAAGTGAATGATGTGGGAAGTGATCTTTGCAAGCGTTTCAGGACAACACTTCTGACTTAAGTTTGATGTTTTGATATTTGGATAAAGGATGTTTATGAACTTGGAAATATTTAGGGTAGACTCATGACCTTCAAGATAAACTAGTTCAAAGATGATAACTAACTTAACTAAATGCATGGAAAAGGATTTATTTTGCATACAAAGTAGCTAAGTTAGGGGTTGGTTTGATAGATGTTTAAGTCAAAAAGTGTTGGCATATTAAAAAAAATTGTAAAGTTTGGTGAAGTGAAGGATGAAATTTGATGAAGGGGTGGATGAAATGTTTGACCCAATGTTGACCTAAAGTGAATCTTTATTTGATAAGACCAAGGTAGTGAGAAACATGCTAAACCTCTAAAGCTTTCAAATCCTAAAGACTGAATGATTTAGATAAGTTCAAGATCGTGAAAGAGACCAGGGTTTTGAATTTAAAAGAATGCATACAAGTCTAGATTGTTCCTTGAAGCACGTTTGTAGAAGTTGTATACCAACCTGGTTCTATTTTGGTGTGCTAAAAGGTGTCTTTTGAGAGCTTTTAGACTAAGATGCCTAAGTTTGAAGTGACGATATGTGACCTTCTCTTGGGGATTCTGATTTTGTGTGAGATCATTTAGAGAAGTCTAAGTCTATGAAAGAAAAGAAGATATTTATTGCCACACGGGTGGTGGTAATATGAGCCTTCCAGCCTCAATATCGGTTTGTTCCTCTTCTTCATCTAAGATGATTGTTGTGTTTCTCCACTGAATGGGTGTTTCCTTTGTTTCAAAAGTGAAGCTTCTCAAACTACTAATTATATCAGTTTGTTCTCCTTCAATGAGTTAAAAGTTTGGTTGAATGATAGAAGGCATAAGGTCAGGTTGTTCAATGAGAGTGATTAGTCTCCAAATGGTCATGTGGGGTTCAATTTGTAAAGTTATCTTGCTTAAGCGAGTTTCTTTTATCACAAACACTTGTCTTGATTAAGTTTCAAATTAAATGTCTATGTCAAAAAAACATCATAAATTTCACAAGGTCCATTTTGTGAAAAGGATGAAGTTCAAGACATGGTTGCCTATGTTGACTTTGGGAAGTATGGATTGAGATATAAACAAAAATATTTAGAAGTCTTTAAGAATAATTCTTAGGACAAGCATTAATATCAAGTTTTTGTCAAAGGGTATTTATACTTAAACCAAAGGGTTTGAAATTTTGAAATAATTAACAATATCAAGTTTCCACAGTCCATGATCATGAATTGTTTAGTTTAAACAATTCATTTTGAAATGAGTTTGTTGATGTTTGTTTGCAATATTCTAGAACCAAGCAAAATATTAAACTAACTCAAAAGTAATTACCATCCTAGGTTTAGAAGATACTACTTGTTGAATCCCCACTTGGATTTCTCCAAACACTAAGACAATGCAAACAACTAGAGATTTGGTGACATTGGTTCCCCTCCACGACACACACTTCTCGGGACCACCAAATCTCAAATCTTGAAGATCTGAAGATCCTAAGGATTCTTTTATTTCTATAATGAATAGTAAAATGTGGGGCGGCTTTAGAATGATCGTTCCTGCACCAATAAGCATAAAGGTTCTTGGCTTCTAAATAATTGATTTGTAGTAAGGACTTTCATTCAAGGTGGCCATACACGCGACAAGATTAGCTCAAGAATATTTCAATCAAGAGGCCTTCTAGTCCTTTCCTAAAAAAGGATTTTGACATGTCACATAAACACTAAGGGTGGCACTTGTCGATATGACACATCTGCACTTGTTGTTTATGACTTTCGTCACAAACATATTTTTTATATAGCGGTTTGAAAGAGCTTGGCTTTAGCTCATTATCGCTTGGGTCGTTCCCTCCTTTCGAAGTGGGGAGGAAGGCCCTCTAAAGATAAACAAAGGCAAGGAAGTATGTTTGTAGTTTGATCTCCCCAATCACATGAAGCAAGGAGAGAGCACACACAACACCTTTTCTCTACACTAGCATGGGGTTCATTTTAATCCAAATTGAAATATGTGGGTGATTATACAAAATATCGAAGGAATGTTTTTGATTCTCAAGATCGCCGAGTGGCACGAGAGAAGAGCATACACATTCAATGACTCAAATGTAAATCACAAAACATAGAAAACACTTGTTAATTTTAACCCTCAAAGCAAAGATGAGTTTATTTTAAGCACCAAATGAAGTGTTCAGTTGTATTGTTCAACTTTAAACCCAAAGTAACATAATGAGGTGAGGGTTCATTTTAATACCCAATTGAAATCTAGTGTGGTCCTAAAGCATGATAAATTGGTTATAATTTCCCCAAAAGTGTTGAAACACTTGTTACAATTATAAGATTTAAGGACAAGAATGCTTCTTCACTTCGACTTTTATCGTCCAACCTGCAAAACCCAGTTATCCTAAAAACCAAAACAAATTCAAAGGCATGTTAGTGATCAGATGAAAAAAAATTATGTTAAGCACATGCTAAAAATTGATCACTATTTTTCTTACTAGAGAAGGGCATCGTTATTCACGATAGCATCACCATAAAGCCAATGAGTGTCACTCTAGTGAAAATTAGCGCTGCTCTACAAAAATCTAGCGACGATGATAGTGTCGTTATTTAGGAGCATCATTGTTTGCAAATTCTTGATACCTCTAAAAGATATTAGCGACATCATTTATTTTAATCAGCGCTAAGATGCTAATTAGGTGTCATTGTATCAGATGATGATAGTGTCGCTATAGGGAGACACCTTTCAAAGGTGTCGCTGAAATCCTCTAGAGCGTCGTTGTATCTGTAAAAACTTGAAAAATGGACTTCGAGAGGAAAATTTGTTAAATGTGATTAGTTAAGTCCTCCTTCTAGCACCAGAATGTGACTGATGGAGTAGTATGGGTTGACTACACTTGATCCATGAAGAATCGAAGCATATTCATGCCACTAAACGTCAATCCAATAAAGATCATTCAAAATAAACTAAACTAAGCATTTTATCAAAACTAACATGCTAAATTATGAAAGCTTCAAAATTCCTACTCTAGTCCATTTGAAACTTATCCTTTTCTGGGAGTGGTGTCACGTTGATGTGGAATGGCGACCCTTTCCCAATCCTTGTGGATAATTGAGCTTGTTTCAACCATTTTTATTGAAGAAAACTGATGAAACCATTAATAGATGTGTGATGAAACATGATTAAAGCTAGATGAACATGATGCAATATATTTTAACATGATTTATGCTAAAATGATCAAGATGTGCAAATGCAAAGCTAATCTAAATGGATTTTAAGCTAAAAAGATTGAAACCCTAATTAACAAATAAGTTAAATGTATGCATCTAAGTTACCATGGAAGCCATTAATGGAAGCTAAGCTATTATGAAAGTAGTTAAACTAAAAAATATATGCTAAATATGTGCTAAATATGAGTGTGAGTGTGATTGATTTTAAAAGTATAAGTTTGATTCTAAAAGATGGATCCATTTGTCTCCAAATAGTGACTTATTTATAGGAGAGGAAATGGGAAATGGAGGGTTGAGATTAAAAAGGTTAATCAATGGTCAATGATGGAAGAATTTGGTGGCATGGATCATGGATTCTCATCAATGAATGAGAATCAATGATGATATTTAATGAAGGGTTCACCTTTGTTCAAACAAACACACTTTTAACTTACATAAGAGGTTGCAAGTTAACTTGCACAAGAGGTCACAAGTTAACTTGCACAAGAAGTCAAGTAAGTTTGTTAGAAAATAAATAATATTTCCCTTTTTCAAATGAGTGAGCAAAGAAAATATTCTTTTGGAATATTCTCATGGGTGAGGGAAAAAAGATTTGTAGCAAATTAAAACAAAGTTTTAATTATGCAAAAGGGGAAGGAATATTCCATGGGAATATCCTCTTTTGGAGGAATGTGCAAATGAGGAATATTGGAATATTCCTTTGCAAGTGGGGGAGAATTAGATTCAATTAGATAATTGATAATTAAACAATGTTAATTATGCAATTAGGAGAATTAAATGATTTTCATTAAATAAAGTGATTTAATGAAAAGGGGGAAAGTGAAATGATATTTAATTAAATAACTTAGGGTTATTTAATTAAATAAGAAGACTTAAGGATTTAAATTAAATAACTTAATGTATTTAATTTAATAAGACAAAGTGTTAGCATGAAAGAGGGTGAATTAATCCGATTAAATTAATTAGGTTAATAGATGAAAATGACATAATTAATTAAACAACTAGGCTAATTTAATTAATTAAGTGAAAAGAGGATGGGTTTCAAGACGAAATGATGTTAGTATACCTGATTCAAGTGCATGATATCATTCAGGACATTTTTAAGTGTCTACACTTCTTTTCTGTTGAGCATTATTTCTTTATCTCTTCAAACTAATTTTGCTTCGCTCTTTCCCTCATGCCAATGCAAATTTTGATTTGAAATTCACTTGCCTATTTGTCGTTGAAATCTGTATTTATATTAAATCCAAAACCAATCTTCATGCAACCCTCACAATTTCTCTCTTTCCCTCCTTACTTTGCCACCCCTATTCTCTGGCTGGCGCTTTTCCTCATGACTCTACAGTCCCCTTCATAGTACGGTATGCACCTTCATGGGTTACTTAAATGCAAATGCAGTTCTTATTATTTCTTCTCCCCAATTTTTTTATGCAACCTCTATATCTCCTCTATTCGTAGCCTCTTCTTATATGCTACCCTCTTCCTGTAGTCATCACCGCCCTCAACAAACTCTTGCCTTTTCATCTGCTATAATCCATTCATATTCTCAATTTTTTTTTTTTTTTAAATTTTAAATGTTTTAAACAGCTATGTAGCCTCCTTCACTTATTTTTATCCGCTTTCATCTCCATTAGATGCTGATTTGATTTTACTTTATTGATAATTGCTTAAGAAGCAATAAGCTAATTTTGATAGAACATAATAATAAAAGCCAAAACATTGAAATGGAAAAATATTTCATTTTTTTGACATAGTCCATTTTCAAGAGTGGTGTTGATAGCTTGCTATCTAGGATGCTCCTGCATCAACTCAAAACCATTCAATCATGCCAACAATTATCCTTCTATACTACACAATTTTGGCAAAGTCTCTTAAGAGACCTAAATAATTTTTTTTCTAAACTTTGATAGAGTAGTTCTTACACTTTGCAAGGCCTATAAATGTTCTATTTAGACCTACCATTGGTTGTGAGGTCCGCTCACAATAACCTCTCTTAATTTTTCAACTAAAAAATATTTGACCATGCCAACAATGAATGCATTCTTGTATTTAATGCTTCATTTTTGTTTTACAAAATATTGATTTTTCCAAGGGCCTTCTTTGCCTCATAAGATTTAACTAAATACACTAACATATTAGGGTGTAGGTGAATTCTAATGGAGGCCCCATTTCATTCCCCAAACGTCTTAATATTTTCAAGCTACATCGTTTTGGTAAAGTCTCTTAAAAGACCTAAGAGAAAAATATACCAAACTACAATGGAGTGGTTCTTAGAGTTTATGCCACCTAAAAATACTCCATTTAGGCTTACAACTATATTTGGAGTCCTTCCATAATAACCTCTCCCAATTTCTAGCAACCCAAAACCCTTTGATCATACCAACAATAATACATTCTTGCAAATTACTTCAATACCATTTAGTGTAATGTTGGTAAGAGTCAAGATTTTATGTTATTTACCTCATGGGACTAAATTTACTACACCAAAATGTTGATGTGTGTGGTTTAAAGCTAGAGGAGGACCCATTTCATTTTCAAGGGGTCCCAATCCTTCCAAGCTAGAAAATTCTGACAGTCTCTTAAGAGATCTAAGAGCAAAAATTTCCTAACTTTGAGTGAGTGATTATTGGAGTTTGTGGCACCTAAGAATCTCCTATTGGGTCCTACAAATTAATGTAAGATCCCTCCATAATAACATCTTCAACTCAAAAACATTTGATTGTGTCAACAATGAAGGGATTCTTACAAATTGCCTCAATGAAACTCATGTAATGGAGAAAAAATTACTATGCCAACATGTCAAGGTGAGGGTTGAATGCTCGAGGAGACCCTTTTTATTCCTAGGGGTCTCAATGCTTTTGAGCTACACAATTGTAACAATTTTTTTTTAAGATACTTAAGAGCAAGAAACTACCAAAATTTTATGGAGTAGTTATCAGAATTCATGGAACCTAAGAGTTTTTTTAGACCTACAATTGAATTGCAAATCTTTCCATAATAACCTCTTTTAATTTGATGTAATATTTTCAAGAGCTATATTTTGCTACACAATTGTAACGAAGTTCTGGAAGATACCTAAGAGTAAGAAACTACCAAAATTTTATGGAGTAGTTATCAGAATTCATGAAACCTAAGAATTTTTTTAGTCCTAAAATTGCAAGTCCCTCCATAATAACCTCTTTTAATTTGATGTAATATTTTCAGGAACTATATTTTGTGTTCTTCATCTTGTGGGGTTGAACTAAATATTTAATCATTATGCGTTGGAGTTTACAGTTTATGTATATGTTTTGGTGTAGTCATATGCATGCGATTTTGAGTGGAGCGGCGAGCGGCTTACTTTCGAAAGGAAGGGGAAAAAATGTTGGGTAACAGGGCGTTGGTTTATTCAAGCAGGGCGTTCATTCAGGCCATACGAGGCAGAGTAGCGCCGCCTGTACCTTTTCGCAGCGGACGTTTTCTGGGAGCAGCTTCGATCCTGCAACTTCATTCTCAGCAAAAGCTTGGAAATAGTGGTTGCCGCTCGTTGGCAACGTCATCGTTTACCGACCGTGTTCCCGACTTCAGCAACAAGCCTCCCAAGGAGACCATTTTGCAGGATGGCTGCGACTACGAGCATTGGTTCATCGTCGTGGAGCTTCCCCAGGAAAACATGACTAGAGATGAAATAATCGATCTCTATATCAAGACTCTGGCCCAAGTTGTTGGAAGGTTAGGAACCCGTTCTCATTTCTCAATTATTTTATAAGGGTTGTGACGGGTTTTTAAAATTTGTATCTTTGTTTTTTCAACCCATTTAATGTAATTCTGCAGGGTTTTGGAGATGAGTTTTGACGGTTTAGAAATTTGGAGTGTAGGATATTTAGAGTTTCTTGGTGGATTTAAGTACATTCAGAAAATATTGTGAGCTTTTCGATTCTAGGGTTTGATGATCTCTAGCTAGACTTTTATGCTGTTAAAAGATGTCTATGAACTGGAGTCCAGGGTTTTAGGACTGTAGGTGAACTTTTATACTTTCGTTTAATCATTATGCCTTGGAGTTTAAAGTTTATGGTGCCTAGGCGGGTTTCAGTGAGCTTTGGAGGCTAAGGTTTTAGGGATTATAGGTAAATTTTGATGCAGATTACAAAACCTATGGGTTCTGAAGTCTAGGGTTAGAGGGTTTCTAGTGGTTTTAATATGATATTGCATGATCGTTAGGTATTGTTTATTATTCTGGTTTGTTACAAACAATATACGTGAAATGCTACAATTTTTTGTTTTGTTCAAGCTGGGAGTATCAATCGCATTTCTCGGTGCCTAGTTCGGGCTTTAGATTGTTTGTTTATAAACAAGACAGTGCAATGCAGAAAAACTAAACAAAGTCAGTGGATGTTGTGTTGTTGTGAAATGGCATGTGTGCTATGGATAAGCTGTGTGTTATGTGGTGGCGATGAAGCCTTTTCTGGGCAATGCTTGCTGGTGTTTGGCTTCTTCAAATTAATAATTTTTTTGAGCAGTCTCTTTCCACTTTCATTAGAATCATAACAGGATTTTGCCCCTATATCATTCTTAGCTGCGAGGTTGAAATGATGCATTTTGAGACTAGCTGAGGTAAAATTGCTGGTCAATACTCAAGATTTGTTTAATACTGCCCATATTAGCTTTCATGCAAGAAATAATATATAACTTTTATCCTCCTAAATAGTAACATCTCCTCATAAAGAAACCCCATATTACAATATAGGACTATCCTCTTGCTCATCTTTGTACCCAAATTCCTCTTGAATGGGCTCACACTTCTATGACCTCATTTTAAAAAATACCACAGTGAGAAATTGCTAAATGAGTACGCAGTAAATTACAACCTTAAGAAAAAGGTGGCACAAAATCTTACAAAGAAGAAAGTCATCAGCAGTTCATTGCAGATGTGAAACTATTTTGTTCAAAAATACTCATTTTCCCCAGTCAAACATCATAGAGACTCTGAAAGTGGCAAATATATCTCCTAGTGTTATCTGCATTCCAATTTTGCTGAAGATTTCCATAATAAGTAATTATGGCATTATTCAGAAAATGTGCAATTTAGTAAATAGTATGTTGAAAACCTTGGTAAAGCTTTTTGAGCCAGCAAGAACTCCAGTGTGCTTTCTCATGCAAATCATAACAGGATTTTGCCTTTATATCATTCTTAGCTGTGAGGTTGAAATGATGCATTTTGAGACTAGCTGAGGTAACATTGCTGGTCGATACCCAAGATTTGTTTAATACTGCCCATATTAGCTTTCATGCAAGAAATAATATATAACTTTTATCCTCCTAAATAGTAACATCTCCTCATAAAGAAACCCCATATTACAATATAGGACTATCCTCTTGCTCATCTTTGTACCCAAATTCCTCTTGAATGGGCTCACACTTCTATGACCTCATTTTAAAAAATACCACAGTGAGAAATTGCTAAATGAGTACGCAGTAAATTACAACCTTAAGAAAAAGGTGGCACAAAATCTTACAAAGAAGAAAGTCATCAGCAGTTCATTGCAGATTTGAAACCATTTAGTCAAAAATACTCATTTTCCCCAGTCAAACATCATAGGGACTCTGAAAGTGGCAAATATATCTCCTAGTGTTATCTGCATTCCAATTTTGCTGAAGATTTCCATAATAAGTAATTATGGCATTATTCAGAAAATGTGCAATTTAGTAAATAGTATGTTGAAAACCTTGGTAAAGCTTTTTGAGCCAGCAAGAACTCCAGTGTGCTTTCTCATGCAAATCATAACAGGATTTTGCCTTTATATCATTCTTAGCTGTGAGGTTGAAATGATGCATTTTGAGACTAGCTGAGGTAACATTGCTGGTCAATACCCAAGATTTGTTTAATACTGCCCATATTAGCTTTCATGCAAGAAATAATATATAACTTTTATCCTCCTAAATAGTAACATCTCCTCATAAAGAAACCCCATATTACAATATAGGACTATCCTCTTGCTCATCTTTGTACCCAAATTCCTCTTGAATGGGCTCACACTTCTATGACCTCATTTTAAAAAATACCACAGTGAGAAATTGCTAAATGAGTACGCAGTAAATTACAACCTTAAGAAAAAGGTGGCACAAAATCTTACAAAGAAGAAAGTCATCAGCAGTTCATTGCAGATTTGAAACCATTTTAGTCAAAAATACTCATTTTCCCCAGTCAAACATCATAGAGACTCTGAAAGTGGCAAATATATCTCCTAGTGTTATCTTCATTCCAATTTTGCTGAAGATTTCCATAATAAGTAATTATGGCATTATTCAGAAAATGTGCAATTTAGTAAATAGTATGTTGAAAACCTTGGTAAAGCTTTTTGAGCCAGCAAGAACTCCAGTGTGCTTTCTCATGCAAATCTTATAGGTTGCTGTACATGTGCTGTGTATCGTTAGAGTGCTGCCTTGAAATGCGTGTTGCTGACTACTCTATACAAACATTATGGGTTGTCACACTCTCCTTGGTTACTTGCAAGGAATTGCTCATTATGTTTCTCTTGGTAACCTATATAGCCAAAAACACTGAAATGCAAAGCATAAAGCAATTGTTGACAAGCCAATGCTAAACATAAAGCAGCCTCCAGAAAAATCCCAATCAAAATTTGAATGAATGGTGTTGTCGACAAAGATAGCTACATTGAAATATTTTTCTGATAGGCTGAATAAGCTAAACAATTGCTGTTTATTTGAAATTTTTGAAAGGAATCAAAATTTTGTGTCATCCAGTCCACCACATGCTTAAATCTTGCTTTCAAAGAAATTATATAGTGTTGGGCTAAGTTGCCGAATCGGGTACGGATACGTGGGTACGGGTACGTGTACGGTACGCTGGTACATCAATTTTTTTTTTGGGGTGTGGGTACGTTTGGGTACGTCCGTACATAAAACATATAAAAATCATAAATATAAACATATTTGCAGCCTAAAAAGTAAAAACAACAATACTGTTAAGTAATACTGTAATAATAAATATTATATTATTATATTAAGTAATATTATAATAATAAATATTAAATATTAAATAATAAATAATAAATATTATACAATATACAATATTAAATAATAATCATTATAAAAATAAATTTTTTAAAATAATTTATAATAATAAACATATTAATAAAAATATTCTTTATAAATTACTATATTAAGTAATTTTGTAATAATAAATAATAAATAATAAATATTATACAATTTTAAATATTAAATAATAATCATTATAAATATAAATTTATAATAATAAACTTATTAATAAAATATTGTTTTTAAATTATAATAATAAATTAATAATCATATTAAGTTTAAAAAAAGTTTAATGTTTTAAAAACTTTGGAAAAATAAAATGGAAGACCCTACGGCAGAAGGCGCGGAACTGAGAGGGCACGAACAGATTGATGCCTGCAGAAAACGTTGTGTTTTGCCTTTGTCTCTGCAAAAGCCCGCGAACCTTTGAAACTCCCTTCGTCTCTATAGAAGCCTGTAAAAAATCCGTCGAACTGTTGCGTTACATTTTTGCTTTCAGGATTTCCGCGTTTTACCATACGAAAAAGGCAAAAAGGCTTCAAAATTTGCGTCGGGAGGTTTGGAATCGGGTCAAATATGGCACATCAACCTGGAAAACGTCGAGATTCGTCCAGCTTTTGAAAAAACGTTTCAGGCTTAAGATTTCCGAACCCAGTCCAATTCCAAAGGGTATTTGACACGTATTCGATTCGGATACATACCGTACCTGGAATCGGCCTTCAAACCTCACGATTTGGTAACATAGGTGTTGGGTGTTAACTTATTGAACAGATAAGCTTTTAGGGCAATTGCAATGATAGATGATAATATTACACTTTAAAATTTAAAAGCCCACCAAAAACCCACGATTTATCCTGAGGAATCACAACCTGCCATATTTGCTTCCAAGTTTTTCAAAAATTGATTTTGATATATATATTTTGGCCCAAAATATTGTGACACTACCTTCCCAGTCAAAAAAAATGACAAAGAAAACAGCAGCCATGATATAATTAAAAAACGGTTTAGGTAGCCTTGCCAAACTTATCCACAAAATCAAAAGTTTTGATTCTTAAAACTAGCTAACACAAAGACAAAAGAATAAACCCCAAAGGCAATTATGCCTCAAGTAAATGCACATTTCAGATCCTCTCTTGATCAACTCTGAAAAACAACAAAAAGAGAGAGGGATTCAATGGTAAATATCATGTCTATCCTGAAATTACCAGTCAAATGAAAATAATCACCTATCAATTCAGTTGTCACAATTGGAAGTTATACAAATCTCTAATAAACAAGATTTTAAAGTGAATAATCAATAAAGTTACCATTTTTTGGGATCTTGGCATACAGAAGGAAAGAGCAAGTCCTCTTGTTGGTTGAAGTGAAACTATTGGGATTTTATTGTTTGAAGGTTGAGGCGAGTCTTCCTACAATTAAGTTGGGTTAAGTGGCAATGAGTCCATTGGTGAAGGAGCTTGACTAATAAAATATTAAAAAACTTAGTGGTGTCTCATTTGATCCATGTACAAAGGGTTGATGCTTAGAAAGGGTTAATGCTGGATTGCATTGCAGGTCCAAGATGCATTTGCGTATGGAACCCCCACACTATATAGTTGAGGTGACTCTTCCTGTAATTAGGTTAAGTGACTTTTTGGTTTGGCAATGAAGTTGCTTGGTTTATAAAAAACCCGTAATTTCCATTCTTGTTATATGCAAAGGCCCAACATCTACAATGGGATGAGGCAAGTTTTATTGAAGTCCACTGTTCATTGTGTATATTGGATCCTTGCGCCTAACTGTGTTTGGATGAGCATACCCCAAGGACTCATCCCTTAGGTTTTTATGCCATCCATATGTCTGAATTGGGGCCTGCTATTCACTTGTGGAGAATTCTTGAACAAATTTTATCTGTAGACTGGTAGAATAGTATTGATTGTCTATGTAGTAGGTTGTAAGTAGTTTATGGTGTGGTGGTTTGGTAATGAGACTTGTCCTAGTCTGTGGGCACTATGTTTTCAACTGCAAGTCATTTGGAGGAGAACTCACAACTGCATATTTTTAGGTATGTCATTATAAGCATGTGTGATAGTGTAGGTGCACTTGGGGCATTGTTAGAATACATGTGGTGATAATCAAAAGCATGGTGACATTGTTGGTATACATATGTTGATAATTAAAAGCATGGTGATGTTCTTTGTAATGCATAGAGGTATGGAAAGCAACTATGTTTCGTCAAAAGATTGTCTTTGATATCACAAGCCATGGGTAATGTTTCGTTGTAGTGTAGGAAGATAACTACATAACTAAGTTAGACTGGGTCAACAACCTTTGACTAAGTGGGAGTGGTAGTGGTTTATTATATGCATTGGTTACTCATGTGGAGAAATCATGTTACATTTAATGTGTGGCATGCTGATGTCATGATATGGTTGTGTGATTGTTTGTATTCTATGTTGTAGTTAGATAATTAAAATTCCTTGTTGCAAATTTTTGTGGTTATAGCTATTTGTGCATATGGATGTACTAGGGTTGGAAGGTTGATGTAAATTGAATATGATTGCAGAATAAGAGCATATTGGAGGTCAATAGGTGTAGAACTTTGAGTTGTGGAAGTTGAAAACTGAATATTTTCTTATAGAAAGAGATCAATTGACTGCGGTGTCATTATTGCTTAAACATTTAGGTATGTTTGATTAGGAATGGAGTAACTTAGATAAGAAAGTTAAAAGTAGTATTCATTTTGTCTTTCAGATTCCGTGATGATTAATGTGTCTAAAGAATAGATTGCACTTTCATTATGGATGAATATAGGAACATTGCATTGGTCCAAGAGTCTCGTAAATAAACTTGGCTTGAAAAAGAAGTTATTTTCTTTGAAGATGAAAGAGAGATTTAGTATATAATCATCTTAATAACTTCAATTTTATTTTAAGTCAACTTGTTTCAATAGAAGTCAAATTGGATGAAGAGGATAAATTGTTTTGTACATTCATGGGAAAATTTAATCATGACATTTAATAGTAAAACCACTTCACTTAAATTGGAAAACAAAATATTTTAGGTGTTTTGTTAAATGAATAAATTAGAAGGAAACCCATGGGTGAAATCTCTTTTGATGATCTAGTTGTAAGGGGCAGGTCTAAGGATAGAGGGGGTAAGAAGAAGAGTGCAGACAAGAAGTCCAAGGGAAAGGCAGGTCAAATTCTCCTTGGAAATTGAAAGGAAAATGTTGGAATTGTGGCAAAAGAGGTCCTGTTAAGAAGGATTGGAAATCCAAGAAAGATGATTCTTTTGACATATCCTCGGACAATGATAAATATAGTAGTGATGTTTTTATTTCTACGAATATCATTGATGACAACTTTTGGTTAATTTGCTTAGGTGCATCTTATCACATGACATCTCAAAGAGAATTATATTTTGACTATAAGGAATGTAATGGAGGACATGTTTTCCTTGGTGATGACAACTCTTTGGATAGTTGGCTAAGGGAAGGTAAAGATGTCTTTTATGGATGGGAGAGTGAGAACAATCTTTTGATGTATTGCATATTTTAGATTTTCCCAGAAATCTTTTGTTTGTTTCTAAGATGATTGACTCTAGAATGCATGTTAACTTTGATGATAAGAGTTGCAGATTGCCCAACTTGATGTATGCTAAGGTAGTGAGACACAAAGCTTTGTTCAGTTTGGATGCATCAACATTTTGTCAGGATCTACTAGTGTAGCTAAACCTGATTCTGGGTTGTTGTGGCATCATAGGCTGATTCACATAGGTGAAAAATATTTGAAAATGTTGGTGAGCAAATATATGGTGGAAAGAATTTCAGATTGTTTTATTGGGTTCGCATACTGTGAACATCGCGTGTTTAGTAAGTAGAATAAGGTGCGGTTTGCAAAGAAGACTTTAGAGGGATTCATTATGATGTATTTGGTCTTGTGAATGTTGATTCCATTGGTAAGTCTCAGTATCGATGATTATTCTAGATATAATTGGGTACATTTTATTTGGAAAAGAGTTTAAAGTTTTTAACAAGTTCAAAGAATTTAAGGTACTTGTGGAATAGAGATTGCTAAGAAAATTTAAGTATTAAAGTTTTATAATGTTTTGAGAGTGCTGTTCCAAGTAATTTGAAGTGTTCTGTAAACAAATTGGAATCGTGAAACAAAATACAACACCCTCTACACCACAACAGAGTGGAGTGGCTAAGAGATTAAACACAACCCTATCAGATCAAGTTATAGTATGCTGAATAGTGCTGGTTTAGGATATGTGTTTTGGGCCGAAGCAGTAAGTACTACATGTTACTTGAAAATAGGTCTCCTACTTCTATGCCTGAGAATGGAACACCATATGAAATGTAGACAGGTAGAATACCTATTGTTAACACATTTGAAGGTATTTGGTTGTGAGGCATTTGTTCATGTGCCTAAGGAAAGGATATCTACATTAGATTTCAAAGCAAAGAAGTGTGTTTTCATTGGATATGGTGAAACTGTAAAAGGCTACAACCTGTGGAATCTTGAGACAGAATATATTTTATTTAAGGGATGTTACTTTTAGAGAACTTATAGTTATTTCAAGAGAAGAACAGCCAAAGGAACAAGAGAGCCAAAATGTGCATTTTGAACACAAATTAGAGCAAGAAGATGCATTTGAAGATGAACAAACAAGTAGGCATGATAGTGTGAAAGGAGAAGAAGGTAACACATCTGTGGCACATTCTAAGGAAGAATAGAATTTAGATGTGGTAAGTTATCCACCAATCATTGTAAGAAGTATACAAGGCAATGAAGATCGCCCGATAGGTATTGTCTACCTGATTTTCGTAATGTTATATATTTAACATGTACTGATAGTGAATCCAGGTCTGTAGAAAAAGCTCTCATTCTTAGTGAGAGGTCTTGGAGGAATGCTATGGAAGAAGGATATTTTAGAATTGAAGTAATGCAAGACTTGGGACTTGGTAGATCTATTCGATGGAAGGAAACCCATGGGCTGCAAATGGGTATTCAAGAAAAAGTTTGAGGAAGATGGATCACTTGAATGGTACAAGACAAGATTGGTGGCTAATGGTTATTCCTAGATTGAGGGAATAAATTAAGATATTTTTTCATGTAGCTAAGTTGAGTTCCATTAGAATGTTGTTATCTATAGCTACGACTCATGATTTAGAAATAGAGCAGATAGATGTTAAGATTGCATTCTTGCATGGTGATTTAGAGGAGCAAATTTACATGAGACTATTTGAAGAATTTGAGGTAAGAGGTAAAGAGAATATGATTTGTAAATTGAATAGCTCTTTGTATGGATTAAGGTAGTCACCAAGTATGTGGAATTAGAAGTCTTATTCATATGCATTAAAATTGGACTTCGCAATGAGTATTGTTGAGGACTCTATGTATTACAAATAGGTGAAGGGTCATATTTTAGTTATTGTTTTATATATGTTGATGATATTCTTATCATTGGGAATAGTAAGACTTTAATTAAGGACCTCAAAGCTCAACCGTCTAGAAAGTTTGAAATAAAACACTTAGATGCTACTAGATTTATACTTGGTATGGAGATTCACAAGAATAGGGCTAATAGGAAATTCCAGATAAACCGGAGGAAACATTTGAAACTCATTTGCAGTGGTTTGACATGCATGAAAGTAAACTAGTACGTATAACCCTAATGGTGGTACAGACTTAAGTTTGGAACAATCTGTTAAGTCTATGGAGGCTTTGGAAGACATGAACAATGTTCCATATACTAGTGTAGTGGGAAGTCTTATGTATGCAATATTCTATACAAGACAAATTGCCTAAGTAGTGGGATTTCTAAGTAGGTTCATGGTGAAGGTAGGGAAGGAACATTTGGACACAAGTAAAGAGAGCGTTCAGATACTTGAGAGGAACTTGTTTGTCCTATCATGGTGCTAATGATATGGACAAAGTGTTGAACATACAGGAATTTTTATATTCTGGTTGGGCTGCAGATCTAGACAATTGAATATCAACTAGTAGGTAAGTCTTTATTTTGTTTGGAGTAGCAATTAGTTGGATGAGTACACAACCACAGACAGTTATGAAGTCCACAAGTGAAGCAAAGTATTTGGTGACAATGCATACTTGTAAAGAAGCAGTGTGGTTACAAAGACTAGGTAACACGATTGGTTTTAAGAGTCACACAGTATTGAATTGTGATTCATAGGGTACATTTTGTTTAGTTAAGAATCTTGTTTATCATGCTTGAACTAAACTTGCGGATGTAAAACACCATTTTGTGGGAGAGATGGTTGAGGCAGGTAAAGTTCAGACAGAAAATTGACACTTACATAAATACTGCTGAGTTTATGATTAACTTTGTGAGTGCTGCTAAGTTTTTGTGGTGTAGGGATGCATTGGGTTTATGAGTCGTTTATCCCATTTCTATGCACGAGGTTAAATTTTTGGGTTGCACACTGCACTGTTTCCTGCTATAAATATCAAGTGGGAGACTGTTGAAACCAGGATGTGCTATTCACTTGTGAAGAGTTTTTGAATAAATTTTATTTGTAGATTGGTAGCATAGTATCAATTGTCTATGTGGCAGGTTGAAGTAGTTCCAAAAGTTTTAGTTTAGTATGGAGGCTTTTCCTAGTCCACAAGTGCTATATTTCCAGCTGCAAGTCATTTGGAGCCTGGAGGAGATCTCATAGATGCATAATTTTAGGTATGTCATTTTAAATGTATATGATAGTGCAGGGGCACTTGTAGCATTGTTGGAATACATGTGATGATTATCAAGAACATGATTGTGTTTTGGGAATGCCTAGAGGCACTGCAAGCAGCTATGTTTCACCAGAAGTTTGTCTTTGCTACTGTAAGCCATGGGCAGCATGTGGCTGCAGTGTAGAAAGAACACTACACAGTTTAGGTAGATTTGATCAAGTGTGAGCGGCAGCACCATATTATGTGGAGTGGTTATTCATATTGAGAAGTCATATGCTGGTAGCATGATATGGTCACGTAATTGTTTTATGACTGTTTGTATTCTATGTGGTAGTTAGATGGTTAAACAATTGGAATTCCTTGTTGGATGCTTCAGTGGCTATAACTATCTGTGTGTATGGATGTACCAAGGTTGGAAGGTCGATTTAAAATATAGAATAAGAGTATGCTGTAATGCCGATACATTGAGATTCTGTAAAGAGATCTGTTGTATCAAATCATTGGATTTTGAATGATATAATTGTGACAATCCTTTGGTGGTAAGTTTTTTCTTATATGATTTCCCATGCAAATCTGGCGTATCTTGTATTTGTTGAAGTTTGCATATTGTTCCATGTGTTTCCTTTAATGTTTCTACATAGACTCTAATACAACTGTTTTTGATCACATAATGATAAGTAATTCCTCTATACCAGTCTATTGTTCGACTGTAACAGGGATCTAAAGCCCAACTCCATAGAAATGGAGACATTTTGGACTTGGTGTGGGAAAGAAACATCTTTGCCTGTCACAAAAATCTGAAAAATAAAACAGGGGCATCGCCCGAAAAGGAAACATGTAGGGGATGCTCTTGCATCCCTTGACCATCCCAGGGGAGGCAGGACATTCCCCACATAATGTTTCATTAAACATTCATTAAAAAGATTATGGCGCATTCTGAATCTTGGAGAAACATTCATAGAAAAAGTGTTTTGAAACTTGTGTTTAGTATAGATCCAAAAACTTTAATACGGAATAATTGACATTTCTGTATACAGAATTACCATTGAAAAAGCTGTTTCCACAGCAGACTGTCAAGTACTTAATTGCAGCTACAGACAAATCAGCAGGCAGAAACAGTTCATTCCATGGAAAAAAAAAGTTCCATGTATAAGAGGTTTATGAAATGAATAGTGGATCTTAGCTCAGTTGGCTAATTGGCAATTTGACACAGATTGTTGGCAGCACTATTTTTCATAAAACTAAAATTCTGTAGATTTATCAGAACTTCCACTCTGACCATTGAATTATAAAGCTAGAGAAATACACAGCAAGATAACAACTGACTAGATTAGCTAGATCATTCTAGCAGGTAAGAACATTTGCTGGAAACTAGGATGCAACATAAACAGCTAATAATATGCTATGTATATATATTTATATAAATAGATATAAAATGTTTCTTGTTTTACTAATATACATAGTTCCATGGAGTTTCCTGATGAGGGGATGTGGGGATGGGGGGAGACCAAGGGCCTAAGTTTGGGGACGGCGGGGGGACGGTGGTAGGGTGGCGGCACTGAAAAACATATAGTACTTGAAAAAATAGTTATAAAAAGATGTATAAGTATAATAGTTACAAATGAAACTTTGGCAAACTAGTTTTAAGCTTTTGAATTTTGAAGTGAACATTAACTTGACATCACTCCTCTTCTTGCTCCTCCTCAACCCTCTTACTCTTCATTCTCACTCATTCACCTTACACTTGCAGCTTTCACTCACACATGCACGCTATTAGCTTCTTGTTGATTTGTTTCTAAGTTACCGGGTTCGGCCCTGGGGGGCCTGGGTTCGATCCGGGTTCGAAATTCGGGTCCGGTTCGCCCTAATTCGCCCAGGGTCCGGAAAAATGCTCTGTGGGTTCGAACCGGGTTCGGAACCCGGACTGTGGGTCCGACCAGGGTTCGAATTTTTCGAACCCAGTTTGAACCCGGGTAGAATTTCGCGCCCAGGCGGACTTCAAAGCACGAATTTGACTTTTTTTTATAATTTTTTAAGTCTTTGTTGACTTTTAAATATTTTTTTATTCTTTCCAACCCTAATATGTGCCTCTAAAACATGAAATAGGTAAAGTGATAGTCATTTACCAATTTGTGAATGAAAAAAAAGGATTTTTTGCCTCCATTGCTGAACTTTCTCTTTTGCTTGCACAAGCTTGAATAGACTTGAAGGTTGATTGTAGATTGTTCGAAGTTGGTTGTGCTGCTATTCCTAAGCACTTGCAAGTGCCTATTTGTTGCCAAGAAGATCATTGAGCAAGATTTCTTCAAAAGAGGTAGGTTTTTTGAAGTTTTTTGATTATTTTTTTTACATTTTTTTTAAACAAATGGACTTCAACTCTTTTGTTTTGTTTTTTAGTTTTAGTTTTGTTTTACTTTTCATTCCTCTAAATGTCTATAACACATGTTCAATTTTTTCATTTTTTGAAATTAATTAAGCCTGTTAGTTTCAAATTCAATCAATCAATACCAAAATTTCAATATGTTGTGCCTTAGGTATTCCATATTACAATGGCAACCGGTACCTCCTCAGGCTCAAGCCAATCTCGTTTCAAAACAAACCCAAACTCTCCCCTTTGGAAATATGTAGAAATGGTTCAACAACTTCCAGGTGGTGGAGGATATGTTTGGATTTGTAGTCATTGCCATGTTCAGTATTCAAGCTCATACAGTCGAGTGAAAGGGCACTTGTGTGGGATCTCTGAAACAGGCATAAAAAATTGTCCAGGTGAAGATGAGAAAGGCATTCCAGATAATATAGTGTTGAAATATATTGCTGAGCAAGAAAAGGCAGACCAAAGAGCAGCCAGTGGTAAAACAAGCCATCCTTTGAAGAAAGGATCTCGTTTCATGAAACCCCCTACACCGCCTTCTTATTTTCCACCTACAGGAAGCCATCCATTTATGGACATCCCTCAAGAGCAAACCACGCCCTCTTCAAATAAAAGATCTAAGGGACCATTGGAAGCTTCATTTCAGAATGAGGCAAGAGAGATTGCTGATCAAGACATAGCAAGATGTGTCTATGCCAATGGATTGGCATTCAATGTTGTTCGTTCACCATATTGGCAAAAAATGGTGAAATCTATTAATGAGGCTCCAAAGGGGTATAAGGGCCCAGGTTTTGAGAAGGTTCGTTGCACCTTATTGGAGAAAGAGGTGAAACATGTAGCAGACTCTTTGAAGCCCATAAGGGATTCGTGGATCGAAACAGGGGTGACCATCGTTTCTGATGGATGGAAAGATGCAAAAAATCGCCCATTGATCAATGTTATTGCTGTGTCCCCTAAAGGGGCAATGTTTTTGAGAGCAGTGGATTGTGAAGGACAGGTGAAGGATGGTCCATTTATTGCTAACATCATTTGCCAAGCTATTGAAGAAGTGGGCCATAAAAATGTTGTGCAAGTTGTAACTGATAATGCCAAAAATTGTAGGGCTGCTGGGTTATTGGTTGAGGAGAAGTATCCACACATTTTTTGGACACCTTGTGCTGTCCACTCCCTTAATCTAATGCTACAAAAAATTGGATCCAAAATTGAATGGATCAAACAGGTGTATGCTGAGGGCGAAGACATTCAAATGTTTGTCACCAACCACCATATGACACAAGGAATATTGAGACAATTCTCAAAATTGGAGTTGTTGAAGGTAAGTTAATTCTCAATATTTTTAATTTTTTTAATTTTTTAATTTTTTGTTAATTTTAAATTTTGATTTTGTAAATTTAAATTATATTTTAGTTTTAATTTTGATTTTCAAACAGGTTGCCGAGACTCGTTTTGCCTCCAACACAATTGTGTTGAGACGCCTTATAAAGGTTCGTGAGGCACTCTCTGCAATGGTAATCAGCCCTAATTGGGCCATATGGAGGCAATCTACCAGTGAAAGGGCAAATAGGATCAAGCAAAGGATCCTAGATGATAGTTGGTGGGACCTTGTTGAGTATCTCGTCAGTTTCACTGAGCCCATATTGAGCATGATCCGTTACACTGACATGGATAGACCTTGTTTGGGTGAAGTATATGATGGTATCGACTCAATGATTGAGAAGATGAAAATCATCATCAATGCAAAAGAGGAAGATCCCGAAGAAAAGTTCTTCAAAGAGCTACAAGAAATCATTGTTGATAGATGGAACAAAATGACCACTCCGTTGCATCTTCTTGCTTTTGCATTGAGTCCCAAATATTATAGTCCAGAGATACTTTCTACTTCAACAAGAGTTGCTCCATATAGGGATGTTGAAGTGGGTCAAGGGTACAAGGCAGCAATTCGTAGACTCTTCACTGATCGTGACCAACGTGATCGAGTGAGGGCTGAGTTCATGGCTTTTGCATGCTCTGGTACTGTTGATCATAATCTTGATGCTGTTCGAGACAAGGTTAGGGTGGATGCTCATAGTTGGTGGTACTTCCATGGGCAAGAATACAGGCACCTCCAACCTATTGCAATAAAATTTTTATCCCAAGTAAGTTTTATATTTTGTAATTTTAATTTTAATTTTAAATTTATATTTATATTAAATTATTAATTAATATTTTTGTTTAGTTAAATCAAATTAAATTTTGTAACTCCTAACTATTTAATTTGGTCTTAATAGGTTGCTAGTTCATCTTCTTCTGAGAGGAATTGGAGCACATACTCCTTCATCCACTCAATAAAACGCAATAGGCTACATTCGAAAAAGGCAGAGGACTTGGTGTATGTGCATTCAAACTTGCGCCTCCTTACACACAAGCAAGTTTCCTACAAAGAAGGAGACACAAGGAGGTGGGATATTGAGCCAGAGCAGCTTGACTTGGATGCTTCCACAAGTCACTTAGCTGCACTTGATATTGATGATGACTATGAGCCTGAAGCAACCGCTGAGCATGAGAGTGGTAGTGTTAGTGCTAGTGGCAGTGCTTGTGCGAGTGCAACTAATGCTATTTGTGGTTCTACACATAATGTAGCATCTAATGATGATGATGATGCTGCTTTTTTTGATGACCCATATGACTCAGATTGATCAATGATCAATAATTATTAATTATTAATGGCTGATTGTAAACACTTTACATTTTTATGTTTGAACTTTGATGATTTGAGTATAAAATGGTGGTGTATTTTTCATTTTTGCTATGTTATTTAACTATTAATATGGTGGTGTATTCTGAACTTAATTACTGCTGCAAATCTGTATATATTTCTGATTTTTATATGTTTTTGTATTACCGAACCCAATACGAACCCAAATCGAACCCAAATCAAAAAAAAAAAAATCCCGAACCGGTGAACCGGGTTCTCGAACCCGAACCCGAACCCAAAACCGAACCGGTAACTTAGATTTGTTTTTGTGAATTGAAATGAGGATAGGAGGCAGTTTTATAGAGTTTTTGGGGTTTGGGTGGGGCCCATAGGCCATTAGGGTTTGGCCTTGGGCACAAAAAAAATTGATTTTTTTAAAAAGATTTGTTTTTTGGTCATTTGGTCATGGGAGACGCCTGGGTGTCTTCGAGATAGTTCAGAGACAACTAGGAGTCCCCTTCTTCGAGATAGTTCAAAGACAACTAGGAGTCCCCTAGATGTCTTGAAGTGTCCTAGCAGCGTCTTGGAGATAGCAGTGCTAGTGGTTGGATGGTGGCGCTGGTGGTGGGACGCCATCCCCTTCCCCCCGCCCTCCCACTCTCCAAGACAGGGATGTCTAGGAAATGTGGGGTTTTGGTGGTAGGGGGTTGGGTCATGTCCCCGTGGAACAATTGCTAATTTATTAAACTTATATATATATATATAGTATGGCCAAATTCAGCTGGATTGAATCCAGAAATTGATGAACTACCTACCTGTACTGAAAAGGGGGGTCCTATGCAACAAATTGGTGTATTGCTTTGGCAGTGATCTAAACTACTATCTTTACCTCTAGCTATATAGGAAACTTTCCGATTTTTGATGTACTTTTTGGGAGATACATTGAGATGCCAGCTGAAGTATTGTGATATTTGGAGATTTCTGCCTATGTATATCTCCAAGACAGGGAGATTGTAGGAGTAGTAAGGGCCAGGTTACAAGTTTCATGGTGACTAGTTTTGCAGGCTTTGAGATCCTTTAAGGGTTTTGGGTTCTGGGGTCTGGGGTTCAGAGGATTTTTGAATTTGGGATTTAGAAGTTTTGTATATGTTTCTAACTTAAGGGTTTATATTTAGTTGGATTTTGATGCATTTTGGATGTTAAGCTATAGGGTATTGCATGTCAGGTTGGGACAGTTTTAAGGGTTGACAGTTTTCAGGGATTATAGTTAGGTGGTTTCTTTTTGACAGGCTTTGATTTCAATGGTTTGTGTACTCACTCTGAGTGGGCATTTTCTATTTTGTTTATTTTGCAGTGAGGAGGAAGCCAGGATGAAGATTTATTCTGTTTCTACGAAGCATTACTATGCGTTTGGCTGCAATATATCAGAAGAGCTCTCTCAGAAGCTTAACCGTGTGTGTTTCTTTATGTTTTGTTCTATATTTCTTTACTTCCTTTTTGACAGTCGCATCAGGACTTTTACTTGGGATTTTCTGCTGCATTGCAGATGTTCCTAATGTTAGCTGGGTGCTACCGGACTCCTACATAGACTTGAAATCAAAGTCATATGGAGGTGAGGATGTTTACTACTCAAGATTTATGTTTATTAGCTAGATTGCATTTTTCTTACTTTCAAATATCGTGTTGGATATGTTCATATCTGTCAATAGATTATATATATATATATATATATGAATTTTTCATGCATTGACCATTGATCTGCTATTCTGATAATAGCTGGCTGTGAGGTCAATTAATTGTTTCTTGGTTCAGATGTTGATTGGTAACAAGGGTAATAATGTACCAAACAAGGTTAGGGTCTCTAGGTGCTTTTCAAATTCACTCATGCTGGGTATTATAGATATTAAATGAGTCAATAATGGAAGAGGCGAGCATTTTGCTCAAGCAATTTGATGCCTATTGGGTGCAGGGAAAATTGTGAGCATGTTAGAAATTTTTATTTACATGTTTTAACTGTTTTGGTATTTATTTTTTTCTTTTTTCTATCGTGGCTGTGTGGCATGTTTCTATTGCTATGGTTATTTTTTCTTCAATTGTTGGTTACGTTATGATTTTGGTCATGTAAACTGGAGTATGTACAGGCTCTCCCTGTTTTGGGTACATGTTAAGCTTTTGTCAGAAAACAATTTATTTTTGTGTTTTATGATGTAATCTGCTGCAACTTTTGGGCTTCACTTCTATTATGTATATTGCAGTCTATATTGATTTTGGATTCGTCTAAATTATCAGTGCTTTTTGATTAGGAGAGCCTTTTATTAATGGACAAGCCGTTCCGTATGATCCGAAGTACCATGAGGAATGGGTGAGGAATAATGCACGTTGTAATGAGAGACGATCCAGTGATAGACCACGAAACTCTGACCGATCAAGGAACTTTGAGAGGCGGAGAGAAATGCGGCAGATGAATTACCAGCAGAATGTTAGCCCACGCTCACCACAAGGTAAGTGAATAATTCTATCTTGCCATGAGTCTGGATATATTTTAATAGTATTTGGAAGACCTGGCTTATAGTTTTTGACATTTTGTTGATGTTAAAGCAGGTGACTAAAGATAACATCTTCAAATTGGCATTTTGCCTATGGGTGAGTGTCGGGCATTTTTAAAGGTCATGCCAACCATTTGGAAATGTATATTTGTCAAGGAGGACATCTAAGCAGTGCATATCATGCTTTTTCCTACTTAGTTGTTGGATAAGAGGATGTTTATTACAGTTTTTGAAAGATATAGCCTGAAAGATATATGGAGGATAGGTGTAAGTTTAAACTGATTGGTCATTAGTATTTAGTTGGCATTATAAGTCTATAGAATAAGCTTTTGACATTAGTTTCTTTTATGGATTACGATTTTGCCAATGGACTAATTTTTCACAACAGTTTCAAATATTAGGATTTGTGCAAGTTTTTTTATACCCATGATTTTTCTTCAAAATTAGCAAATAATACATGCTTGAACTGAAAATATTGACAAACCACCATTTACTTTTATCAAAAAATAATTCCAATGTTTTCTGTTGAGGAGAAGGTAGTTTCAAATAGATGGTGTCTTGGTCCAACATAATATTAACTATGCATTATGTAGAGTATGCTAAATTGCTTAGTGCATAGATCAATACGGACACTATTATTGTTGTTTGGTTTATGTAATATTTATACTTACGCATTGTGTTTGGGATAAAGAACAGTAATTACTAATTTTCAAAGTTTAGGACGGATATCCACAAGCACAAACTTGTGAGTTCCATTATTGAAGTCTTTATACTTTTGGGAAGTATATTGAAAGTCATCTGTGTTTGAATGAAATAATCATCAATGAAGTTACAGGTTATGGTCTCCATTTGTGTGTGTTGGTGTTTGCCCGTTGTATATGCATGTGATGTTGCTTATTGACTGTGTTTAAGGGTCTGGACAGCTGTATCATTTATTCTGTATATTGAACAGTAAGACTTATCTCCAGCGTTAATCAGTGGTAACAATTAACTTGTGTTCTGTTTGTACAAGACTATATGTTTCACCATATGAATTTCATCCGACGTGCATCAGTTCATATGCAATTAGAAACAATCAAGTTTGTATTGAAAAAGGGTTTGGGTTGACATGCCAGAAATTTAAACTGTTATTTTCACAGGAAGTTGTATTTTTTTTTTGTCCTGTTGTAAACATCGGTATAAATAGTGGGGACTTGAACTTGTAGTCTTCACAAGCGGCTGAAGGCACGGTGTGTTTACACAAATTTGCATTTGTGTATAACGCATCTACATTTACAGTTCAGGAGTCAAAATTATTACAGCAGAATGCTGACACCAGCATTTGTTATAATATTTTCAGCCTTGCTATTCTAATCACATTGATTTTGCTATGAATTTAAAAAATAATGCCATACTTACCTGGACCCTTCAAATGAAATCTTTTGGCAAATCCAGGATAGATACCAAGAAAGTATGGTGTCAATTACAAACGTCACATTCAAGGATGTAAAAAATCCTTAACTGGAAGAATACTATATATATATATATATAAATTGATAAATTAATGGGCGACTTTAATGCAAGGACCGTTAATAATCAACCTCTTCAGTTAAGCAGTGAAGCAAAAGGGGAGAACAACCCTTTATGGTTGGAGGAAGGTGATGGTCTTCATTGGGAAAGATCATCTCAAGATGGTAGTGGCGCTATGAATTTGTTTGGGACAAAATTATTAGGGCTTTGCAGTTTGTTTGGTATGGTTATTTGCAATGGTGTGAGAGATTGGCCGATGTTTGGGGGTATCACTTGCAAAACTCATAATGGTCAAAGTGTGGTGGACTACGTTGTTTGCTTTAAAAGTTTTAGTTCTAGATTGTTGGAGTTTGACATTGGGGACTGCCCTATTGAGATGAAATCTGATCACCTACCTCTCCGGGTTAAACTACGCATTTTTCCAATCAACCAACACAATAAGCAAGTTCAACACATGCAAAAAAATGCCCTTCCCAAGGGTAAAATCCTCATAAATCAAGAAAATAAAGAGATATTTAGTGCTGTTCTTAAGCAACATTTCCATGATTTGAATGGAGTGACTAAAATTGCGTTAGGGGTAGATTTCCACATTCATAGCAATTCGGTGATTCCGTTAATCCACAAGGCTTTAAATGCTTGCAAAAGGTCTCACCCCAAGGTGGGGATTGCAAACACCTTTTCGGCAAATCTGTGGTATGATGAGGAATGGAAGGCAGCCAAGAGATCGCTAAAGGAGAGGAGTGGACAAAGATCACAAGAAAAAATATGAAAAATCAGTGGAGTCCAAAAAAACAGAGTATGTAAATGAAAGAAGGAAGGAGTTAATCTCTTTGGGAAAACAAAATCCTAAAGGCTTTTGGAGGGAATTGCAGCAAAAGAAAAAGAAGTTGGAAAACAATATCACGGATGCCCAATGGTTAGGGTATGCTAGGCTCCTTTACGAGCGGGTCCACGAGAAAGATTGCCCTCTAGTTGTTAACACGACAATGGAACTTTTCACAGTGGATGATATTAAACAAGGAATAAAGAACTTAGCAAGTGGCAAAGCGTAGGACATGGATGGGATACAGGTTGAATTCTTAAAATGGGGGACAAAAACTCTTGCCCCTCGCATAAAAAGAATCTTCAACAATGTCACTCAGGAAGGCTTCCCTGTGGAGTGGACTACCAGTGTGGTCATCCCTCTGTTTAAAAGTGGTGATGTTAACAATCCATCTAATTACTGCACAATTATGGTCAATCCTATCTTTGGCAAGCTCTTTGGGAGCATGATTGAACAGAGGATCGGCAACTGGGCAGAAAATGAGGGCAAAAGGGCAAAGGGGCAAGCAGGTTTTAGGTCTAGGCATTCTACCATTGATCACTGCATCACTTTTAGGCACTTGATCGAGAAAATTTGGGACAACCAGGGTGAGGAAGCTTATTGTTGTTTTGTAGACTTCAAGAAAGCTTTTGACATGGTGCTTAGGGACAAACTTTGGAGTAGGATGGAAGAGTTAGGCATTCCAAATGGGTACAAAGTAGTTGTTCACAGGTTGTATGAGAAGGTTAGTGCAAAAATCAGAACAAGTGAAGGTATGTCAGAATGTTTTGGCAGCGACATTGGTGTTAAACAGGGTCGCCCTCTATCTCCCACGCTTTTTGGGCTATACATTGATAAGTTGGAAGCTTGGTTAAGCAAGGCAGATGGGGATGGTGTTCAATTGGCAGGCTACGTAGTGAAATTACTTCTATATGCTGACGACCTTATTTTAGTTTCAAAAACTGCGTATGGGTTAAGAGAACACTTGAAAGCTCTTGAACACTTTTGTCAGGAAGTTGGGATGCAAGTGAACACCACCAAGACCAAAATCATGATTTTCTCATTGAATAGAAAAGTTAAACAACATACCTTTCTTTTTGAAGGCAACCCGCTTGATATAGTGACAGAATACAAGTACCTTGGGATTGACTTTCACTATAAGCTCAGTTGGAAGACTTGTAGGTCGAAAAGGATACAAGGTGGTTGGAAAGCTTCTTATTTGCTTCAAAATAGATGTACAAAAGCCGAACTTTGGGATTGGAAAACCATGAAAACTCTCTTTGATTTACTTGTCACTCCGGTTGTACTTTATGGGTGTGAAGTGTGGGGATGCAATATGTCAAAGTGTAGTTGGAGGCAAATAGAAAGAATCCAAAAACACCTAATAACAAGTAATCTCAAAGTTAAAGCCATAGTTCCGTATTAAATTCTTTTAGCTGAAGCGGGGGCTTTTCCTTTGGAAGCATCAGCGATAACTCGGTTGATAAGTTATTTAAAGAAGGTTGAAAACATGGATAACCACCGGTGGCCCAAAGCGGTTACGGAGGAGACGCTAGATTGCAGAAAGAAAACATGGATGAAGCAGAACAACAAGTGGTTGAACAAGTGGGACATCAAATTAAAGGAGTGTCCAAGCATCAATAGGGAAATAAAAAAGTACGTGAGAAAAATTCAGGACTATCATGTGGTCATAGCAGATTGGGCGAAAAAAAGCTTACTACATCAAAGAATTTAACCCAATAAAAGATCATGGTGAAAAAATCTATTTAGGGGCTGCTATTAAAGGGAAAACGAGGTTGTTAGTTGCACAGTTGAGGATGGGATCACATCATCTTAGGTGTGAGACTAGTAGGTGGAAGTTACCTAAGGAAGCGTGGGAAGAAAGAACTTGCATATTTTGTAATAAAGGTGTGGTGGAGACGGAATGGCATTTCGTCATGGAATGCACAGCTTATGAAGATATTCGTAATCAGTACGCAAATAGTTTGGGTGTGGAAAACATGTAGTAGTTATTTGAGGAGGACAAGATCAGGCAGACGACCAACCTTCTAGTCAAAATTAACAGCAGGAGATCTGACTTGGAAAAGAGCATGAAAACAAATTAGGATGTTTTGTCTTGGTCCTATAGACTGTTTAGTCTTGGGGACGTCATTAGAAATCATTCATTCATTCATTACAGACGTCCCATTCGTAATGATGTCCAAAACCCTTAACTGGAAGAATACCATGGATGTATATGTTTCTAAATTGTCAAATCTATTGATAAGAACTGTATGAATGATTTTTCTTTGAATTTAAGTATCTATTTAACTTTCACATACATCCTTCGATATTTGGGTTTTTACTAAGTAGTGTTGAAGTGTCATTGGGTATATTTTAAGGTGCGGTAGGTATCGGAGGTTGGAATTCAACCAATGCTTCATATTTATAAGGATTACCAGAGCCATTAAACACTGCTTTTCTTCAGCTAAGTAGAGCTGACATGGAGAGAGGAAAAACCCAACTGAAAGAGTAGATTCTAGGAATCAGTACTCATTCCAACAATTTAACGAGAATGAGTGCTCAAGGACAACTCATTCATAGAGGCCTATTTAGTAGAAAACTCTCAGCATTGTAGACTGATACAATAAATTTATGGACAACTCTCGTAAAAATTAGAATTAATAAGGCCTAAATATTGTTTTAGGCAAAATCTAGTTAAATGTATTAAATATGAATACAATTAATCTTATATAAAATCTATATTATATACTATAATTATCACTATAATTGGTAAAATTATATTACCATATATATATAAGTAATTCAATTGATGTCTTATATTATTAAGTTATATATAATTTAAATATATATGAATATTATATTTTTTGAATATGTATTAATATTTAATGTAATCCTTATTCAATCCAAATCATAACCATAATTAATACAAATTATATTATAAACATAAACTAGCAATCACACTTGGGTGTGCAATGGGTACGTTGAAAAGGTGTGGAAGGTCAATTAAGGAGAATTGTGGTCTATTTTTTTTCGTACATTTATGCAATACATGAGGTCAATTGGTAGACAATTTAGTAAATGATACAAAGGTCTCAATGGAGAAGTGATAACTTTTAATCAACTATGCATCTTTTTACAAGATCAACCACGAGTGACACAAAATCTTTGAATAAGGAAGATAACTAGGTTCCATTACCAACAGGCTCATGCTATGTTTGCAATAGGGAGAGAGGGAGAGATAGGAATAGAAAGAGGGAGAGATAGACATAGAGAGGAAGATAGAGAAATAGATGGAGATGAAGGAGAGGGATATGAAGAGGATAGGGAAAGATAAAGAGAGAGGGATAGATAGAGATGGAAGAAAAATATATAGAGGGAGAGAATGAGGGATATATAGAAAGATAAGAGGCATGAAGTGATATATAGAGAGAGGTAGAGGGAGAAATATAGGGGTAGAGAGATGGAGAGATGGAGGAAGAAATATTGATGGATAGAGATAAAGAGATATAGATATAGAGGAAGAGAGAGAGGGGGAGAGAGATGGATGGATAGTGGGAGAAATGTCTAGAGATAAAGGGGGAAGGAAGAAGATAAAGGTAGAGATGAAGATACAATGAGAGAGGAAGAGGGAGACATATAGATTGAGAGATAAAGAGGTAAAAGTAGAGATAAAGATAGAGAGAGATGGGATTAGAGAGGGAGAGATAAAGAGATATAAAGGAGAGATAGGGAGAGATAGAGAGGCAAGGAAATCTAGAGGGGATGAGGGAGACAAAGATAAAGAGACAAACATAGAGAAGTAGAAATATACAAATAGAGATGGAGAGAGAGAAATAGGGGGAGATAGAGAGAGAGAGATGGGGAGAGAGAGATAGAGAGGGAGTGAGAGAAAGGGAGAGAGATGGGTAGAGGAGGGAGAGGGAGAGAGGTAGAGGAGGAAGAGAGAAGAGGGGATAAAAGATGGAGAGAGATGGGTAGAGAGGGAGAGAGAGGAGAGGGGAGAGAGGGGGAGAGAGGTATGACATTCAAATCTTGCATGTATATGAGTATATCCATGTAGAGATGCGTTGACCAATTCGTAAATTAACACACTAACAAATATATTAACATAAGTTGACACCCAGTATGGTGGCTATACATTTGATAAATATTTGGACCAATGGTAATAGTTTTAACAAAATATTGAATTATTTGTAATCGACATGTATAACCTCATTTTGTTTTTTTGGACACATACACACTATCCTTTAGTGCCCCAATACCCTTATACTTCTCAAGATAGAAGATAGTTGAGGGATCAAAACATAAAATGTTTGCAACTACGATATTTGACATGTCATTCATAATTGTACTAATTGGTAAGTTGGATGTTGTAGAGGACAGAGTGCCAAAGGAGGAAGTTACTTGGAAATTGCATAGGACATGTCATTTTTCATTGAATACGTAAGAAGTTACAAAATATTTGTTGATTTGACTCCGTTGCAAATTCTATTGTATCTTTTTTCTCACTTCTTTTGTTTGTACTTGTTTTTGACCTTTGGGAGTCTTAAATTACACTATGCCATTAATTTCCTTATACCCATACTTTCTTTGCTTTAGTTTCACATACAACCTTATGATTATGAAGATACTATTTTGATTATAAGTTCTTGAATATTGATGTACATTATGATGTCAAGTCCTCCTAAGGCCCATACAACCTCGTGCCCTTCTAATGACCTTTGTGTGTTGATAATCACATTCTAGGTGAATTAAAATTATTTTTGATTTTCTATCCAACAAGCATATTAAGTTTAATTTAATCTAAATTGTTCTATTATATCTATACACCATTTACAAAATAATATTAAATTAATTTATTATTTATTATATAATATTAAATAATATCTACTATTGATCCTAAATTTACTTCAGAGGGAGGAGGCTTTGTGTTCGAGGAGGCTAGGAGTGCGTGGTAGGCAGGCGCGTTTCTCAGGGCGTGGGGAAGCCGTGCCCTCCCCTGCACAAGTTTGAGAGGCCGTCGGCCCACTATGCCCTCTCTCTTGTTTTCATTTATTGCTCTCTAAATGTGCTGACGGTGTTTTATTCTTTTTCTCTGCTATTTGTGTTTAGTTTGCATGTGTGCGAGGTTGCTTCGGCCCTGGTAGTATTTTAGTGCTTTAATTTCATTTATGGAGGGGGGTACGAAACCCCCCGACCAACTTGTTAAATTCGGTGGTATCGATGATACGCATTCCTGTCCTGCTAAGTCTTTCAAAGAGGTTGTCTCTAAGCAAAGCTTTGCGACTCGCGAAGACGCTAGGTTTGCAGTGGAAGAGCTCTCCAACGAGGATGGTAGAGGGGAAGGTAAGCTACCCTCTGAAACCCCTAAAGACTTTTTCTTGCATCCTAACCCTGAAATGAAGGAATCAATCTGTATTGAAAGGAATAGGCTGAAGGGCTCCACTATCTTCTTAGCGGTGATCGATGTAAGTAAATTGCCTGCAAGAAAGTTTATTGATTCTTGGTTTACAAATGTTTGGCTTAACAAGTTTGGGGTTCAATTTTCATATTGTAGGTTGATTTAAAAAGCCTTGTTTGTTATTTTTTAAAATCGCATGATATCATATTTAAAAAAAAAAATCTTATTGGAATGTCGGGGGCTACGCCTTTCGGGCCCTCGAGTGGTCTTCCTCAGTCATTGCTGAGGAAATAATTGCCTTGTCCTATCCCAGGTGGGTAGTTGTCAAAGATTTGCCTCCAAAATTCTAGAGGCTTCTCTCGCAAGTTCTTGATCTAGTTGGCAAAGTGGTTAGGGTGGATGAAACTAAGGTTGCCCTGCCAAATTTAGACACCCGTGCCCAAGTGACTCTTAATTTTGACGTCGAGTTTCCTAAATCCCTTAAGATTGTTGAAGATAATGGGGTCACTTCTTGCTTGCTGGAAATCCTAGGCGGGATTAATGCTTGTTTCCTATGTAGAAGGGAAGAATTGTCCTATTATCTAAAAAGGAAAATGGCTGAGGGGGCTCATCCGCCTGAGAAGCAATAACAACGTAGTCGGGTTTGAGTCATAGGTATTGGAAAAAATGGGCGAGTCCCACGAAATCCAACAGAGGGGTGACAAAGAAGATGGGCTTACAAATGCTATTAGAGAAGCTGAGCTGAAAGTGGTTGGGATTGGGGAGATGGTAACTCCCAACAAGGGGTGCGTCGATGACCTCCCCCGACTCAATAAGAAGACGAACTTTGTGCATAATGACCAGTTCATTGTCCTTGATCAAGTTGAATCTAATTGTTTGATTGGTGAGGCCTCTGAAAAGGTTGCCGACCGCTCTTCCCTCAGACCTCTATCGGAACAAAAGGAGACCAACGATGGCTTGCTACTTGAGCGGCTAAATGTGCAATAATTAGCCATGAAAAAGCTCAGGCAACACATCCAGGACACCTTTGGTATGGCAAAAGTTAGGCCAAAAACTATAGTGTTCCAATTGAAGAAAAAAAGATAACCAGTTCTCTTTTGAAAAGGTGCCCCGGAGTCTGGAAGGAGTTGGGGGTACTTGTGTGAACAAGGACCCCAGGGATCCCCCACTAGTGTTGGAGGATGACACTAGTAACACCCTAAAAGAAACCACGGGGACGATTGTTGATTCATCCCAAACAGGAGACCTCCAAGTTGAGAAGCCTTTGGCTAAAGGAGTTTGTGTGACCCCCTCCATGTGTGTAAGTGTCCCTTCCCTGATGAGTGAATCCCTAAGGGCCCTTGACTAGACCATTAACCCCACCCCCTACCTAGACGTGTAAGGTAACTTGGATTTGGATTGCTTGGATAGTGATGAGGTTGCCACTAGCACTCCCCCTCTTGAATTGGAGAATGAGGTTCTTGAGAGCCAGTCAAGTCTTCCTATTGAGAACCTTAAAACCAAGGACTCCGGTGTTATGGGATTTAGTGAAGATGAGAATGTCACTTTAGGGCAAATGGAAATAACCCCTAAGCCGAAGGTTGGCCTTGGAAGGTCATGAAAGAACAAGGGTTTTGTGGCCACTAGCAAAAATGTAGTAAGCACCGAAAACAAAAGGAAAAAAAAGGTGTGGTAATCTAGTCTCCTATGGCCAAAAAGCTTGAAGTGGAAGAGATTGCCCAAGTGCTTTAAGCAATTTAGGCATGAACAAAGTGATAATCTTATGACTGGTGATGATGAATCTTAAATGCATTTCTTGGAATGTCAGGGGGCTTGAGTCACTTGACAGAAAATACATAATAAGAAGGTTTTTAAATCATGAAAAAAGCAAAGATGTGGTTTTTCTTGAAGAAACTAAAGCTATTGGTTTTACATTGGAAACCAACCTTAAATTCATTTGGAATGGAGCCTCCTTCTCTACTGCACATGACAGGGGTAGGGGAGGAGTTGCCATTCTAATTGCCAATCAATGGGCTCAGTATGTTACGAGCATTGGCTGCTCCCCTTGTAACAGGGTGGTGTGGATAACCTTGAAGAAGGATGATAAGGAATTTGGGGTTTGCTTGGTCTACGCCCCTAATGATTACAAGGACATAATCACTTTATGGCAGTGGTTAGCCAACCTCCCAGCAATCCCCTAGGTGCTAGGAGGATATTTTAACATGGTTGAACAAGTAGAGGACAAATGGGGGGGGATTGACATGTCTTGCAAAGGTAATGGAAAACATTTTTGGCCTAGGCTAAAACATAAACTTAATCTGGCTGACCCTATGGAAAAAGGTAAGAAGGTCTGTAATAGAATTTGGTTTACTTGGTGTAATGCCCAAAAAGGGGGTAATAGAATTTATTGCAGGTTAGATAAAATATATGCTAACAGGGAGTTTTTCAATTTCATACATAAAGGGATCAAAGTGTGTGTCTACCCCTAAACACTTTCAAACCACCATCCTATCAAAGCTGACCTTGCAACTTGTCAAGATAGGCCGAAGAAGGCTACCAAAAACAAAGCCTTCATCCTTAACACCATGCTCCTAAAGGATGTTGATTGCAAGGAAGCTATCTCTTCCATTAGGGAAATCAATAAATGGATGCTCAAAGATGCTAACACCATTGAGAGATGGAGCACTAATGTTGAGTCTTGGAGGAATCTTTTCTAGGTAGTGGGAAAGAATAGAGCTATGGACAATAGGAAAGAGGAAGATGAGCTTCAGGAGTTCCTTTTTGAAGTTCAATCCAAGTTACAGTAAATTCCAAACGATATTAAGTTAAGGGAGGAGTTGATTAGAGCCAAAGATAGTCTGAGGAAAATTCAGGCACAAAAAGTTAATGGAATTAAGATATGAACAAAAATAAATTGGCTAAAAGCTAGGGACAAGGGCTCCAAATTTTTCTTCAAGTTTCTGAAGGAAAAGAACACTAAGGAACATATTGGTCAAATTTGGGATGGTGAGAAAATGCTTAGCACTCGGGGAAATATTGAGTCAGTTCCATGCCTTTTTTACAGGGCTCTTCACTTTGAAAGGGGAGAGTGAAGGTTGCCATGTTGCAAGGGAATTTATAGAAAATCTTATCCCTAGGAAGATATCTAAGGGGGATTTTGCTAGGCTCTCAACAAACTTAACCGGGGAAGGAATCTCAAAATCCATAGCCTCCATGAATAATGATGTCTCTGGGATGTGATGGGTTGCCTATTGAGTTCTACAAGTGTTTCTCAGATTGGTTTAATGGTGACCTCCTGCAGGTGTATGAAGAAGCCCTTAACACTGGTTCTTTGGGGAGTTCCATAAACAAAGGGATCATCAAGCTTCTCCCAAATGGGGGGATAAGACCTTAGTGAAGAACTGGAGACTAATAACTCTGTTGAACGTCTCCTATAAGATTTTAGCTAAGGTTCTAGCATTAAGATTGGTCAACATACTTCCAAAATTTGTAAGCACCACACAATCTGGTTTTATCAAAGGTCGATATATTCTAGAAAACTTCATAACAAGTTGGGAAGCAATGAAATGGGCCAAAGTCTCCAATCAAAAGGTGGCAACGCTGCTTCTTGACTTTGAAAAATCCTATGATAGGGTGGAATGGCATTTCCTAAGACCAGTCCTTAAAAGATTTTGGCTTCCTTGAGGGGTTTTTTAAAATGATGAATACTCTGTTAAAGGATGCTTCCACCTAGATTGATGTGAATGGATCACTCTCTGAGGACGTGAGGCTGGAGAGGTCCATCCAACAAGGATGCCCCTTAGCCCCAACTCTTTTTGTAATAGCTTATGATGCCCTGCACTACCTACTAAGGGATCCAACACTGTCCCCAAGGGTTAAAGGCATCAAACTTCTAGATAATAATGAATTGGTTAACGTCTAGTTTGTGGTGATACCGCTTTGTTCATTGAATTAGATAAGGACAATATGGATTCACTAATGGTAAAGATAGAACTATTCTATCAAGCTTTAGGAGCAAGGATATCCAACTCCAAATCAATTGCCTTGGGGTGGGAGGAATCCCCACCAGATTGGGTAAAAGATTTCAACTTTCAGTGGGGTGGCCCCAACATGTAGGTGAGGTACCTAGGGATACCGTTCGCTGTTAGTCCTAACCTCAAGGAAATGTGGAACTGGATTAGCGATTTAAAAAAAAAAAAGATGGAAAGATGGAATAGACATTATCTCTCTCTAGTCGGAAGAATTCAAGTATGTTAGAAGTTATTACCTCCATATAGTATTTACTTTGCCTCCATTTGGTTCTTCTGCAGCTACCAAATTAATGAAATTCAAAAAAGGATAAGGGGCTTTCTCTGGTCAGATGGTAAAGGGAAGAAGAAAAAGCATTCAGTAAACTAGGATTGGTGTTGTCTTGATAAGTTGCAAGGTGGGCTTGGCCTAAAGGATCTAAGACTATATGGAATTGCACTAGCTTCTAAGTGGATTGTGAAATATTTGGAAGGAAATGAACCTTGGAAGGTTTTAGTAAGGAATGACATCCAATCTGCAGTGCCAAGGCAGGCTAAGTCTTGGAGGGTTTTCCCCTAAGTGATATTCTCATCAGTAAACACCCTATGACCTCGGTTGGGTCTTTGGTCTTCAAGAGCATGTGGAAGGCTTGGGAGATCACCAAGCACAAGGTGCAATTCAAGCCTTGCGATATAACCCTCAACAATTCCAATTGTCAAAGCTCTAGCTCTATCTAGTGGAACCTGCAACATAATTGGAAGCCTTTAGCTCTCTTATAGGGTTGCTTTGCTAGAAAGTGGAACCAAGTAGGTGTTAAAAGTTTTCAGTGATATTTTAGAGAATGGGAACCTAAAGAGTTGGGATATCTTGAGGACTGAATTCGACCTCCCTCCCTCTAGCACAAGGACCCACTCCCTGGTAATGGCTTATAAAGGGGCCAAGTTCCCCTCAAATGCTGACAAAGAAATGGATTTGGGCAGTGACCTTGTGTGGAGGGACAGGGGGGCATTGGTTGGCCTCAAGGCTAAGACAATCTATAAAGACTTGGTTTGCAATAATGTTGTCTTTAACCATCTAAACTAGTGCTAGGGAGTCTCCTTAATCGATAATAAGTGGATGAATGTGCTTGCTGAGGTTTGGCACAATAGTGTTGAGCCTAAGAAAGCTTGCTTTAAGTGGCTTACCCTCCAAAGGCCTCCTTTCAAGTTGAACATGAATGATATAGATATTTGTAGTATTTGTCACACTCCTGAATTTGTCTCACATTCTCTTTGACTTATTTTTTGCTAAAAAAATTTGAAAATTATTCTGCTATGATCTAAATATTTGGATAAATGATAATAATGTTAATTGGAAATCCATTCTAGTTTGTGATTTAAAAATGAGTAAAGGATGCAAGATGTTTTGGAATTTTTTATCTAATGAAATTTTGTGGCACATTTGGAAAGCAAGAAAAGAGGAAAAGTTTAAGGGTTGTAGGAGGGTACTTATTGAGTTGGAAAAAAGATTCACATATCTAACTGTTGCATTGCGGGTGTCGTTTCACATTGAGGTATCTCTCTCCAAGTTTGTGGATCTATGCAGGGAAGGGATAGTCAGTGTCAGCGAGGACGAAGTAAGGTGCGGTCATGCTTGCCATTTCAACAATAGAGAAATTGAAATCTTCATGAGAGCCTTCCTTCAAATAATTCTAGAGAGCTTTTAATGCAGGAGGGGGTAGGAATGCAAGACACAAGGGTTCTACTAGCATTCCCAACAGGAAAATGATGCATTTTTAGTCACTGGTCCAGTAAGGGAGGAGTCTAGGTAGTTCGGTCGAGGAGGCACTAGGGAGGAGGACAAGGACAACAACAATGAGGCTGGCCAGAACAACCCAAGTTGATTCATGTAAATGGAAGACTATGGATATTACAGTTTATAGCATGTTGGTTTTTGTATATATGTTTATAATACTCCTTATTGCTGAAAATGAAGGTAAATTTGTAGCTTAAAACCTGTAAAAATATGTGACTATAGATCTAATTAAGTATTCTTTGTTCCAATTCTTTGTGTATGATTAATCTATTTAGATGAATTTTACCATTTGTAGAAAGAGACAAAAGATTGTAGAAGAATGAGACAAAAGATAGAAGTGACACAAAATATACATGGAGAAACCCTTTCAAGAAAAAACTCCACCAAATTCAATAGTGCTTGTATTATTTAACCTTAGAACAAGATTACAATAACACTGTACCAATCCTTGATTGATATGCTTCTTTTCCTTCAACAATGCTTCTTCACAACTTGCAATAATCTCTCATGAAACTCTCATACACTTGATGCAATAAATAGACAATTATGAGCATGTAAAACTCATAAGAGTTGTCAATTACAAGAGCATAAAACTCCTCTCAAAAACCTACTCCTAGAATTGGCAAGTAGAGTTCCACCATGTAAACAAAAGTCAAACCAAAGTCTTCCTCAATTTAGGCACCCCAAACTGAACACTTAATTGAACTTTGGTCACGAAGATATCTTGTAAACATCACCTCAAAGTTGGCACCCAAGAATGGGTCCCACTTGACTGAGCCTTGTAAATATCTTTTCATGCAAATAGTGTTAACTGAAAGATTCCAACTTGGGCGTCCAAGGTGGGTCCAAGTCAATCTTAGTTAACTGAAACATATCTCTCCATCAATTCATGCAAACATTATGCATGATTGATCATCCCCACATAATTGAAAGTATGCATCTGTTATCTGTCATGCAATTGAAGTCATTAGTCAAGTCAACTAGTATACAACTCAAAATAACTGCATGCAACTGAAGATAACTGAACCATAAATGAATTGAATTGAATTGAATTGAATTGAACTAAACTAAACTAAACTGAATTGAATTGAATTGAACTGATACCGAACTGATAGTGCCACTCCACTCATGTAAATATCAATCCCTATTTTTTAGGAACCTAAACATGCATTACTAAAGTGCCATCAATCCTCCAAATAGTTAATTGAAACAAGGTGGGTTCCACCTTCCATGTGGGTGCCCCATGTGATCCTATTATTTAAGAACTCATTTTGGACACCTCCACATGTTCTTATTATTTAGGAATAATTACAAATGTCAATTTACATGTTCATTTCATTCAAATTTAATCTCTTTCTAATCCTAGTGTTGGGGAACACTTTCCAAGGACTTAGGAGATCATGAAATATGTTTAGGATTGCAATTAAATGGCATCCTATTCCCAATATTCTCCCACTTGACATTATACATTGCAATTATTCTAAACAAGGAATCATTATTATAAATGAAGTACAGGACTCAAGGCCAATGGCCTTCTTGCACCAAGAGAACTTATCAATAGGAACTGGTTTCGTAAGATAATCTACAGTATTGATCAAAGTGTCAACTTTCTCAATCAATAAATTTCCACTCTCAACCATTTCTCGCATAAAGTGATAATGAACATCAACATGCTTAGTATGAGCATGATACATAAGATTTTTGGCTAATCAAATAACACTCTGACTATCACATTCAAGTCTAATTTTCTTACAATTAAAACCAATACCTTTCTCAAGTTTCTATAACCAAACTACCTCTTACTCATCTAACTAACCCCAGCTCCAAACAAAGTAAACACATAGCCACTTGTCGAACTCTGACTGTCCAGGTTTCCTGCCCAATCTGAATCAACAAAACCCTGTATGTCCAATGATCTGTGCATAATATCAATATCATTAGCACCATGATAAACCAAACAATAATCAGAAGTACCTTGTAAATATCTAAACGCCCTCTTAACATAAGTCCAATGTTCTTTACCAGGGTTAGACATAAACCTACTTAGAACTCCCACTACTTGGGCTATATCTGGTCTTGTACAAAACATTGCATACATCAAACTACCAACTGCACTAGCATATAGAATTTCAGACATTTCCTCATGATCAAAATTAGATTTAGGACTCATGTCTAAACTTAACTTCGTGCCAACTGGTAAAAGAATATTAATTGGTTTACTATCCTACATTTTAAACCATTTCAAAATAGTATCAACATAGTTGCTTTGACTTAAGAAAAGATTTATGTTACCTCTATCTCTGCTGATCTCCATACCAAAGATATATTTTGCAGCCCCTAGATCTTTCATCTCAAATGTGCTAGAGAGTTGTGCTTTCAATTCTTTGATCATTACCTTGCTGTTACCAATAAACAACATGTCATCAACATACAAGATAATAATTAAAGGCTGATCATCAATAAACTTTATGTAAACACAACGATCTTCCTCACTCATAACATAACCAATTTTCAATGCAAAAGCATCAAACTTCTGGTACCACATTCTAGGTGACTGTTTCAATCCATGTAAAGATTTTTTTAACTTGCAAACCAAAGATTATTTTCCTTCTACAACAAAACCATCAGGTTGCCTCATATAAATCTCCTCATCAAGATCCCCATGTAAGAAAGTAGTTTTCACGTCCATTTTCTCTATCTCAAAATCATAAGCAACAACAATAAATAAAAAAAATCTAATAGAGGTTAATTTAGCAACAGGAGAGAAGATTTCATTAAAGTCAACTCCCTCTCTTTGGGAGTAGCCCTTGGCTACTAATCTAGACTTGTACCTTTTAAGATTACTATCTCCTCCAATTTTCTTTTTAAAGATCCATTTACAACCAATGGCCTTTCTTCCTTTGAGAAAACACTCAAGATCCCATGTGTCGCAAGCATCCAAGGAAACCATTTCCTCATGCGTAGCTTGTGACCAAAGTTTGTTCTCATCTGAAGACAAAACTTCCTTGCAAGGTCTAGGCTCATCAAAGAAAATATACAATGGAAATTAGGTGGGCTATACCTATCAATGGGATTATGTTGTCTTGTGGATCTTCTCAAAGAAGGTTCTTCTTGTTCCTCAATATGCTCATCATGAGCATCTATTTTAGAACTCTGTGAACTCTCCTCATCCAATCCATCCAATTGTTCTTCAACATGTGGATTTTCATGCTTCTCAGTTTTTGTCTCAAAATGCACTATTCGAGAAGTATCCTTCTCCTTTGGTTGTTCTCCTTAGTAAGATCTAAATTCCCTGAAAATCACATCTCTCGATAGAGTAATTTTTTGGGTTAGAGGATTCCAAAGCTTGTAACCTTTTACATTTTCACCATAACCTATGAATATGCATTTCTATGCTTTTGGATCCAACTTAGATCGCTTTTCTTTAGGCACATGAACAAAAGCCTCACAACCAAAGATCCTTAAATGTGCAACACTAGGTTTCCTACCTAACCAAATTTCATAAGGGGTTTTATCTTCAATAGATGAACTAGGAGATCTATTGATTAAACAACAAGAAGTACTTACCACCTCGACCCAAAGGCACTAATCTAACTTAGCTCTATTTAACATACTCCTAGCTCTTTCCATTAAGGTTCGGTTCATCCTTTCTGCTACTCCATTTTGTTGAGGTGTATATGGAGTAGTTTTTTGTCTCACAATTCCTGCATGCTTACAATAATCATCAAATTCTTTAGAACAATATTCACCACCATTATCTGATCTCAACACTTTTATCTTATGATTTGATTGTTTCTCAACTAAAGCCTTAAATATTTTAAACTTATTGAACACATCAAATTTATTATGCATAAAATAGATCCAAGTGTATCTTGAGACATCATCAATAAATGTGACATAATATCTAGATTTTCCAATAGAGTTAGTATCCACAGGACCCATAACATCTGAGTGAATAATCTCTAATAATATTTTAGCTTTATGTATTCCATTAGGAAATGAAGATCTAGATTGCTTTCCAAACACACAATGCTCACAAAAATCATTTTTTCCAATATTATAATCAGGAATACCGTCAACCAATTTATTATTAAGAATGGTCCTGAGACCTTTTTCACCAATGTCGCCCAATCTATGGTGCCACAACATACATGTATTTTTAGCTTCAGTTAGATTGGCCGATTTATTCAAATTGGAGGTATTAATCTTAAACAAAGTCCCAATCCGAGATCCTTTAGCAACCACCATATTCCCTTTCACCAATTTGCAACCACCTTTGTCAAATTCCATATGCATTCTAGAATCATTGAACTTAGATACAAAAAGTATATTTCTAGAAAGTTCTGGAATATGTAAAACATCATTAAGGGTATTAACCCTACCATCACTAAAACACAACTTTACCTCTCCTTTGCCCACAATATTTGTTGTGCTATTATCTCCAAAGAAGACATTGCCTCCATCATATTCAGTATACTTAATTAGCCACTCCTTATTAGGAGTCATGATAGGAGCAACCTGAATCAATAAGCCAAGAGTCATCACTAACATTTTTACATGAAATGATCAATGCATCATTACCGTCATCTGAGGATTTCTCTGTAGAAGAATCATAACTCTTTTTCTTGTTCTTACAATCCTTCTTTATATGTACGGATTTCCTATAGTTCCAACACTTTATCTTACTCTTACCAGGGGTTTTAGACCGGCCTTTGGATTTACCCTTTCCTTTCTTGTTTGCCTTAGGTTCCTTTTCCTTAGGTCTACCTCTTACAAACAAGGCATCTTGGGATCCCGTTTTATACTTCCTCCTCATCTCCTCTGATAGGAGAGTAGGAATTATATTGTCCATCTTAAGATCTGCACCACTACCACTGATAGCAACAATTAGATTTTCCCAAGACTCTGGTAAAGACCAAAGTAATAAAATGCATTTATCTTCATCTTCTAGCTCTACATCTACAAATGTTAACTGACTTAAAATCAAATTAAAAGCATTTAAATGATGTGCAATAGAATCACCATCTTTCATCTTTAAAGAATACAACTATCTTTTCAGATACAACTTATTAGTAAGACTTTTGGTTTGATAGATATTGTTAGAGTAAAGGTTTTAACTTAATTATGTTGATTAAGTTACCTTTATTCCGTTCTTAAGATTTCACGTTAGTTTGCATATTGTGACATTTAATAATTATATTAATTATTAAATGTTATCCTATTAGGGCTTCTATTAGGGTTTTTTCCTATTAGGGTTTTATTAGGGTTTGCATGATCTCCTTTTTATAAGGATTGATCCCATTGTATTTTATATCAATTCATTCTCTCATTCTCTCTGATATATACATTTTTAGTTTTCAGAGAACCCTTGCTTGTTTGTCTCCATCTCTTCTTTTGTAATAGGTTATTTGCATGCAGGTGATCTTCGGGGTTTGTGGTGTTGTATTTTCTCAACTCCTACATGGTATCAGAGCTCCACACCTATTGCTTCCTGTTCTTGTTTTGAAGATTTTTGGAGCTTCAAGGGTTTGGGGATTGTTTTCTTGATCTAGGGCACACCTGCATTTTTGAAACATTTTTCAGCTCAAACGGACATTGCCATTGCGTCCGCAGCGGTCCAAAACCCCTAAATCGACTGTTCATTCGTCCATTTTGGACAAAATCAAAATCTGAGGCAAATTTCTTTTTACAATTCGGCCATACGACCGTCCATTTGCTGGTAAAAAACTTTTCCATTTTTTTTCATCATTTTTTTAGATTTTTTTTCAAAAAAAATCAGAAAAAAATAATAAATTTTTGGTGAAATTTTTAAGCCTTTTAAAGGCTTGCTTAGGCCTGCGGGCTTCCTACGCAGGCAGGGACGGTACCCAAGGGTACCGCTGCTTGTCCTTACAGCAGGCGGTGGCCCTTGGGTGCCGCCCCCACCTGCAGCTTACGGTACCGCATGGGTACTGCCCTGCCACATTGGCAGGTGGCGGCCCATGTGGGACCCGCCCTCTGTTTTTTTCAAATTTGTTTTACACAAAAAAAAAAATGCCTTTTTTATGATTTTTTTAAAAAAAATCAACATACTTTTTTTATTGTTTTTTTTATATAAAAAACATTTTTTTTCATTTATAGCCCAATCGCACTTTTACAGTGATGGCCATTTGGCTGTCAAATTTAACCTAGTGTTTTTGCTGCGACGGCTGTATGACTATCAAATTTAACCCAGCACTGGTTTTTCCCTCTTTGGCGCTGATTTATTCCGAAGGCCGTAACTTGGGTATACGATATCGTTTTTTGGCAAACGAGATATCATCGGAAAGTTGGTTTTCTCATCTTTCCAGTGGTGTGGGTCTCATCACTTCTTTTTTTCCATTGGTGCATTCTACAGCCAGTTGAAGACAAATGGGCTTCTTTCAGTCTCAAGCTCATAACTTTTGATCAGTTTCTCCGTTTTTCGCAATCTCAGCGGCGTTGGAACCGTATTTCAAAGCTCTTTAGTTTCATCCATGCCATTTTTCCAGATTTCACTCCAGGTATCTTTTATTTAGTTATTTGTGTTTTCACACTCTGGTGGATTACCTGGACATATTTGCTCTTGGAAACTTTTTGTTCACATGGGATGCTTTGTTCTTGGCTATTTTTCATGTATTTCTAGCATTTTGTCCTTTAAGGACATTTTGAGCATCATTTGTAAGCTATATTTTATGTAAATGCACTGAGATAAAGTGCCACACTATTGTACTTGCATCTTTTGGGGATTTTGCACATAAGGTTGTGCCATATTTTGTACTCACATTGATATTATAAAGTGCCATGAGGGGTTGTGTAGTTTGCCTTTGTTTTGCTATCACATCTTTATCCGGTGAGTATCCCTCCACGACGACATTGAATCCATACCATGGGGGGTTGTGTAGTTTGCCTTTGTTTGCCATCACACCTTTGTCCGGTGAGTGTCCCTCCACGACGACCATGGATCCATATGATTCCAGCCTCATGCATGTGTGCTTTGTTTTGCACACCACTTTTTCAGTTGCAGGTGCTATCTTGTGCACTTTCAGATGTATCTTCTTCTTCATGCACTACAGAGTGTTTCACATCATTTCAGTGGATCTATCAGGCTCTCCCAGTTCAGCATTATGGGGGGGTTATTATATTGTTCGTGCTAATTCTTCCTTAGTTTCACCTTGGAAGGAATCTTCCATTCTCAGTTGATCAGTGTTTCAGACTATTGGTTTTTGTGCCATCTGTATCTTCATTCCAGGTGTTTGCCTTTGTTTTCCATCTGATTCGAGTAGTGTCGTATGGGCACTTATGCAGATTATTGTCTTCTTGTTCCTGATCATCCTATCTTCAGCGAAGGTTCTTTAGCACCATAGCAGTCATCTTTCGACACTTGTTTGCAACTTCTTTTGCTTCAGTGATGTCTCTTCTTGGCTTTCTTCTTCTCTTTTTGGAGTAGAGCTTTTTCCCATGAGGTTTTCTCTATTTCTCCATTTTACAGAGATTTGGTTGTATTTGGGTACCTGATCTGGCCTAGTTGCTGGGACCCATGTTGCCTTCTTGCATTGTAGTTACCTTTGCTTTTTTGCATTTGTTTGTAGTTGCATTGTTGCTCATCTTAAGGGGGGGTGTTAGAGTAAAGGTTTTAACTTAATTATGTTGATTAAGTTACCTTTATTCCCTTCTTAAGATTTCACGTTAGTTTGCATATTGTGACATTTAATAATTATATTAATTATTAAATGTTATCCTATTAGGACTTCTATTAGGGTTTTATTAGGGTTTGCATGATCTCCTTTTTATAACGATTGATCCCATTGTATTTCATATCAATTCATTCTCTCATTCTCTCTGATATATACATTTTCAGTTTTCAGAGAACCCTTGCTTGTTTGTCTCCATCTCTTCTTTTGTGACAGGTTATTTGCATGCAGGTGATCTTCGGGGTTTGTGGTGTTGTATTTTCTCAACTCCTACAGATATCACGTATCCTCTTTCATAATTTATATGCGGTAGTTTCATCTGAAACATTCAAGAGAACAACATCAACAAGACATAACTTTATGGTCCCTCTTGCCTTCTTATCAAGCTTAGCCCAAGCCTCATATGACATCATTGTAGATGGATTTTTCTCATTACAAACAGCTAACCACCGATCTCTCTCTTCAAGGAGATCCTCCATTTTTAGTTTCCACATCTCATAACTAGATCCATTGAATCTTTCAGTATCTAGACGAGAAGTAGAAGTCATTATAACACACTTCTTTTACAAATCTGCAATAACACAATAGTAAAAGCTCCAACTACAACCAAAAATCTTTCAAACTTTTAAGAGAAAGGCGTCCCAAACCCTACCCAACCATTAGCTCTGATATCAAATGTTGAAAATGAAGTTAAATTTGTAGCTTAAAACTTGTAAAACTATGTGACTATAGATCTAATTAAGTATTCTTTGTTCCAATTCTTTGTGTATGATTAATCTGTTTAGATCAATTTTACCATTTGTAGAAAGAGACAGAAGATTGTAGAAGAATGAGATAGAAGATAGAAGTGACACAACATATACATGGAGAAACCCTTTCGAGAAAAAACTCCACCAGAACCAATAGTGCTTGTATTATTTAACCTTAGAATAAGATTAAAATAACACTGTATCAATCCTTGATTGATATGCTTCTTTTCCTTCAACAATGCTTCTTCACAACCTGCAATAATCTCTCATGAAACTCTCATACACTTGCTGCAATAAATAGACAATCATGGGCATGTAAAACTCATAAGAGTTGTCAATTACAAGAGCATAAAGCTCCTCTCAAAAACCTATGCCTAGATTTGACAAGTAGAGTTCCACCATGTAAACAAAAGTCAAACCAAAGTCTTTCTCAATTTAGGCACCCCAAACTGAACACTTAACTGAACTTTGGTCACGAAGATATCTTGTAAACATCACCTCAAAGTTGGCGCCCAAGAATGGGTCCCACTTGACTGAGCCTTGTAAATATATTTTCATGCAAAAGGTGTTAACTGAAATATGCCAACATGGGCACCCAAGGTGGGTCTAAGTCAATCTTAGTTAACTTAAACATATCTCTCCATCAATTCATGCAAACACTATGCATGATTGATCATCCCCACTTAATTGAAAGTATCCACCTATTTTCTATCATGCAATTGAAATCATTAGTCAAGTCAACTAGTATAAAACTCAAAATAACTAAATGCAACTAAAGATAATTGAACCATAACTGAACTGAATTGAATTGAATTGAATTGAATTGAATTGAACTGAATTGAACTGAACTGAACTGATAGTCCCACTCCACTCATGTAAATATCAATCTCTATTTTGTAAGAACCTAAACATGCATTACTGAAGTGTTACCAGTCCTCCAAATAGTTAACTAAAACAAGGTGGGTTCCACCTTCCATGTGGGTGCCCCATGTGCTCCTATTATTTAGGATCTCAATTTGGACGCCCCCACATGTTCCTATTATTTAAGAATAATTACAAATATCAATTTACATGTTTATTTTATTCAAATTTAATCTCTTTCTAATCCTAGTGTTGGGAAACACTTTCCAAGGACTTAGGAGATACACAAAATATGTTTAGGATTGTAATTAATGACATCCTATTCCCAACATTTATAGTATATAGATCTTGTTATATAAGCGGAAAAAAATTGATCATTTACAACACTAAATTTTTGGTGTTTTGTAACAAAATGAACTGATATCTTCTATATCTAATGTATATGGTTATTAAGCTATTAATAATATAAAAAATTATATCTAGTATTGATTAATAATTTAAAGAATATAAATATATATAAATATATTGTTTTTATAATTATAAAATAATGTTAATATAATTTATAATCTATTATATAATATTAGATCGAATGTAAACAATATTTATTATTGATTAAAATTTTAAATATAATATAATTTTATAATAATTAATAATTATTTAAATATATATTTAAAATTATTAAAAAATTAATATTATAAAGTTTAAAAGTAATTGTAATAAATAGCCTAAGCTAATAAAATAGTATTAACTATAATAGTAATAATTAGTAATATACTATTAATTTAATATATTATAATATTATTATATATTCTATATATGTTAATGTTAAAATCTATGTAAATAATATAAAAGAGGAATTGTTAATATTGTTAAAATTTTCTACACAACTCTATGGAATGAAGTCAACACTCGCTAAATTGAATCTACACCTTTAACAATTCAAAATTTGCAAACTTTATTGAAGTGGATAGTCCATCCCAAAATTCACATTTGTACGACAACATAACAAAATATATATCACACAAATTTTAAAGAGCCATCCCTGCTTTTGGTGAATGAGAACAAAAAATGAAAAATAAAATGATAAAGTTTTGATAACTGATATCATTTCAATCATCTTGCATTATACTTGGATGCTATTAACATTGGATCACAAAAATAGCTTGCTCGTCGATGTCCTTGAAAGGCATACAATGGGGAGTGTGTGCATCGTTGAATATGAGTTGACAACATGTGTAAACATTCTCTACTATTAAAAATCTCATAAAAAATCATTGTCCTTATTTTATTGGATAATTCGATGGAATGAAAGAGGAAGGACACGCGATCACATTTAGACCGAGTAAAACGACCAAGTCATTATTTCTTCTCTTGTTATGTCTTATATTTTAATTCACATAGACTAAATCTTTGAACATAACAATACATATATTAGTTATATAAATTTTATGTTTATATTTAAAATAATATATAATTAAAAAAATACAATATATAATAAATAAGAAATATATGCATTATTTTAAATATAAATAAGTACAAAATATAATGTAAATATATATATATATATTTTGATTGGTAATGGGCACTTTTTAAGGTGCCTAACACTATTGCTGTTCAAATCCGTGAGCCCACCAGCCCAGCGAAAGCACAAAGCCTGCGAGCATAGTGGCCCAGCGGGGATTTGAACCTTGGTGGCAGCGTCACCAAGCAAGTGTTTCAACCGCTGTGTTATACGGGTTACCCCATTATGTAAATATTTCTTACTTATTATTTAATATATAAATAAATAAGAAATATACATGTAAATTTTAAATTTATAATATATAAATATATTATTTAAAAAATACATCAATTATTCTTGTATACTCCTATACATATAAGCTCAATCTCTCAAGTTTTGTAAGTCATTAAAAAAATCTAGATAAACACTTGTCAAACGTCACTAAACATGTCAAGTTGTAGAAAGCATGGTGCTATGAGCCAAATTTGCCACAATATCTACTATAGGATCCTCTTCACCTATTTCACAATGGATGTTGTGGATCGGGTATGAGCATCCATCAAAGTGTTTTTATCACTCGACAAATATGTATGCAAAGTGTCGATGGGCCTTCACAAGATCTTTGGAAGGGTCGCTCTAATGCCACATCGAACATACACCAAGAAATTCAAGCCTTGAAAGCCCTCGTATTTAGATCAGATGTATTTCATCACGATGTTGGCATTGCAAGCCATGCCTTGGTTGAAGTGGTAGTTGTAAATAGGGTGCACCATGATGTATTCCCAAATGTTTAGGATGTGAGCCTTCTCAACAACCATGCTACTACAAAGAATGCACTCATTGAAATAGTGTCAAGGTGGCACACTTGTCACATCGTTCTTCATAAGCAGCTTGGTAGCCATTGAGAGCGAGGGGTCCCCATGCTATTTTTCAGCCTTCAAATCTCCTTGCGCATTTTTGTACAGAAGCTAAGGTAGCGGAATAACTTCCTACACTAATCTTGAGAGGATACTAATGCAAAAAATTTACAAATCTTTAATAGTTACAAAAACTTAAACAAAAATAAATACAAATATCATGCATACCACGACACAATTATTTACATGGAGAAAGCCCTTTCAGGAGAAAAACCCCACACTCCAATAGTCACCCAATATATTATTCAGTAAATCACAAAGATTACAATATAATTGTAGAGCAAGCTTCTCATAGGAGTATCACCACTCAAAGATCAAGAGACAACATGACTACTAACTGACTCTTAAAATACATCACCACCTCTCTCTACCGTAGTTGTAATACAACACCCTCATAAAATAGGGTTACATTCTAGGGCAAGATAGGCCAAAAAAATACCCACCATTAGATCTAAAACCTAATAATTAATGTTCTAAATTTACAATGTATCATTTATTTAATGTATGTCGATCATTTTAGAAGTTTCCTAAAAAAGTTAACAAAAAAATTGTTTACACGCATCCCACTCTCCCCCCTTGTTGCCATTGTATACACCTATCGGTGTAACTAGGAAATATATATAAATATATATACATCCTATCAACAATAAATTATTATATAATTGTAAGGTTGAGACACATTTTCCCAACAATTTCTTCAGATGGACTCATGTAAAGATTGTAATTGAAGAACTATTTATTATTGCTCAAAACTTCACCAATAATATCGTTGCTTCCTTGATAATATGCTTCACAACTTAGTGAAAATTGAGCTTAGTCCTCGCCACGTAACCTATTCTCACTATGGGAATTGATTAAGTTAAATATTTCTAACAGTGACTGACGAATTAGTATGGGTTGACTACACTTGATCCACGAGGATTCGAAGCGTATACAAGCCACTGAATATCAATCCAATAAGATCAATCAATAAAAACTAAACTAGGAATCCATTAAAACTATTTTTAATCATGAAAGCTTTAAAAACACCTATTCTAATCCATCAAAACTTATCCTATTGGGGGAATGGTGTCGTATTGATGTGGAATGGCGACCCTTTCCCAGTCTCATGGATAAATGAGCTTGTTTAGATTGACTCTATTGAAAAGAATCGATACAACCAATGATAGATGTGTGATGAAACATGATTTAAATACTAAATTAACATGATGCAAGCTATTTTAACATGATCTATGCTAAGATGATCGAAATGGGTGAGTGCAAAGCTAATCTAAATGGATTTTAAGCTAAAAAGATTCAAACCCTAATTACAAAATATACTAAATGGATGCATTTATGTGACCATGGAAGCCATTAATGGAATCTAAGCTAATATGCAAGTAATTTAAGCTAAAATGATGCTAAATAAGTGCTAAATATGAGTGCAAGTGAAAGTGATTTTAACAGCATAAGTTTTCTCTTAAAAGGTGGATCCATTTGTCTCCAAATAGTGACCTATTTATAAAACATATAAGAAATGAAGGGTTAAGATTAAAAAGGTTAATCAATGGTAAAAAATGGAGGAAAGATGAATCATGGATCATGAATGGATGAGAATCAATGATCACATGGATCAAGGAAAGAATCAAGGGTTCATATTCTTCCAAACAAACACATTCAAAACTTGCACAAGAAGTCTTGTAAGTTAACTTGCACAAGAGTCTTGTAAGTTTTTTATGAGGGAGAATATTCTTTTTCTTAAATTAGTGAGAAAAGAGAATATTCTTTGGAATATTCTCATGGGTGAGGAAAATTAGATATTTAGCAAATTAAAACAAAGTTTTAATTTGCAAAAGGAGAAGGAATATTATTATTGGAGGAATGTGCAAATGTAGAATATTCCCTTGCAAGTAGGAGGATTATATTTATTAGTAATTTGATAATTAAATAAGGTTTTAATTATGAAAATTAGGAGAATTTCATGATATTCATTAAATAAAGTGATTTAATGAAAAAGAGGTAAAGTGAAATGATATTTAATTAAATAACTTAGGGTTATTTAATCAAATAAGAGGACTTAGGGATTTAAATTAAATAAATTGATGTATTTAATTTAATAGGACAAAAATTTAGCATGAAAAATGATGAATTTACCTAATTAGATTAATTATATTAATAGATGAAAATAACATAATTAATTAAATAGCTAAGCTAATTTAATCAATCATTCAGGACATTTTTAAGTGTCTACATTATTCCCCTCTTTGAATCAAGGTACCTACTACATTGGTTCAAACACTGATGCTTTTTAGATTAAAACTGTTGCTTAAATCAAAAAATAAAAAATAAAATAAAATTCTAATTTTTTGATGCCCCAAATTTGCCCCAATTGAAGGAATAAGCTGGTTCCCTGCCCCCTTGAGAAATCAAGTGAAAATTTTGAATTTTGGGTTGATTTCTCGACAAAGGTTAAATGCTTCCTCAAGGGTTCAAAAAGGCTCCGGGATGCAAAAAACATGCCAAAAATGCAAAAAATGGTGCAATATAAGCTTTAGTTTGGCAAGATTGGTGAAAAACCCTAGTTGCATGGTCAAATTAGGGAAAAAAACACTAATTTTTAGGCTTAAGTAGGTGATGAAGGGTCACTTTCAATTCATTTGTGCATTCACACCTTAGAGAATTATTCCAATTTGAGCTCTGACCTCCTGAAAAAATGGCGCAACGAGTGCTCCCACGACACATTTCCGACCAGGTTCGAGAGTACCAGAGGCCTCTAAGCACATGACCGGTGATATGTGATTCAAAACTTGGCTTGCATTTTGAATTTTTAGTGCATTTATTGCAATTTTAAATTTAGGTTAGGGCGGTGTCGCTATATTGCGACACCATTTTGAGAATCGACGATGCTTTTTTCATTTTTAGTGACGCTATTGTAATGAGCGACACACTTTGTGGTTTGAAATTAGGGTTTTCTAATTTCAAATTGTGGTGTGGGTGTGATGAGCAATGCACTTGCTCGATTTGGAATTTATATTTAGGGTTTCCAAATTTTAGATGGCGATGCGGGTGTGATGAGCGACACTAGTCATGATTTAGAATTTAAAGGTATATAGCATCGCTTTCATAAATAGTGACACTTTTATCATTTGGGGGATAAAAATTCCAAACTTTAGCCAATTTTAGTGAAACTTGATGTCATGCGCTTCGTGGGTGTAGGAGGTTATCCAACCTTTGATGTCTCGCGAGCATCAACCTTCTATTTTATTTAGACTTGGTGATTTATCTGAGCTTTGACAGGAGCACCTTGGAGAGATCGAATTATGGTACATTATGTATATGCCCGTTGTGCAGACCCACTTGGTGATGATGACAACGCTATGCGAGTGATGGCATAGTGAGACCTCATCATTCCACTTACCCACCAATGAGGTGACAGTGACGTTGGAGGATGTATGGCAGATTTTGTGATTGCCCATACATGGAGAGTGGGTGATCTATGATAGCAATGTTTGATATGATTCCTATCACGAGGTTCTTGACCAAGAGTCTATTGTCCTGGTCAACTCTCATATTGACCTTGAGATATACAGAGGTCGGGCATCGACCTTCAAATTGATCATTGCATCAATGATTTTGGGGTTGGTTGCCCCAGATCGTTGAAGCAGGGGATTCAGTCTTGGATGGGGCTAGCATGGCATCATATGATTTTTAGGAGGACCCAATATGCATGTGGGCTAGTAATGCTAGCCTCCCTTTATCATGATATGCATGCCTTTGTGTACTATGATGGCAGAGCGATTGGTACACGGGTCACTCTTCTACATATATGGGCATGGGAGCATGTTGTTGTGATTCGACTGATTGTCCACATGGTCGATGTGGAGCTAGATGATTCGATCATGTGGAGATATAGAAGAGCCATCACTCTTCAACACATAGGGCAGCTCGACATCAAGTGATCGATGATATGACAGTGTTTTGATGGTAACCATGGTTACAGATGTCGGAATGGTATGATGATGTTCAAGAGTTATTCTTTTCTTAGCAGACTCAGTACATGCAGGGTTGAGAGAACACCATGATTGATAGGTACCTGCCCAATAGAGTTGCCAGAAAATTTGGTGAGAGGTAGGATAGGCTGAAAATGCTTACACAAAAATTTTTGTGAGATCGACACAAGAGGTGACTTGGGGGCACAAGATACCACCCCATGAGGTCGTCAAGGGCTTCAGATAGTTGGTTGTGAGGCCATGGGCTTATGATTGGGGGCAAGAAGATGCTCAAATGACATTTGCATATGATGCATGGTTTGTACCACCTCCCAGACTGACAGAACAGGTATACCTCCATGAGGGAGGCTGAGAGGAAGGGGAGTAGGCAAAGGTTGAGGCTATCCACAAGATGGGTAGGGTAGAGGGCTAGATGGTCGGGGCAGAGGACAAGATGGCCAACATCATGATGGATAGGTCTCGGGTGCACCTCCACAACCACCCATACAACAACAGTCGATATAACCACCACCTCTAAGGCCAGATCCCTGAGATATTAAGATATAACAGTTACAACAATAGCTATAGGTGGTTACTGGCACTCATAGTTGAGAGGGTCTAGGCCTAGCAGCAAAGAGACCATGAGAGACAACTTAGGAAGACATCAAATGTATAGTTGGCTCAGGAGCTCAGCCAGTGGCAACAACTAGAGGTAGTGTCTCAACAATAGTCCCAAGAGGCTTAGGGGTTGGTTGGTTAGATGGTTTCCACACAACTGTATGGTTCAACAAGGGAGGAGGTGGCATACTGGCGGACCTTGTACTATAGAGACGTCCCTTCCTGTCATAGGCAACCTAATTTTGAGCATCGCAGCCAGGTTTAACCGAGTGCCTCCACCTCAGTTAGGCAACCAAATCAGTCAAGGCATGGTGATAGAGCCAGCGAGGGATAGACCTCCTTTGATTTTGTACACATTTTTGTATAGCCTGATTATTAATACAAACATATACTCATAGGCTCATTTTTGATAGCCTCGTTTGTATTGTAAATTTTGATGATATACATACACTGATTTAGATATTGTATTATGGAAGTCACCATTTTTTGATATATATATGAGATGATTCAGATCCGATATGTGATCTCTTTATTTCATGCTATATGAATGTATAGATGCATTTATTTTTATCATGTTTATGCGATATGTGATGGTGATCCATGATGTGATGATATGAGATGTAATATAATGCAATGCAATGGATATGTTATATTATTTTTTAGTATCTCTTTATGGTATATTATGGGATGGATGTTATGATATGCTTAACCATATGCTTATGTGTATGATATGTTATATGGATTAAGATGCTTAAAATAACAAATCTATGTTATTTGAAACAACTTAAATGATAATGATGATGCAATGGATTATGTTCACCTTTATTATGATATGTTGTGATGATGCAAGATGTATGCATGCTAATGATTTATGGATGTAGGATGGATGCATTGATGATGTTTTTGTTGACTGTCATGATACCAGGTTAGCGTGGAGAGAAGATAAAAGATTAAAATGAATGACCATTGATTTTGATGATTGATTCAAAAAATCCAACAAGTCCTTGATCCACTGAGACTTTATTAGATGTGGTGATGAGAGATGGTGATTGATGATTTTCTCATATCTTGGGATTGGGAATTTTTGTCATTCCTTATTTTTGATATAACACATAGACACAATGCATTAAGGTATTAAAAACCAGGATGGCGTTGTATCTAGTGTAATGGAATTTGACTCTGCAAATATGGATGCATTTTTTTTTGCTTATGAGATTATGATGTATGCATATGGATGCATATATGGATAATGCAATGTATGCTTATACATAGGACATGTGTATGATATGTTATATGGATTAAGATGCTTAAAATAACAAATCTATGTTATCTGAAACAACTTAAATGATAATGATGATGCAATGTATTATGTTCTCCTTTATTATGATATGTTGTGATGATGCAAGATGTATGCATGCTAATGATTTATGGATGTAGGATGGATGCATTGATGATGTTTTTGTTGACTGTCGTGATACCAGGTTAGCGTGGAGAGAAGATAAAAGAATAAAATGAATGACCATTGATTTTGATGATTGATTCAAAAAATCCAACAAGTCCTTGATCCACCGAGACTTTATTAGATGTGGTGATGAGAGATGGTGATTGATGATTTTCTCATATCTTGGGATTGGGAATTTTTGTCATTCCTTATTTTTGATATAACACATAGACACGATGCATCAAGGTATTAAAAACCAGGATGGCGTTGTATCTAGTGTAATGGAATTCGACTCTGCAAATAGATAGGATAGTTCTTGTTCACACCTTGACATACATATTGGACCAAAGCATACACAATAGTCAACAATCTACCCTAAACAAATTCCCTACACACAACTAAGCAAATATTCACCAAGATTATTTTTCAAGAATATCCACAAGCATAGAAAACAAAAGATACTGATCAATGCTCCATTCCTTTCTCTCTAAATTGTTTTGATAGACATCATTGAGAGGTCCTTAGAATGGGTCAATAAGATAAATCAAAAGAAAAGATCAAAGACAAACATTCAGTGTTATTTATATCTCTTGCCTATTTAATATAGATAAGGCGATTTCTGATGTTGATATCCATCGCAGGAAGGATGCATCCTAGGACATGTTGATCATATGTTTTGATTAGGATGAGGTTTTTGATAAGCCATTAATACAAACTTCACCACTGACACATTTACCTATGATTTACACTTTATATTTTGATACTTAGGTTCTCATTTTATGACTTGTGATACTTGCTTTCAATTTGTTTTGCCAAAGATTGAAGATGACGATCGATTTATTATGGTTGAAGATTATTGCTGGTGAAAGTGAAATGAGATGAATGGTTTTAGGTTTCCTAGAATATTTCAATGCTTTTGGTATTTTGAAAAAATTTTGAGGCCATTTTTGGTCTTTTTGAAAGTTTATATGAATGTTTATGTGCTTTAATTATTTGAGGTTGTTTAGGGTTTTTCCCTAAGATATTTGATGCTATTTAAGTTTTTTGAATGTTTTCTATTATCTAAATGTTTTGGGATTTTCTGATATATTGGATGTTTAGGGATTTTCTGAGATATTTGGCTGTTTAGGATTTTGAGTTTTATAAAAAAAATTGTGTTTTCTAAGTTTTCGAATGTTTTGGGGTTTTGGATATTTGAATGTTTAGGGATTTTCTAAGATATTTGGATGTTTGGGGATTTTCCAATATTTTTGGATGTTTAGGATTTTGAGTTTTACAAATGTTTTTGTGTTTTCTAAGTTTTTGAATGTTTTGGGGTTTTTGATATTTGAATGTTTAGGGGTTTTTTGAGAGTTTTCAAACAAAAACCTAACCTAAAAGACTATCTTAGGGGCCTCAGGGGTTGATCAAAGATTAGCCTTGTTTACATTATACACATAGAGACTATGTAGTTTGACTAACTTGACTGATTAAAGATGAGATATGAGCAATTGGTGAATTACTAGTTTATTATGACAGACTCCTAAAGGACTGACCTAGGGTGTCTCAAGGGTTGATCAAAGATTAGCCTTTCCTATGTTCAAGCTCAGAGACCCATAGTTCGAAAAGGTATTATTTTTGGATTTGTGATGTTTTGACCTTTTTAGGGATTTTGATGTGTTTTGGATCTTTTGGATTTTGACTTTATAAATTTATGAATGTTTTTGGATTTTTTGATTTTGCAAGTGTTTTTTGGATTTTTGATGAGATTTTATGAATGTTTTTGGGATTTTCGATGAGATTTCCAATAACCTCAAGATGTTCAAAAACTCGATCTGATCCATAACGAATTGCCCCTAGTGTGATGTGATAGAATACCTCGATACCTACCAGACAAGCTGACCTTTGGAATATGCCAAGTAGTACTAAAGGGGATACAATACTTCACAATATCAAGCCATGATACAGATGTGGATGGGTGATGGAATAAATAGGATGAATGATGTGATGGATGGATGTGATGCAAAGGATGATAGGATAAAGAGACACAGGTAGATGGAGGTGCTTTATTTACGTGTGGCGTCTGTTTACTAAGTTTTCACCAAAGGTACTTGTCCAAAGCGCCACTGAAGTGGTTTTCACTAGAGGACGATTATTTTTCTTTACTTTTTCAATCATTTTTCTTATTTTTTTAGATTTTTGGATTTTTTTGCATTTTTAGATTTACACCCTTCAAGCCTAGGCATAAAACTTGTTGAGATGCAAACTATTGGTTGGTTCCTACAAGGGTTCACCTTTAGGCATTGACAGTTAATATGCCCCTGATCCATAGCTTGTTGTGACAACAAAGGGACCTAACCAATTAGGCTCAAACTTTCCTTTACCGTCTCAATCTAGAAGTTTTTTCTAATTCTACTTGAGGACAAGATCCCCTACTTGGAAATACTGATACTTGATATTCTTGTTATAGCTTTGTTTCAGTTGGTTTTCATATACTTACAAGTGATTAAGGGCATCAAGATGAAACTCGTCCAAGAATTCTAGCTCATTCAACCGAGATACTCTTTATTATTCATTAGTGGTCAAATTCTACAGTGACACTCGCAATGATGGAAGCTCAACCTCAATAGGCAAGATGGCTTCTGATCCGTAGACCAAGGAGAATGGGGTTGCACCTATAGGCATGTAGATACTAGTTCTATAGGCCCAGAGGGTAGGATTTAGTTGCAGATGCTAGTCATGACCAGCTTCATTGACCGTTTTCTTTAGGATTTTTAGAATGGCCTTGTTTGTAGCCTCAGCTTGATCGTTGCCTTGGGGGTAATATGAGGTAGAGAATCGACGGTGGATGTTGAATATTTGACATAGCTCTTTGACATCCTAATTCTTAAAGGGTGTTCTATTGTCTGAGATGAGGGTTTGCAAAACATCATAATGACAGATGAGATAATTCAAGATAGACAACAATTTTCTTCCCCATTATGTAGGTCATTGGAATGGCTTCCACCCATTTGGTAAAGTACTCGATGGTTGTTATGATAAACTTGTGGCCATTAGATGAGGTGGAAGTAATTTTTCCTATGAGTTCTAGCCCCGATTGTGAGAAAGGCCAAGGTGTGATCATTGGTTGCAACTCCTGAGCTAGAGCATGAATAAGATCTCTATGTTATTGACACTGGACACACTTCTACACATATTGATGTTCTTCTCTTTCCATGGTTGGCCATTAGTACCCCATCCTCAACAGTTTCTTAGCTAAAGTCATACCACTAGAATGGGAACCATATATGCCATTGTGTAATTATATTAAGGCAATCAAGGCTTCCTCTTAGTTAAGACATCATAGTAAGGTCCCCTTGATGCTTCAGCGTTAAAGGGTATCACCTAGGATCATGAATTGGGATGCCTTCTTAACAAAGGTCTTCTTAAGGTTGGAGGTGATATCAGATGGGAGGGTTCCTCTACTAAGGTAGGTGAATATATCATGATACCATGGGGATTCAAGACCAATGATGACACATGCAAATTCATATTCAGGGATTTTGAAAGTTGGTATGAGAAGTTGTTCTAGTAAGAATTCGCATTGGAGGACATTATGCGACATGTCTAACAATGATCCAATTATTTCCATAGCATCTGCTGCTTGGTTGTTCATGCAAGGAATTTTCTCAAAAGTTATATCAATGAAAAGGTCCTTGAGATTTTCTACCATATTTTTGTAAGGAGTAAGCTTGTCATCCTTAGTTTGGTAGTCATCATTGACTTGGTTGATATCCAACTAGGAGTCTCCATAGACTTTCATCTCTTGTATCTGCCATTGAACTGCTATCCTTAGACCTGTGATTAGGGCTTCATACTCGCTATATTGTTAGTGCATGGGAATGATAGGCTATATGACTTTGTGATGCAATTACCTTGATGGGTGATAAAAAGAATACCTACCCCAAATCCATGTTGGGTGAACGATCCATCAAAGTACACTTTCCATTGATTTGCTATATTGACAAGGAATACTGATTCATCGGGGAATTTAGATATCAATGGATTCTCTGCATAGATAGGTGCATCTTCCAATTGATTTGTGATTAATTGTACTTTGATTTCCTTGCACTCCATGTACTCTATGTAAAATTCAGTCAAGATCATTACCCATTTGGCCATTCACCCCGTGAGAGTTGCTTTGGATAACAAGTATTTTAATGGGTCGATGTTTGCAATAAGCTTGATTTGGTGCGACATCATGTAGTGCTTGAAATTTTTTGAAGAAAAAACCACTACTAAGCATGCTTTCTCAATCGATGAATAGTTCATTTCATATCCCACCAAGGTTTGATTGATGTAATAGATGACTCTTTCCTTTCCATTTTCATCGTGTTGTGCTAGAAGAACACCTAGTGCTACTGATGTTGCTGAGATATACAAGATCAAATGTTTTTATGGTATCAATGGCATGAGCATTGGAGGTGTTAATAAGTAGTCCTTGATCTACTTGAAATATTTATCACACTTCTCATCCCACTTGTAAGTCATTCCTTTATGGAGAAGATGCGAGAAAGGGTGATTTTTTTTTTATAGTTGCGCTATCAACCGTCTAATGGATTGCAATCTCCCTTGTAACCCTCTCATCTATTTCAATGTTTGTGGTGGTTCTATGTCGAGGATGGATTTTACTTTTGTTGGGTTAATTTCTATCCCTCTTTGTGAGAGGATATAGCCAAGAAGTTTCCCTGATGTAACCCTAAAGACAAACTTTTTGGGTTTAGCCATACCTTGTACTCTTCAAGTCTATCAAAGATGGGTCCCAAGACTTCTATGTGCTCACTCTTTTCCTTTGATTTCACCAAAATATCATCCACATAATCTTCGACTATTTTGTGGATCATGTCATGAAAGATGAGAGTCATTTCTCTTTGATAGGTTGATCCTATGTTCTTTAGCCCAAATGGCATTACATTCCAACAATATGTTCCCCATGGACAAGTGAATGAAGTTTTGTGTTGATCCTCCTTGGTGATCATGATTTTATTGTAGCCTGAAAAACCATACATGAGTGATATAATTTCATGCCCTTCTATTAAATCCACGATGAGGTTGATGTTAGGAAGAGGGAAATCATCCGTCTGGAATGCCTTGTTTAAGTCTCTGAAGTCTATGCATATTCTGATGCCCCCAGTGGGTTTGGAGAATGGTACCAAGTTTGAAACCCACTCAAGATAATCTATCAGTCGGATAAATCCAACGTTAAGAAGCTTTTGTAACTCAAGTTTCACCAAGAGTGCTATTTGAGGGTGCATCTTCCTTAATTTTTGCTTCACTGGTTTAGCTTCAGGATAGACTGCTAGATGATGCACAACTAATTCTGGATCGAACCCTAGCATATATGTGTATGACCATGCAAATTTGGTTCTTCGCTCTTTCAGGAACACTGCTAGGTTTTTCTATTCTTCATCCAAAAAGGATTCGAAATATAAAGTGATCTTTGGTGCCTCTTTTGTTCCCACATTGATTGGAGTGGCCTTTTCTGCCAATACTGCTGACTTTTTTGGATGCATCGCACTAAGGGGGAGATTGAATCCCTCATCCTTGGGTATCTTAGAGAGGTTTTCACCTTTGGATGAATCCTTTCTTTTTACTATTTTAGGATCAGAAAGTGCCATAGTGCGGTTTTCACTTAGAGATCTACATGCTAGTTGCATGCCATCAATTTTGCGACTGAAGGATTCAATCATCTCCCCATAGTACACCCTTGTGTCTAGCTCTATATCAAAACTAGATTTGTGATATGCCCATGGTAAGTTGTCACAGAGTCCCATGAATTTTGAGATCACTTCATCATTTTTTTGAATAAATCTAGAATCAGTGGTCCTCGTTGGTCCAAGTCAATGAGTTGTGGGCATATTAGGCATATTTCAGTCGGTTGATCACTCGGGGTAAAGGATGTTGTGGATATCATGAAGAGGGAGTTATTCTCAAATAGGTCAACAAAATCAAGGGGGAAGTCATCTAAGGTTGTATCACGATATGTTGGTAACCAAGAGGAAGCCTCAACTCGTTTAGTGGAAGTACCTTTGCCAATAAGGGTAACCTTGCTAGTAGTATATCCTAAGCCAAGATTCTTTGGATGTTTCTCAAGAATGATGGGTTCTAGCAAATCATTGTCATTTTGGCCTAGTTTCTCATTATTGTTTTATTCCCAACCCTTCATTAGTTGCAATCCTTTGTTGCCATCTTCCATGGGAAGAATAGGGACGGGTCATTAATCTTGATATAGTAGCTTGGAAACATCTTCCTCATTGACATCTTCTTTGTTCAAATACCCCCACTTGGTGAAGGTGGTAGCTACCATTTTGATTGTTTCGGCCACTTCATTACTAGATGTGGGTTTTCCATGAGATTTGGTAGAAAGAGGTAACTCTCCCAACACAAAAGTGTCCTTCATTAGTTTATAGTTTCCACAACCATCATCTTGGATCACTACTTTGATATTGGGAATGTTCTACACAATGGGTGTTTTTGTTTCTGAGGTAGATGCAAGGGATGATGGGACAACAAATGAGGAGGATGGTGTAGGTCCTTCATCATTTTTAGGGATCTGGGGTATCTTGTAAAACTTGGTTTCAAGGTTCTTGTAGTAGTAAAAGGGCTCAGGATCTCCATGGATGGTAACTTCTCCACCCTCAAAAGGAAACTTTACACATTGATGATAGGTTGAAGCTACAACTTTAAGGGAATGGATCCATGGTTAGCCAAGTAGGATGTTGTAGGGGAGATCAAGGTCTAGTACTTGGCATGTAGTCTCTGCAATGATGGGTCCCACTTGGATGGGTAGTGCGATGATGTCTTGTGATACTCACTCTTGATCATCATATGCTTTGATGGCGGTACTCTTTGCTTTCTCAATAGTATCCTCTGAATAGCCCAAGTTTTTGATCAACTGAAGGGTGAAAATGTTCAGACCAATACCTCCATCTACTAAGACACTTTTAACCTTGTTCTTATGAATAATTACCTATGGTACAAAGTGCGATTATGAGATGGTTGTGATGCTAGGTCTTGTTCCGAGAAGATGAGAAGATGATTAGTGATATTCCCTACCATAGCTTGATGGTTGGGACTCCTTGGATGGTGACTTTACCATGTCGTGTGGTGACTCCACACTCTACACTAGGCCCTTTGATGGTGACGACAGTGACGACACTATCACAGGAAGTGACTACATTGGAATAGGTATGCTGAACATTTGTGTAATCCTTACCTTTTCTAGTGTTTTTTCCTTTGCAATTATCTGGCATAGGATTCTTGTATATCTTAAGATCTTGGTTGTCGGTTGGTACCTCAACAAATATGGCTTTGCTTGATATAAGATCTTGGATAATATTTTTGAGCCTCATGTAGTTTGTTGTTTTGTGTCCTTTAATTTTATGAAAGTCACAGAGGTATTTTTTGTTGTACCAGGGTGGTTTATCCTATGGTTCTTGGTAGTTTTCAAAGTTGGGAAGTGTTATCAAGTTTTCCTCTACCAAATTCTTCATGATAGTTTTGATATGTTTTGACAACTGTGTGTACTTGTGTTTGGGATAATTGTTCTTGTTAGGGGTTTATCGTTATTGCGTTTCGGTGTTATTGATCTGATTGTTTTGGGATGATATTATTTGTTGCACAATTGGTTGAACATTGGCTATTTGATTGTTGTTTAGCCTAGGAGCAATTAGGACCACCTTAGTATCTACGACACCATCATTCGTAACATTCTTGTTCTTAGCCTAGACATGAGGGTTGTCGTTCAAACTATTTGATGGGCGATTTTCTTTCTAAGCTTGAGTATTTCCTTGTGAGATTAGAGCTCTCTTGATGTTAAGGGCTCTAAGGACAAGCTCATCATAAGAGGCAATGAATTGCAATTTTAAGTGGAAGGATAGATCTAGATCTAGATTTACTATGATGATCCCCACTTCTTCTTCATCGGGAATGGGCCACTTTCTCTTGCTATCTCTTTGTCTTCACCATTGCAGGAAATTGGTGAAAGATTCTCTTTTTTTTTGTTTGAGAGTATACAACTCTTCTAGGCTTACGTCCATGTCAAGGTTAAAGGAGAAGTGATCTATGAATTTATCGGTCATTTCTTGAAAAATTTTGATACTTGGAGGCAATTGAGAAAACCAATCAATAGATGGGCCTATCAAGATTCATGGAAAGAGGTGCATCAAATATGAATCATTGTAGGAAACCTCCATACACATTATGTTAAACTCTTTGATATGGTCCACTGGACTTTCTCTCCCTTTGTATTTATCAAAGTTGGGGATTTCAAAACCGAGAGGAAATGGTACCATTGTGATGTTTTGATCTAATGGATATGTACATAATTTTTGTGTATGAGGCTTCTTCATCTTGCCCATACAAAGATCTTGCATTTCTTGTGATAATGCCTTAGGTTGCAACGCTACATCGTCTTGCTATGTTTGGTGGAGGAACATACATTGTGAATTGTGGGATGGCGGATGGGTTGTTCATGGGATTTTGATATGATAAGGTGTTGTATGGTGTGTATGGTGGTGTGGTATTTTGTGAAGGTGATTGTGGTGTTGATGTATATGTTCCTAATGAGTTTGGGTTGATGATGTTCTGTTTAGGGTTATAGTATAAACTTTGTTGTTGTTGTTGTGCATACTGCTGAACTAGTAAGGCTTGTTGTTGTTGTTGGGCTACAAGGGATTTTTGTTGGTCTTGTTGTTGTTGTTGCGCCACTAGGGCTTGCTGTTGGGCTTATTGTTGTTGTGCTGGTAAGGCTGCTTGATAGGCTTGATGTTGTTGTTGTGTTGCTAAGGCTATTTTTTGTACTGCTAAGGTTGATTGTTGTTGTTGTTGTGATGTTAGGGCTACTTGTTGTTGTTGTTATTGTGCTTCTAGGGCTACTTACTGTTGTTGTTGTGCTGCTAGGGCTGCTTGATGTTGTTGCTACTATTGGATGGCTTGTTGATAAGCCTGTTGTACTTGTTGTAAAGCTAAGGCATGTGTTTGCAATGTAGGATCAATTGGTTGTTGGGACATCTGTGATGGGTTTTGGGTGTTGATGTTTTGCGTGGATTACGGGTTGTTGATGAGAGGTTGGGGGTTCCCTTGGTTTAACATTCCTTGTAAGATGGTGGATTAGGATGGAGGAATGTAAGTTTGAGGTCCCATTTGATTTTACATGGTGAGAGGGACCATGGGGAAAGATGATGATGGTGCCATTAGGTATTATGATGGTAATGCCACATTAGGACCTTGTTCTATTGATTGAAAAGGTTCCCTTGATCGATGTCTTGGGGATTTCCTTATGTTAGGGATGTGGTCAAGGTATTACTTGGGTTGATGGGGTTTGTGACCAAGGGATTGTTTTGATTTGGGTTGATGATGGATGTGTTTTGTGAAACCAATGGTGCGGATGAACCAATCAGGGGATTGGATAGAGATGTCCCTATTTGCGTTAAGGGTTGAATTTGTGTTAGGGTGTTGGAATTCCCTTGTTGATCAATTTGAGACACTTGGCCTATACTTCCTTGTATGATGTTGGGAACATGTGTGGTACTTGTAGGAATGGACGAAGATGGGTGACATCAATATGTTGAGGTTGTCATGGATTCATGAAGTGTAAGTGGTTTATTTTGATGTAAGGGATGCTCGAGGATGGGGGATCACCAAAGGTAGGTGTCTAAGTGGTGGTTTGAGGTGGATTGGTATTTAGGGTACCCACAAGCTTGTTTCTTTCAAATGGAAGAGTATGGCCAAATTCCTAGCAAGAATAGTTGCAAGACTTGGAATGGGTGTTTGATATAGCCCTAGTAATGTAGTTTTTTGCAAGGTGGATGAAGTCAAGCCTTGTGTCAATGATTACACAATAAAATATGGAGAAATTGGAGCTACATTTTCTAAGGATTGGTGTTCCATGATTTCCTCCCTAGTAAGTTCAATTAGGTTGTTCGTAATGTCTTCTATCTCATATGGCCTTGATGGAGATGAGGGTTGTTGTGATGGGGTAACTTGACTTCTCAGATCAAACTCTTGAGGATTCAGATCACTTGAGGTGAATGTGACTTTGGTTTTCTCCATGATTCTCTTGTGTTGTGATCTTATCTTTACCATAAATTTTGGGTCACCTATGGGAGAGTTGTGTTGAGATTTGTAATGTTTAAACTCTCTAGTTGATTCAAATATAGGTAAAAGGGATGCTTTAAGTCTTTTTGGAGCAATGATGATAATGGGAGATGAAAATATGAATGATGTGGGGAGTGATCTTTGCAAACGTTTTGGGACAACACTTTTGACTTATAAGGTTTGATTGTTTGATGTTTGGATAAAGGTTGTTTATGAACTTGTGTATCTTTAGGGTAGACTCGTCACCTTCAAGATAAACTAGTCCAAGGATGATAACTAGATTAGCTAGGTGCATGGAAAAGGATCCATTTCACATACAAAGTAGCTAAGTTAGGGTTTGGGTTGATATATATCTAAGTCCAAAAGTGTTGGTGTGTTCAAAATTTTTGCAAATTTTGGTGAATTGAAGGATGAGTTTTGATGAAGGGGTGGATGAAACGTTTGACCCAATGTTGACCTAGAGTGAACCTTTGTTTGATAAGACCAAGGTGGTGAGAAACATGCTAAACCTTTAAAGTTTTCAAATCCTATGATCAAGGAGAAGTTCTTGTGAAATGTGTAGATCTGGTTCATTCATGAAATAGCATAGAAAATGTCTCTTTATATATCGATCTTGGTTGTAGTGATTTCTTAAGACACAAATCCAAATGTATTTTGCACTATGATGTCTAAGTTTGAAATTGTAGCATGTAGACCTTCTTTTCGGGATTTTGATTTTTCATGAGATCATTTAAGATAAGTCTAAGTTTGTGAGAAAAGACCAATTTTTGACTTAAATGAGGGGTTAATATTGAGCATACATGTATGGATTATTCATTGAAACACATCTATAAAAATTCCTTACCAAACAATTCCTGTTTTGGTAGAGAGCCACAAGGTGTTGTTTGATAACTTTTGGACTATGATGCCTAAGTTTGAAGTGACGACATGTAGACCTTCTCTTAGGGATTTTTATTTTGTGAGAGATCATTTAGAGAAGTATAAGATTATGGAAAAGAGGATATTTATTGCCACATGGGTGGTGGTAATATGGGCCTTCTAGCCACAATATTGGCTTGTTCCTCTTGTTCATCTAGGACATGTATGTTGTGTTTCTCCACTGGATGGGTGTTTCCTTTGTTTCAAAAGTGAAGCTTCTCAAACTACTAATTATAGATGTTTGTTCTCCCTCAATTAGTTCAAAGTTTGGTTGAATGATAGAGGGCATAAGGTTTGGTTGTTCAATCAGAGTGATCAGATGCCAAATGGTCATGTGGGGTTCAATTTTTCAATTTATATTGCTTAAATGAGTTTATTTTTATCACAAACACTTTTCCTTGATTAAGTTTAAAACTAAATGTCTATGTCAAAAACATCATTCCTCTCATAATGTCCATTTTGTGAAAAGGATGAAGTTAAGGGCATAGTTACCTAGGTTAACTTTGGGAAGTATGAATTGATATGTAAACCAAAATATTTAGGAGTCTCTAAGAATAAATCCTTAGGAAAAGCATCAATATCAAGGTTTTTTCAAAGGGTATCCATACTTAGACCAAAGGGTTTGAAATTTTGAAAAGACTTTGTTGATGTTTTTTTGCAATTGTTTTGGAACCAAGCAAGTGTTAAACTGAATCTCAAGCATTTACAATCCTAGATAGATCAGGTATGTATTTATCAATAGGCTTACCATCATCAAAAGAGATGATTTATCCGTGAAGATGAAGTGGACAAATAGACTGTCAAGGAAATCTAATGTCTTGACACACTAAGCAAAGGGGTCCCTTCCCCATTTGTTTTATTGACTCAATCAAAATATGGACATGGTAAGTAACTTCTGGTTGTGGTGCTACTCCCATGCACTACCTTGAAATACGTTTCAGAATTGGACTTGGTTAGCTAGTAAAAACAAGGATTTTAATGACCATATTTGGGATAAATTGGTGCCATACACACAACGATTCACTCAATTAAGAGGCCTACCAACCCTCAGAAAAATCTAAGGGTTTTAATGCATCACAAGGATGTTGGATGTTGTGGTTGAGTTGTTGATATGTGGTTGTCATTGATGTCAATACCATTCACATTAATTTCTTTAAGACTGTATATGTCGAGGATATTGAGAAAATTGTAATAAAATATGTTATAGGTTGTCTGTGAAGTAGTGAAGATCACTATGGTAGAAAGTTCAGTATGTTGATAGTGAGATGTTGTGGATTAAAGTGTTTGTTTTCAAACCTATCTAGTTTCTACTCTGAAAGTTTCAGAGATGCACATGAAGATTTGAGCAGGTTATAAGTTTATGTGTTCTGACATCTATTATGTTACTATAAATGGCGTTCATGGAAGAAGATAATGTGATTCTGGTAATCTGAGTTGTTGTATATGTTCCTATGGTGTTTGTGGAAATTTCTAGATCATGTTCTATCTATGTTGCACATCTACATTGATCATTGTGCTCACGATCTAAGATTTTGTCTTGTGTTTTCATATTTTTCATGTTCATGGCCGACAAGGTGTTTGAAGCATGTTGTGGATCTTCAAGGAAGAATCTTTGAAGGTGTTTTGTGTTTGAGAAAATTGTTTTGGGTCTCTACTATGTTGTGGCCGACCTTGGTTGATATGCATTGATAATATTTATTATTTTGGGCCGACAGTTCGTATTCATTCTATTATTTTGTTGAAGCTGACATGAAGGAATGTAATTTCCTGTTGTGGATATATATAAGTGATTGTTTCTTCATTTGAGAGATGTGTGGTATGTGAAGTGTGTGAGTGCTATGTGCAAAAAAGGTTCAGATCATTCAAAGGAAGATCAAAGTGTAAAGAAGAGTGAAAGAAAGTGAAGAAGTGTTCATGTGCTTAACCAAAACTATACTCAAGCATTAGCAGATGCTACTTTCTCAGTTCAAATTCTTCAGATGGATTTAATCTAATTTTTTTCTATAAGATAGTGAGTATTCCTTTGAGCAGTGATCTCTAGGCAGTGTGCCTGAAATCATGTGCATTCCTCATATATTTTTATTATACTTTTAATAGGGTATAACTTGTGGATTAACTTCCACCGTGGTTTTTCCCCTAACAGGGTTTCCACGCAAAAATCTTGGTGTTATGTGTGTTTCTGATGTGTTGTTGATTCATACTTTCACTGTTATTAATTAGATCTGAGATTAAAGGTTAATAAGTTTAATAAGTTTTAAATTTTGTGACAACTGATTCACCCCCCCTCTCAATTGTCTGCCCTTGTGTTGCTAACAATTGGTATTAGAGAAGGTTCCTTGGAAGAAGTTTAACAAATTGAGGTGATCCGGGATGGCAACATACAAGAAGGATAGTCCAAGATTTGATGGAACAAATTATTCTCTGTGGAAGACTCAAAGTGATTTGATTGATTCTGAGATGATGAATGTTATGGATCTGAGAACTACTTATGAGATCTGGAAAAAGTTGGAAAATTTATATGAAGGTGATGCTAATGTGAAGATGGCTAAGCTACATTCACCTAGAGAGACAAGTAGAGATATGATCCAGGTGAATGTTCTTCTAGAAAGGTATTCAGATATGAGGAAGAAATGAGACAGATTGAAGAAGAAGAAAGAGAACTGAATGAGCTTGAAGCACTTATTGTCAAAAGAGAAGCTAGAGGATAAGGTAAGTATAAAGGAAAGTTTCCTATTAAATGTTTTTCTTGCAACAAGATAGGTCATTTTGCATCAAGGTTTCCATAAAGAGTTCCTAAGCCAAGACCTTACAAGCCTAAATTTCAAAAGAAGTGTTACTATGTTGTTGATGAAGGTGTGACAGACGATGAATTTGACAAAGGGAACGTAAGTGAAGATGAGTTTGTATTTATTGATATCAAGGAAAATAACCCTATGTCTACTGAATCTACTAGTTGTACAAATGTGGAGAAAGCTCTAGCTGCTCGAGTTGAAGAAAAAGATGAATGGGTAATTGAGAGTAGATGCTTACATCACATGACAGGTGATAAGAGTAAATTTGTAAGCCTAGAGAAGTATGATGGTGGTGTTGTAAGATTTTTTGATAACAATGGCGGTATAATCCATGGTAGAGGATGTATTTCTTTTGATGGTAAGCATAATACTGATGGTTTTCTTTATGTTGAAGGTTTGAAGCATAATATTCTGAGTGCTGGACAAATGGTTGATATGGGATACAATCTTCAATTCAAAGATGGAAAATGTAGCATAGTGGGTAGTTCTGGAAATGTGATTGCTTCAGGTACTAAAACAAAAGGTAACATCTTTCATCTGAATGTTGCTAGTAAAAGTTGTCTGATTGCTCATGTTGATAAAAGTTGGTTGTGGCATAGAATAATGTGTCATGTAAACTTTGACAATATTATCAAGATAAGTTCCTCACAAGCTATGAGAGATATTCCTAAATTGGTGAAGCCTACTAATACCATATGCAAGGAATTCCAGTTAGGAAAACAAACTAAAATTTCATTTCGGAGCAAACAACATTGTTCAAATGAATTGTTGGAGCTTGTGCATTCTGACTTGTGTGGTCCTACTAGAATCAGAAGTCTACAAGGTTATAGGTACTTCATGTTGCTTATTGATGATTACTCTAGGATGATGTGGGTTAATTTATTAAGGGAGAAATTTGAAGCTCTAGAAAATTCAAGATCTTTAAGGCTATGGTTGAGACAGAGATAGGTTTGAAGATTAAGTTTCTGAGATCAGATAGAGGTGGCGAATTTACTTATGATGAGTTTAATTCTTTTTGTGAAGAGCATGGGATAAAGAGATAATTATCTACACCGTGGACCCCTCAACATAATGGAGTTGTGGAAAGGAAGAATAGGATAGTTCAAGATGCTGCTAGAACTACGATGTTGGAAGGAAATGTCCCTCATATCCATTGGAGAGAAGCTGTGAGTACTGTTGTTTATATCCTTAACCGGGTACAAATCAAAGGTAATACTGGTAAGACTCCTTTTGAGCTATGGTTTGGTCATAAGCCTACTATTAGATATTTCAAAATCTTTGGGAGAAAATGCTATATCAGGAGAGATAAAGATTTAGGAAAGTTTGATGCTAGAGGTGATGAAGGAATCTTTCTTGGTTATTCTACTAAGAGTAAGGCTTACCAGTGCTACAACAGGAGATTAAAGAAAATGGTTGAAAGTGAAAATGTTAAGGTTGATGAAGACATTGCTAGACCCTCTAGAACCTGTGGATCTGATTCTAATGATCAGAATGACAGTACAAATAAGAGACAAACTTCAAATCAAGTTCAAATCATTCCGATGAATCAAGAAGATCAAGAAGAAGGAGAGACTAGTGAAAGTATAGAAGAAAGATCACAAGAGCCTAAAATTCCAGAACACTCTAAGACTCCAAGGTATGTAAGATTAAATCATTCAAAAAATTAGATTATAGGAGATAAGAACAAAGGTGTCCAGACTAGCTGAAGAATTGCAGAAGAATACTATTTAATTTCAAAGGCTGAGCCAAGTAATGTCAATGAAGCATGCAAAGATGAACATTGGATTGGAGCAATGAAAGAAGAACTACAAAAAATTGAGAAGAATTATACATGGATTCTTGTTCCTAGACCTAAAGACAAAAATGTAATTGGAACTAAATGGGTCTTTAGAAATAAATTGAATGAACAAGGTGAAGTTATCGGAAACATAGCTAGACTGGTATGAAAATGATACTCTCAGATGGAAGGAATTGACTTTGAAGAAACTTTTGCTCCTGTTGCTAGAATTGAAGTTGTGAGACTATTTTTTGCTTATGTTGCTTAAAAAAACTACAAAGTTTATCAGATGGATGTCAAGCCAACATTTCTAAATGGTGAATTAGAGGAAGGGGTGTATATTGAGCAACCTGATGGATTTCAATTTACTAATCAGGGAGATATGGTTTGTCGGTTGAAGAAAGCATTATACAGACTCAAGCAAGCCCCTAGAGCTTGGTATGCCAGATTGAATAAATACTTGCTGAAGCTTGGATTTAACAAAGGTACTACTGATAGTAATCTATATTTCAAGATTGATGATGATAAAGATTTGTTTGTGGAAGTCTTTGTTGATGATATCATTTTTGGAGGAGATGATGGTTTGTGCATGAAGTTTTATAATGAGATGTAGAATGAGTTTGAGATGTCAATGATTGGAGAGTTGAAATTATTTTTGGGATTGCAAATTACTCAAGTAAATAAAGGTATCTTTATATCTCAGTCCAAGTATGTGAGAGAATTGCTAAAGAAGTTTGGTATGGAAGATTCAAAACCAGTCGGTACACCCATGGTGACTAGATGTAAGTTGACACAGGATTATGATTCTCTGAAGGCAAATGAAACTAGATACAGATCAATGATTGGTGGATTATTGTATTTGACTCAAACTAGACCTGATATCATGAATGTTGTATGCATTGTTGCTAGATTTCAAGCCGATCCTAAGGAATCTCATGTGACTGTTGTGAAGAGAATTTTCAAATACTTGAAGGGAACAATTGATTTTGGCTTGTGGTATCCTAAAGATGACGATCTTACCTTAATTGCCTTTAATGATGCTTATTGGGTAGGAGATGTGAATGACAGGAAAAGTACTAGTGGTGGTGCATTTTTCTTGGGAAATAAACTGATTTCATGGTTAAGCAAAAAGAAGAATGTCATTTCCTTGTCTACTACAGAGGCAAAATATATTGCTGTTGCTAACAATTGTACTCAAGTATTGTAGATGAAACAAATTTTGAAATATATCAGAGTTGTGTATGATGAACCTATTGCCATATTCTATGATAGCTCAAGTGCTATAAACATTTCTAAGAATCTGGTGCTGCATTCAAAGACCAAGCATATATCTATCAAGTACCACTTTTTGAGAGATAAGGTGAGTGATAAGGAAGTTAGACTAGAGTATGTGGCTACTAAGGAATAGATTGCAAACATCTTTACTAGGCCTTTGCCCAAGGATACTTTTGAGTATCTCAAAGGGAAGTTAGGGGTGATTACCCCTCCTAATCAGAACTAAGATGCATAGTCTTTGCATCAGTCTGTGCATTCATAGTCATATCTTGATTTAGATTGATGTTGTGGTGGTTGCTACTCAGGGGGAGTAGTCAGATGATTTAGATATGTGGTTCAGAGTGAGTGTACCTTTTCTATTGATGTCAAAGGGGGAGAAGAGTAATGTGAAAAAATCTCGAAGAACAATGTGTAAAGGGGAGATTGTTGGAAGAAGAGTTAGTTATGTTGATGGTGTGTTTTTCACATCATGTGTTGCCATCAATGCCAAAGGGGGAGATTGTTGGATGTTGTGGTTGAGTTGCTGATATGTGGTTGTCATTGATGTCAAAACTATTATCATTAATGTCTTTAAGACTGTATATGTCGAGGATATTGAGAAAATTGTAATAAAATATGTTACATGTTGTCTGTGAAGCAGTGAAGATCAATATGGTAGAAAGTTCAGTATGTTGATAGCGAGATGTTGCAGATTAAAGGGTTTGTTTTCAAACCTATCTACTTTATACTATGAAAGTTTTAGAGGTGTGCATGAATATTTGAGTAGGTCATAAGTTTATGTGTTCTAACAACTATTTTGTTACTGCAAATGGTGTTCATGGAAGAAGATAATGTGATTCTAGTAATTTGAGTTGTTGTGTATGTTCCTGTGATGTTTGTGGATGTTTCTAGATCATGTTCTATCTGTGTTACATGCCCACATTGATCATTGTGCTCGCGATTTGATATTTTCTCTTGTGTGTTCATGTTTTACATGTTCATGGCCGACAAGGTGTTTGAAGCGTGTTGTGGATCTTCGAGGAAGAATATTTGAAGGTTTTTTGTGTTTGAGAACATTTTTTTGGGTCTCTACTATGTTGTGGCTGACCTTGGTTGATGCACATTGATAATCTTTATTGTTTTGGGCCGACAATTTGCATTCATTCTATTATTTTGTTGAAGCTGACATGAAGCAATGTAATTTCCTATTGCAGATATATATAAGTGATTGTTTCTTCATTTGAGATGTGTGTGGTATGCGAAGTGTGTGAGTGCTATGTGCAAAAAAGGTTCAGATCATTCAAAGGTAGAGAAGAGTGTGAAGAAGAGTGAAAAAAAGTGAAGAAGTGTTCATGTGCTTAACCAGAACTGTACTCAAGCATTAGCAGATGCTACTTTCTCAGTTCAAATTCTTTAGATGGATTTAATTTGAATGTTTTATGTAAGACACTGAGTCTTGCTTTGAGCAGTGAGCTCTAGTCAGTGTGCCTGAATGCATGTGCATTCCTCATATATTTTTCTTATGCTTTTAACAAGGTATAACTTGTGGATTAACCTCCATCATGGTTTTTCCCCTAACAGGGTTTTCATGCAAAAATCTTGGTGTTATGTGTGTTTCTGAAGTGTTGTTGATTCATGCTCTCACTGTTATTAATCAGATTTGAGATTAAAGGTTAATAAGTTTGAAATTTTATGACAACTGATTCACCCCCCTCTCAGTTGTTTGCCCTTGTGTTGCCAACAAAGGATACTAAGGGAGGCATTCGACTGTATGGGACAACCACAACCTAAAATTTAATGAATTTAGTCACAACTGATTATTTATATAGTAGACTAAAATGAAAGCACTACTTGGGTCATTCTCTCTCATAAGTTGGGAGGCAAGCCCTCTAAAGGTAACACATGTTTGAAACGTAAAATACTTTTCATCACCCAAGATTTCCAATAGGCACAAGGGGAGAGGATAAGTGCTTCCAAGAAGAAAAGTAGACTTGTTTGTTTCTCTTCACCCAAGATCGCACAAAGTGTAAGGGGATTGGATATGCACAACAAGAATATGTAAAAAATCAAACACATGTTCATTTTAATCCATCATAGCAAAATGAGTTCATTTTAAACACCGATTTGAAGTGTGAAAGTTTTATTGTTCAATTTTAAAACCAACAAGCATAATGATGTGAGGGTTCAATTTTAACTAATTTGAATGTTCATTTTAAATCCCAAAAGAAATCTAGTTTGGTCTTAAAATGTGAAATAAGAAAATAACATAAATTGGTTATAATTACCCCATAAGTGTCACAACACTTGTTACAATTATAATTCAAATGATAGTATTCTTCTTCTTCACTTCAAGTTGTATTGTCCAAACCTGCAAAACCTAGTTAGCCTAAAAAAGCGAGAAGTTAGTGATGTATCAAAAAATAGATAAAATCAAAAAATTAAAGCACGTGCTAAAAATCACTCATTATTTTTTCTTACCAGTAAAAAAGTTTCGTTGTTCATGATAGCGTCACCATAATTCAAATGAGCATCGCTATTTGGTGGTGTCATCATTTTTAAATCTTCGATACTTCTAAAAAGTATTAGTGCTGCAATTTGTTTTAATCGGTGTTAGTGTTTTAATTAGGTGTCACTGTATCTGCTGGAAAGAGTGTCGCTATATCTGTAAAAACCCAAAAAATATACTTCGAGAGAAAAGTTAATTAAATTTGATCAGTTATGCCCTCCTTCCAATGCAAAAATGTGACCGACGGATTATATGGGCTGACCACACTCGATCCATGAGGATTCAAAGCGTATACAAGCCACTAAACATCAGTCCAATAAGATCAATCAATAAAAACTAAACTAGGAATCCATTAAACTAAAATATTAAATAATGAAAGATTTAAAAACACCTATTCTAATCTACTGAAACTTATCCTATTGGGGGAGTGGTGTTGCATTGATATGGAATGGCCACCCTTTCCCAATCTCGTGGATAAATGAGCTTGTTTCGATTGATTCTATTGAAAAGAATCGATGAAACCGATGATAGATGTGTGATGGAACATGATTTAAATGATAAATTAACATGATGCAAGATATTTTAACATGATCTATGCTAAGATGATCGAAATAGGTGAGTGCAAAGATAATATAAATGATTTTAAGCTAAAAATATTCAAACCCTAATTACATAATATACTAAATGGATGCATTTATGTGATCATGGAAGCCATTAATGGAAGCTAAGCTAACATGCAAGGAATTTAAGCTAAAATGATGCTAAATAAATGCTAAATATGAGTGCAAGTGAAAGTGATTTTAACAACATAAGTTTGCTCTTAAAAGGTGGATCCATTTGTCCCCAAATAGTGACCTATTTATAGGAGGGCAAATGAGAAATGAAGGGTTAATATTAAAAATATTAATCGTGTCAAAAATGGAGGAAAGATGAAACATGGATCATGAATTCTCATCAATGGAAGAGTGTAATAACCCATCCTAAATTATTACTTAATTAACATTATTGTATTTGACACATGAATATATTTCAGATTAAAAATGACATAACTAGTGGCTAAAGTCAGTCATAGCTACACATGTCCATTTAAAATGAGTCAATGATTCATATATTCACTTCAAAAGTAAAATTACAATATTGAGTTTGAATTGGCTCCTAAAGCCACAAATTCATTACATTGTACAATTTACATCAAATTCATGAATGTATTACATCAAGTTACATCTTAAACTAAATAGTCTTGTGAACAACTAAGGTTATTCTTTGACTCTCACCTCCACTGGTGGATGGGAACATGGTTAAAGCACTTTACTGCCCAACCATGAAGCTTATGCTTCCCCAAAATTATTTTGACTTGAAGAATGCCTAACCTTGCACAAAATTTTTAACAAGAGAACAATCTGCAAGGTGGAATCTGGTGCGTGACCATACATCAATATGCAATTTCTATCTACAAGTTAGAAAATAAAATTCAAGATCTATGCTAGGAATGGAAGAGAGTGATATAACAGAGTTCATACATACAAATGAACTATATTGCTTGGCCAAGCATAATAAATGTGTTGCAACAACAAAAAACAATAAGTTTTGGTAAAGCAAACCTATACTCTTTGAACTCCATTTTGGCACCCATCTCGGAAGGTAACTTTCTACTATACAATATCTCATAACAACTATCTACCCTCTAGCAACATCTACCTTAGTTGCTCTAGTCAACTAAGGTATCACTGTTCCATTCAAGTATTAGAATATTCTTTCACATATGTCTTCAAAAGGAGAATCAGATTACTAATTTACTCTCTCTCTAAGCAAAAATTAGATTTATAATTCAATAGAGTAATTCAACAATTAGTCATATGATTCTCATGACTATTGTATACTTTTCATCATAAGCATTTTCCATTTAAAAATGAGCTAAGAAACAAAAGAAGGTGTGTAACAGAGTCCATTTGATGTTTCCTTTGTCAAGAATAAAGAATCAAAACAAGTCTATGTTAATAGTTTCACACATATTGTTGTTTCTTTTGTATTCTCACAAAATTTGTGATACTCTAACATTGTTGTTTACATATGAATATTAATCGTTTAAACAAAACCAACACTGTTCCTACTAAATAGTTATAAGACAAGTTGTTTCTTAAAGAATGTTCACTGTTTACAACTATTCAATGTTGTTCTAGCTAAACAATTTAATGAGCAAGGCTGTTTTCAGCTACAAAAATAACTTAGCATCAAAACAGTGTCATTTGCAACAAATTATTCACTATTTACATCAATACAATATTGTTTCAGAATAAACAGTTACATTTAATGATAAAAAATATGTTTTCCAACAGAACCTTCGTTGTTTGCAATTACTTATTGTTGTTTCAAGGTGTTTAGAAGCTAAATGGTAACATTACATTTAAATGTTCATTGTTCTAAAATAGAACAAATTTTTCCACAATGAACTAAAAATAAATAATGTTGTTTTGACAATAACAATATTATCTACAACTTCTCATTTTTCAATTTCAAGCAAGCCAAGAGATTTCTCTAACAAATCAAATAGCCCAATTTCATACATAAAAATAGTATGCCTAATATTCATATCTTGAACACTTTCATTTCTGAAATTCAATGTGGAACTAAATAATATAAAGAATCTAAGTTCGACATGCTTGTCGATGTAAAACTTGAGAATAAATTTCCGTCAAGAGATAGGCATAGAAGTTTCAAGTTCTAAGAAGAACTCATGCCTATTTAGGCCACAAGCAAAACAATCTAAGGTTGCTTTGGATTTGACCAATCTCATAGGTCGGGTGCTTTATTTCTTAGCAATGAGGGTTATATTCAAAATTTCCCATATGGACTTGCTGGTTTATACCATACATATAGTAATATTCAACATGCAAAATTATGTCTATACCATATACACATTCAAGAATCAACCTGTCGATCTTTTAGATTGAACCAAGCAAGGATTGGTGATTCTCAAACTTAGAATTATTCCATCATTCCTATTGAATGAGGTTGACTTCACACAAAATAATAAAACACATACATATGCAAAGCTCTAAAATAATTTTTGAAAGTCCCTTTAATGTTATCAACCCATCCAATAATGAGCATTAGTAAATATACAAATGAAATACTGGGAATCATGCCCCTCCCACAGGATCGTTATTTGATCCTTTACAAAGAATAATATTTACAAAAAAACACAGTTAATCAAAATAAATTATGATAGCCTTCATAAGGCTAAGCATCATCGTGCAAAATAGAGATGATGGTCAAGCTATTTAAGGCTCTTGAGCCTTGGCCTAGCGTCGCACAAAACCATGAAGGATCTAAAATTTTATGTTTTCCATACTAAGCAAGCCGTAGGCCATGCGACCTCCACAAGGTGGTTGACAAAACTTCATGCATTTGGCTCAAGGTCGATTCAAACACAGAGCAACGACTCACATTTTTTTACTATGCTATGAAAACACTCTATTAAAATGAAGAAATACTTCAAGCATGATTCAATAATGGCAATAAGAACAAGTCAATTTCTAAAAGGAATCAATTTACCTCCAATTCAAGATTTTATGATGTTTCCTTCGGATTTTTCCCATGTCCCTGAGTTCTTCTTCTACTTTTTTCCTTTGAACCTTCTCTTCCCTCTACTTTTTTTCCAAGGTATCAATCATAAAATGGAAACAACAACATGTTTTTGCATGTTACTGGTGATGGTACTACTACCTTGCCATCGACCACTAATTGGTTTGAATATTTTCATTAAACTCATGGCATACCACACCCTTCGTGGGATGCCTTCATGATTTTTCATTGATTTTAAACAATCTGATTTTGAATATATCGGTTATCAAATTTGAATTCTATAAGAATATGAATATTATACATATATATGTATATGTGTATATATATGTAATATATATATACATATATCTATATGTATTTATATGACTTCTTTCATATTTATCATACTCGTTCTTCATTTCAAATATATAAATGTATGTAAATATATATATTCACATTTATTTACATACATGTATGTATATATATATATATATATATATATATACATTCATGTGTAAATTGGTTTGTTTGGAGAGCTTATAAGTTCCATATGCCATCATTTAAATTAAGGAACTTTAATTTCATCTTGAGCATCCATATGTATAAACTAAAAGTTTTTTTTTCACTTAATTTCCACATAATGAAATCTATTGTCCTTTTTAATCATTCTTTATAATACTTACTTTCGTTTTCTTCAAAACACAGAGTTTGAGTAGAATATTTAATCTACAAGCCATTCATTTTCAATCACTAAAACAATAAAAGTAATGAAATTATGTTCTTCTATATATGCAAATATAGTTCAAATGCAAGTCATCATGCCATTTGTGGTGTGTGCACCCAGATTCCAACTGGCTTACCATTTGATTTGGCTAAACAATCCTACTTCAATTGTGTTCTCATCCTTCAACCCGTCACCCTATAATTGCACACACTTGCACTTGCAAATTTATCGGTAACGTTCAATTCTTGGTAACATATAAAATAATTTCCAAAAGTTTGCAAAGTCAACATCAGTAAACTTCTTTCATTCAATTTTTGAAAAATTCTAAAATTTCATTTAATATATATTGAATTTCTTCAATAATTCAATTTTTCATATTATATTAAATATGCAATAAAATTCGGTTATGACATCCTTCCCCTCTTGGAAGAGACATCATCCCGATGTCCAATAAATAAAAAAAATAACATCATGTCAAATTGGAGCATACATGTATATTTCAACATCACATCAAATTATACATGTCTATTTCAACATCACAATGAAATTATATATGTCTATTTCAACATCTTGACAAAATTATATATGTCTTTCAACATCACAACAAAATTATATATGTCTATTTCAACATCACAACAAAATTAGATATGTCTATTTCAACATCTCATCCAATTCTAGCATGAAACATCATAGTATCTCAATCCAAAAATTTCAAGAAAAATTATTGAAGTCTCTTTCTCAAGAAAGCAGATGAGGAAAGGAGCGTTCTATTTCTTTTGCATCCTCCCAAGTAGCACTGTCCTTTGAGTACTAGTCCTATTGGACCTTAAATTGAGCAATATCTCTATTTCACAACTTAATTTTGTACCTATCCCCTTTATATATTCAATTCCAAAGTCATACTCACTAAGGAATTCCAACCACCTCTATCGCACATTAAGGTTTGGTTGGGTAAATATGTATCTCAATCCTAAGTGGTTTGTCTTGATTTCAAATGGCTTTCCCAAAAGATAATGCCTTCACATCTGTAAGGCATGAACTATGACCACCAATTCCAAATCATGAGGCACGTAGTTCACTTCATGTTGCTTGAGCTTCCTTGATTCATACGCTACCACTTGTCTGTCTTCCATTAATATTGCTCCCAATCCCTCTCCTGATGCATCTATGATTACTGTGAATCTCCCATTAAGATCAAGGATAGTTAGCATTGGTTCTTTCATGAGCCTCTCCTTCAAGAGTTGGAATGCCTACTTGATATCTTGGTCCATTCAAACCACATTCCCTTCCTTTGGAGTGAGGTAATAGGAGATTTAATCTAGGAGAACCCTTGCATAAAATTCCTATAGTATCCCACGAGGCCCACGAAGCTACAAACTTATGAAACATTTTGAGGTACTAACCATTCCACGATTGCCTTGATCTTCTTGGGGTCTATAGAGACTCCTTCAACTGAAATGATATGGCAAAAATAGTGCACTCTATCTTGATAGAATGAACACTTGGACAACTTCCCAAAGAGTTTCCTTTCTCTCAATCGTTGAAAAACTATCCTCAAATGTCTATCATTCTCTTCGACAATCTTTGAGTAGACTAGAATTTCATCAATAAAGATCAAAACAAATTCATCTAGGCAATCTTTGAACACACTATTTATGAGGTTCATAAAGGCTACTAGTGAATTAGTTAAACCAAAAGGTACCACTGTGAACTCATAATGTCCATATCGAGTTCTAAATGTAGTCTTTGAAATATCTTCTTCCTTAATTCTCAATTGATGGTACCCTGACCTGAGATCAATTTTGGAGAACATCGTCACTCCCTTAATTTGGTCAAATAGTTCATCAATCCTTGAGAGTGGATATTGGTTCTTGATGGTCACTTGTTCAACATCCGATAATCTATACATAGATGCAAGTTCCATCCTTATTTTTCACAAAATAACTGGCACTCCCCAAGGATATACACTAGGTCTTATAAGTCCCTTATCCAACAATTCCATTAATTGGGCCTTCAACTTAGAGTTTTGTGATAGTCATTTGATAATCCTTGGATTGAGGCTCAACTCCTGGAACCAGGTCGATAGAAAAATCAAATTCTCGCTTCGGAGGAAATTCCATAAGTTCATTAGGGAAGGCATCTTGAAACTCCTTGAGAATAGGATAGTCATCTAAATATAGTTCCTTGTTGTTAGGATTACTAACATGCACTGCATAAATTACACACCCCTTTCAATGAGCCTTCTTGAGCTACATCGAAGAAATTTGTCTAAGCTCTAAGGGTCTTTGCATTCCACAAACCTCAATTGGGTTTCTATAATCATCCAGATAGTTGACCACCTTATCCTCATGGTTCACTATAGCCTTATGCTTAGTTAACCAATTTATTCCCAATCATATGAGCCTAAAGGTTCCACATACAAGTTGGATTGAGTTTTAAAGGTTGGAATCTCTAACTCATTGCAAAAGAGATAGGTATCTACCCTCCGCTCTGCTTGATTACCATACTGGACTGTCCATGAATTTTCCATGTATCTAGGTCTAATGGGTATCTTGGATATTATTCTAGGATATTTAAAACATTAAGTAGCTCTAGTATCAATTAAGATAGAGACAGATTGGCCATAGAGCTTACCTATTCGCTGAATTGGTGAAGCCTGATTGTCCACCTGTTTGTTATCCACTACAACGTAGATTTGGTGATTCTGATTTTGTTGATAGCTTCCTTCCTTCTGTGACTTTGACCACTAAGAAAAATTTGAGGCACAATGATCACCTCGACAAGTATAACATCTATCATGAGGCCCTTTGCGACCTCCTGGCTTGTCCTCACTAAATCCCTTCTGCTTATGGTCATCTTTACCCTTGCCTTTGTTTGCTTTCTTGTTCTTTCCACCATTACCATCTTCACCGTTCTCTTGCAACTCACTTCCCCTCTTGAGATTACATATGTGATGGCTCTTATCTCCTTTATGAAATTTATCTTTCCCATACCATGACTTAGAATTTTATTCGTTGTGAAGATTGGATAGTTGCTATAGTTTTTGTTCCTTTTTGGTGGATTTTTAGAAGACTTCATTTATGGTTTGAGGCTCATTCATATCCACTTCAGCTCCTATGTGAGGTCTAACTCCCATTATAAATTTACAGATACAGTAACGTTCATCTTCCTGAGACTGAGGCACATATTTCAACAGGTTGGTGAACTTTTCCCAATACTGAATCACAGTCATATTTCCCTAGGTTAAGTTCTAAAATTCGGTCACTTTCTTGTCAAAGAAAAGCCATGGTAACCATCTCTTCTTGAAAGCTTGAAGGAAGAGTTCCCAAATGATCTCAGCAGGTTGAATATTTTTTTCTAACTTCTCATTATCCCACCAAGTCATTGCTTCACTTGAGAGCTAATATGTAGCCAATGCCACCATAGTTTTTTCAGAAAGGTTACAAAGCCCAAAGTATTTTTCCATCTCTATAATCTAAGCCTCAGCTCTAGCTCTGATATCCTTACCATCAAACTTGGGCGGTGCTACTCTTTTGAGCTCTTTCCCAAGATCTTCCTTAATTCATCCTCATGGACCTACCCCTGGACCATCGTCTCCTTGAATGCCTTTGGCATTGCTATTTACATATGATCATTCATCGTTTAAACAAAACCAGCACTATTTCCTACTAAATAGATATAAGACAAGCTATTTCTTAAAGAACGCTCATTGTTTACAACTATTTAATGTTTTTCTAGCTAAACAGTTTAATGAGCAAGGTTGTTTTTAGCTACAAAAATAACTTAACATCAAAATAGTGTCGTTTACAACAAATTATTCACTTTTTACATCAATACAATACTATTTCAGACTAAACAGTTACATTTAATGACATAAAATATTGTTTCCAACAAAATCCTCATTGTTTGCAATTACTTATTACTATTTCAAGCTATTTAGAAGCTAAATGGAAACATTACCTTTAAATGTTCATTGTTTTAAAACAGAACGGGTTTTTCCACAATGAGCTGAAAATAAATAATGTTGTTTTGGTAGTAACAATATTATATACAACTTCTCATTTTTTCAATTTCATGCAAGCCAAGAGATTTCTCTAACAAATCAAATAGCTTAGTTTTATACATAAAAATAGTATGCCTAATATTAAGATTTTGAACACTTTCATTTCTGAAATTCAATGTGCAACTAAATAATATAAAGAATCTAAGTTTGACATGCTTGTCGATGTAAAAGTTGAGCAAATATTTCAGTCAAGAGATAGGCATGGAAGTTTCAGGTTCTAAGCAAAACTCATGCCTATTCAAGCTGCAAGCAAAATAATCTAAGGTTGCTCTAGATTCGACCAATCTCATAGGTTGGGTGCTTCCTTTCTTAGCAACGAGGGTTATATTCAAAATTTCCCATATGGGCTTGCTGGTTTATACCATGCATGCAGTGATATTCAACATGCAGACTTATGTCTGTACCATTTACACATTCAAGAATCAACCCGTTGATCTTTTAGATCAACCCAAGTAAGGCTTGGTGATTCTCAAACTTATAATCATTCCACCATTCCTATCGAACGAGGTTAGTTTCACATAAAATAACAAAACACATACATATACAAATCTCTAAAAGCATCTGTTAAAGTCCCTTTACTGTTATCGACCCATCTGATAATGAGCATTAGTAAGTATACAAATGAAATACTAGGAATCATGCCCCTCCCATAGGATCATTATTTGATCCTTTACAAAGAATAATCTTTACAAAAAAACATAGTCAATTAGAATAAATTTCGATAGCCTTCATAATGTTAGAGTAAAGGTTTTAACTTAGTTATGTTAATTAAGTTATCTTTATTCCTCTCTTAAGATTTCACTTAGTTTGCATAATGTGACATTTAATAATTATATTAATTATTAAATGTCTTCCTATTAAGGTTACTTTTAGGTTTGAATGATCTCCTTTCTTAAGGATTGATCCATTGTATATTTTTTTTCTCTTGTTTTGATAATACAATCTCACATATTACAGAGCTTCAAACCCTCAGTTGTTTTTTTCTCCATTCTCTTCCCTGTGACAAGTATCCCTTTGTATGCAGGTGTTCTTGGACTCTGAAGTTGGTTTTGACAATTTCTACATGGCATCAAAGTGTGGACCTGTTGCATTCCTATTCTTGTTTGAAGAATTAGGAGCTACGAGGGTTTGATCTGGCCTTCACAGTTTTTCAGTGTGATTTTTTGTGGATCTGGGGGTCGCCTAATTTTTTGGGAATTTTTGGACAAAACGAACCTCGCCATTGAGTCTGCAGCATCCAAAAACCCCTATTTTTATATAAAATTTGTCAGATTTGGCCTCTGTCGACCGAAAAGGTAAAAAAAATTTTGCCCCAAGGCCGTACGGCCTCAGGGCACAATTTTCAAGGCATTTTTTTACCAAAATTTTATTGATTTTTAAAATTTTTTTTTAATAAAATTGGCACCACCCGTATTAAACCTGGGCGCCAAGCCGCCACCCAACGGCCACCGTTCGGCCACCCAGGCGCCACCGGGCCGGGCGGAGCCACCAGCTCACCGCTGACAGTGTGCAGCCCCTAGGGGGCTTAACAACAAGCCTGCTGATCATATGAGGAACCAAGGGCCACGCCCCGACTCCTATGTGCCAGCCCCCTGGTCAGCCATGTGAACAAGGGCTGAAGGATTTTTAGCCCCCGAGGGCTGTGTGAAGACCCCCTTTGCCCTTTTTGACCTATCCTCACTAAATCGGGCATAAAATGGGCGTTTTAGCTCAGATTTTCGAACAAAAATAGGCGTCGAAAATTTGGTTCCAAGCTTGTTCTGATGGTGCAGGATTTGTTTCAAAAAAATTCATTTTAGTTTCCTTTTTTGCAGTAAAAGTAAGATGATCTTTTTGCACTCTGGGGGGCATAACTTGGTCAATTTTGCTCCATTTTTCAAAAACGAATAGGCATCGGAAAGATCTAAACACACTCTATTCAAATCTTCTATTATTTTTCTAGAAAAATTACCAAGTACACAATATTAAGTCTGAAGCCTTTTTTGCTTTTTCTTACTTTTTCGCTGCAAAATCACTATTGGGGTTTGGTTTCTTGCATTATGGGGGGAGTTTTTTTCTTGCTTTATGTCATTTACTTCAAAAAACCAAAAAATTTTCACATTAAACCTCTCCAAACATGGTTGTAAATGCTTCTTCTGTTGAACTTCTCACACCTCATAACTATCATACCTAGAAGGCATTCATGACATGTCTTCTCAGATCAAAGGGGTTGTGGTCCCGTTTAGATATGGTTCAACCAGTTTTGACACGGCCATTTGAGGTTATGCAGCATAGAAATAAGATGGATGAGGCTATGGGTTTGATTTCCTTACATGTTTTAGATAGCTTGTTGTTTCATCTTGATGCATGTAACAATCCTCTTGAAATGTGGACCAAGTTCAGTGATTTATTTGGTACCATCAATCAGTTCCATGCACTATAGATTAAGGCAGAGTTGAATTCACTTGTACCTGATTCTTTTCCCTCCATTGAGGAATTTCTGATGAAATTCAAACAACAAAGATCTCTTCTATAGGTTTGTGGTAAGGTTAAGACTGATATAGAGTGTATTTACCTGATTTTTTCAAAGCTTCGTGGGAGCTTTTAGATATTCTCATCTACCTTCTATTCCACTATGGATGCATTGGGTGCACATTTTACCATGCCTACTTTTGAGGTGTTTTATGATTGGTTGACACAAGAGCAGGCCAAGATATCATAGTTGGATGCTCTCACAGGATCACCACACCAAGCATTGGTAGCACAGTCATCTCAAGGGAAGCAGAAGTAGAAGAAAAAAAATAAACCAAAGACCACAGAGCATTGGAAGGATTCCAGTTCACATAACACTTCCAATTCACCTTCTCCTAAGGGGGAATCATCGAAGAAAGACAGACCTAAGTGTGCTTATTACACTAAGCCAGGACATGATGATTCCAAGTGTTATGAGAAGAAGATAGATGGATATGCAAAACAGGTTTTAGATTTGACAGCTCTTCTTGAGAGGAAGGATATTCATCACTCTTCTTCATCTACATCAGGCGTGTCTTCTTTTTCACCATCATTCCAGATAGATGGATAGGCCCCACATAAGGGTCATACATTATCTGTAACCACCAGTTCACATTCATCTAGATGGCTACTAGATTTAGGTGCTTCACACCATATGGCATCTTCTCAGGACATGTTCTCATCTTTCGAGGCTACGTCCTCACCACACATATTGATGGGTAATAACACTTATATGAGTGTATGTGGGAAAGGTTCTATTGACATTGATGATGATACATTCAATGATGTACTATGTGTACCATCTTTGTCCACTAACCTTCTCTCCATCTATCAGATTGCTCACAGTGGGATAGGGAAGATAGTTGAGTTCACACCTGATTCAGTGCACATCAGAGACATTCAGACTAGCAACATTGTTGCAATAGCGATAGTTGATCATTCTTCCTGATTGTATGCATTCACACACTTTGGTCCACCATCTCCCTCTCTTTCTACAAGAGAGCATGCAGTATCTAAGGAGAAGTTTGGTCACTTGAACTTATGTGTTCTTCCATCTGTTCATGAGACTATTGTTGAGACTTCTACACCTCTTCCTCCACTTGAGATCACATTTGTTTTGCAGGATTCCTCTTCAGCTATGACTGACATTGATACTCCACTCATCGAGCCATCAAATGTTGTTGTTGAGGCCATATTAGAGGATATTCCTTTCCTCACAAATGACATATTTAGCACACCTGTTATCCCTTCTTCATAGGAGATTCCATTTCAAGATCATCTTGAGTTTTTTGATTCACCATTTTGTTATTGAAACACTCATGCTGCAGTTCAGTTCTTCAGTGAGCATCATCCAAGACTTCCATTTTCACCTCACATCCAAGGATTTCCTCTTCCCCAACCGTTGGATTTGTTTCTTCCTCTGAGGAGACACATTGGTTTGATCATTGGCACAAGGGTTCTTTCATTCTGGGGGGGCTTTGGAGTCTCCACTCTCTCTCATGGGGGGGTATCTAATTGTATATCTGCATATGTTCTTGAGAGAGTCTCTTAAGACATTCCATTTGTACTTTCTTTTTGCATCTCTTTTTGGAGTAGAGTTTTTCCCATGAGGATTTCTCTATTTCTCCACTTTACATAGATTTGGTTGTATTCGAGTATCTGATCAGGCCTAGTTGTCGAGACCCTTGTTTTCTTTCATGCATTTTAGTTACTTTTTCTTTCTTGCACTTGTTTGTAGCTGCACTCTTTCTCATCTTAAGGGGGGGGTGTTAGAGTAAAGGTTTTAACTTAATTATGTTAATTAAGTTACCTTTATTCCTCTCTTAAGATTTCACTTTAGTTTGCATAATGTGACATTTAATAATTATATTAATTATTAAATGTCTTCCTATTAGGGTTACTTTTAGGTTTGCATGATCTCCTTTCTTAAGGATTGATCTATTGTATATATTTTTTTCTCTTGTTCTGATAATACAATCTCACATATTACAGAGCTTCAAACCCTCAGTTGCTTTTTTCTCCATTTTCTTCCCTATGACATATATCCCTTTGCATGCAGGTGTTCTTGGAATCTGAAGTTGGTTTTGACAACTTCTACACATACGGCTAAGCATCATCGTGCAAAATAAAGATGATGGTTGAGCTATTTAAGGCTCTCGAGCCTCGTCCTAGCTCTGCACATAGTCGTGAAGGCTCTAAAAATTTATGTTTTCCATACTAAGAAGGTCGTAGGCCATGCGACCTCAATAAGATGGTTGAAAAAACCTCATGCATTCAAATCAAAGCCTATTCAAAGACAGAACAATGAACTCACATTTTTTTACTATGCTATGAAAACACTTGATTAAAATGAAGAAATACTTCAAGCACGATTCAATAATGTCAATAAGAACAAGTCGATTGCTAAAAGGAATTGATTTACCTCCAATTCAAGATTTTGTGATGTTTGCCTTGGATTTTCCCCTATCCCCAAGTTCTTCTTCTTTTTGCCTTTGAAACCCCAATTTCTTCTCTTCCCTCTACTTTTTCACCAGGGTATCAATAAAAAAATGGAAACAACAACATTTTTTTGCATGTTACCGGCGATGGCATTACTGCCTTGTCATCGACCACTACTTGGTTTGAATATTTTCATTAAACTCGTGGAAAACCATGCCCTTCATGGGATGCCTTCATGATTTTTCATTGATTTAAAACAATTTGATTTTGAATATATCGATTATCAAATTTGAATTTGATAAGAATAAGAATATTTATACATATATGAATATGTATACATATATGTGTATGTATAGATATATATGTAATATATATATATATATACATATACATATATCTATATGTATCTATATGATTTCTTTCATATTTATCATGTTTGTTCTTCATTTCAAATATATATATATGTATGTATGTATGTATTCGCATTTATTAGCATACATGTATATATATATAAATACATTCATGTGTAAATTTGTTTGTTTGGGAGAGCTTATAAGTTCCGTATGCTATCATTTAAATTAAGGAACTTTAATTTCATCTCAAGCATTCATATATAAACTAAAAGAATTTATTTTCACTTAATTTACACATAATGAAATCTCTTATCCCTTTTAATCATTTTTTATAATACTTAATTTCATTTTCTTCAAAACATAGAGTTTGAGTAGACTATTTAATCTACAATCCATTCATTTTCAATCACTGAAACAATTCAATTATGAAATTACGTTCTTCTATATATACAAAAATAGTTTAAATGCAATTCATCATGCCATTTGTGGTGTGTGCACCCAGATTCCAACTGGCTTACCGTTCGATCCGACTAAACAATCCTACTTCAACTGTGTTCTCATGCTTCCACCCGTCACCCTGTAACTACACACACTTGCACTTGCAAATTTATTAGTAACGTTCAATTCTTGGTAACATATAAAATAATTTTCAAAATTTCGCAAAGTCAATATCAATCAACTTCTTTCATTTAATATATATTGAATTTTTTCAATAATTCAATTTTTCATATTATAATAAATATGCAATAAAATTGGGTTATGACAATGAGAATCAATGATCACATGGATCAAGGAAAGAATCAAGGGTTCATTTTCTTCCAAACAAAAACATTCAAAACTTGCACAAGAAGTCTTTGTAAGTTTGTTATGAGGGAGAATATTTATTTTTTTAAATGAGTGAGAAAATAGAATATTCTTTGGAATATTCTCATGGGTGAGGAAAATTAGATATTTAGCAAATTAAAACAAATTTTTAATGTGCAAAAGGGGAAGGAATATTCCATGAGAATATTTATTTTGGAGGAATGTGCAAAGGAGGAATATTTCCTTGCAAGTGGGGGATTAGATTTATTAGTAATTTGATAATTAAATAAGGTTTTAATTATGCAAATTAGGGGAATTTCATGATATTCATCAAATAAAGTGATTTAATGAAAAGGGGTAAAGTAAAATGATATTTAATTAAAATAAGTTAGGGTTATTTAATTAAATAAGAGAACTTATGGATTTAAATTAAATAAATTGATGTATTTAATTTAATAGGACAAAATATTAGCATGAAAAGGGATGAATTAACCCAATTAGATTAATTAGATTAATAGATGAAAATGACATAATTAAGTAAATAGATAATCTAATTTAATCAATTAAGAAAAAGAGGATGGGTTTGAGGATGAAACATTGTTAGTATACCTGATTTGAGTGCATGATATCATTCAGGACATTTTTAAGTGTCTACACTAACACGCATTGGAAGAATTATAAAACTATAGAGACTCCATTGCGTTTAAATGAAGAAAATTTCAGATAAGGGATTTGGTGGAGATCAAGCCAAGGTGCACAATGAATCCACCATTGTGTCAGGTGAAGCAATGAGCAATATCAAAACACTCATAGGATTTAATAGAGAGAAGAAAGTTATGTGTTTATTTCTATATTTTCTCGCTAAATCGGTGAGATGCAAATTCAAAAGAGGAAAAGTTGCAAGGTTGACATATGGGCTTTCTCAACTAGGCATGTGTTTTCTCTTATGCTTTGGCTCTTTGGAATGCCTCAAGACTTGTCTATAATGGAACAATAATTTTTTTGAAGTTATTGTGGCATATATGGTACTGATTGTTGCTTTTTCTACACTCTCAAAGACAATGACTTTAGCTCCAAATATTGTGAAAAGAAAGGGAGTTATGGAGTTGGTCTTCAAAATACTTGACAGGAAAACACCAATGGAACCAAAAGATCTAGAAGCATTCAATATCCAACACTTGAAGAGAAACAAAGAGTTCAAGAAACTTATTTTTTTTTATCCTAATCGACCATAAGTTATAGTTTTTGAAAACTTGGACCTTAGATTGGAGGCAAGAAAGAGCTTAGCCCTTGTGTGATCCAATGGGTGTGGTAAGAGCTCCATAATTACACTAATTGAGATATTTTATGACCCATCAGTTGGAATTGTTTTCATAAGTTACTTGGAAGCCATAGAGAGCAAGGGAGATTCCAAGAAAAATAATAGACTTTACTGTCAATGACATCAACTGGAAATTTTAGAACATCGACCATTGTAGAAATTTTTGTTGAGTTTAAAGTGTAGAATAAAATATCAATTAACTAATGGAATTAGAACAACAATTAAATGCAAAAAATGAAGATAAAGAATAGTGATGCCAATTTGTATGGTTCGTCAAAGAATGGCTACATCCATGAGAAAAGGTGGGAAAATAAATCTTATTATTTGTTGCAGTAAGAATACAATATCTTCATCCATCTCCAAATGAAAGAGAGATATATATATATATATATATATATATATATATATATATATATATATATATAATGTTCTCTTTAGTGAAAATGAAGCATCATGAGAAGAGAAAGACAAAGAGGCAATGGTTGGACTTCACAATCAACAATCTCCCACTTGAAGTCCAAACCATGGTACGATGTACAAAGTTGTTCCCCCTACTTTTTCAAGCTCATTGTCACTTAAATACCAGACGAAGATAAGCTCTATTGAACTGCAACTTCTCTCGTGACACTATTTTGTAAAAAAACCTATCGCATGCTTCATATATTTTCAAAACCTTCAATGTTTTTGTGTAGCTCTAGATAAGCACTTGCAAGAAAAAAAAATTCATCCACTGATCCTTCAACTCATAAAAAAATGGAAAACATCACATCCTACACATTGAACAAAAATTCCATCTGTATAGTCATGTGGGTTGATAGTACGAGTTGTGCGTTGGCCACAAACACCACAAGCATATGCAACTCTCATCCAAAGTGCTTGTCGAAGTCATCTAGACTGCTTCTTAGAATGAGTTGTCCTAAATAGTTATAGTTTTATCAACAAGAAGTTCAATTTTGTCTCCTCTTTCTAGAAATTTTCTATGTTTTCAACCATAATAGTGTGTACCTCACTCAGTTCTCCTCTTATGTGTGGTTCAAGGTATTTGCATTAGGATTGCTATAGAAATACTCCATATGCTGGTGCAAAACTCTATAGAACTCATCATTCATTGCATAAGAAAGGGCGGTATGAGCCACACGACCATATGTTTTCATGAATCTCATTTGAATGTCTTCTAAATATGTAAATGAGTTTCATCTACTGAAGGCGTCATTGGCCATATAGAGGAAGGTGATTCCATCATTCTTGAGAATGTGGAAGATGTGGAAATCTTACGAAAAATAGAGGTGATGTTTTCCCTGTGGAGGAGGAAGCAACAAATTCTCCATTATTCGCCTCGCCACCCCATTGACATTTCCTCCCACTACATTTAAATCCACCAACACAATAGTAACCTCCTTAGATGTGTATGTGTTCCTTTCATTGTCAAACTTTTTGTGAAGAGCAGATACTGAAAGCCTTTTGGTCTTTAGAGAATGAGGAGAATGGGCACTCTTGTTACAATCATAAAGAGCGGATAATCCACAACCACCCCTCAAAGTTATTATCATTCCAATGCTCTCCATTCTCAATCCATTGATAACACCCACCAATAGATTTAACTGTTGGGTTTGAAGCCCAACTGTTGCTCTTTTATCTTCATCTTCCCATGGCTCTTCATATGATGATGTATTGTATTCCTGTTGTTACTAATAATAAGAGATTTGCCTTGATTTTCCCATGGATGTAGCCATTACGGTGAACCACATATATTTTTGTTGTGTTGTTTGTTTATTCTATGTTTTGTGTCCATAATTGCTTAGATCTATTTTTTCTTCTATTTTTTAATTTGCTCTTTAAAATCAACAATTGGTATCAGAGTTGTGGTGTTCGATCACTTGAAATGAGATTTTTGAGTTTGAGTGGGAGCAATGTCATATGAAAAAGGAAGTCATGGGAAATCATAAGGAAGGTCAAAATCCATTGTGAGAGATGTTGGTTGCTAGTATTGTGGCAAGCAAGGCCACATCAAGAAGAATTGTTGGTTTTTGAAGAAGGTTAAAAATTATCCAAAAGAAGATGAAGTGAATTCAGTACATGAAGAGGATGTTGGTGCAACAATTGGTGTTCTTGTTTCAGCCTCAGAAGGAACAACACCAAATATTTGGGTGCTTAGTTTAGGAGCATAGTTTCATGCCACTCCGTGTAAGGAGTACTTCAAAGATCTACAAAGCGATGACTTTGGTAAGGTTTTTCTTGGAAATAATGAATCTTGTGATGTTATTGGCAAAGGGGATGTTTTGTTAAAATTAAAAAAATGGAAATAGTTGGCTATTGCGAGATGTTAGATATGTCCCCCAACTCAAACAAAATTTGATTTCAGTTGGACAGTTGTTTTCACAAGGATGTAAATTTGATTTTAAATTGAATAGATGGAAAGTCATAAAAGGGGCCTTGGTAATTGATTGGGGCATAAAAGTAGGCACCCTGTATATAGTAGAGATTCTTGATTCATGTGAGATGGATAGGTTAGATGATGTAGTTGACTCAGTCATTGATGAATTTCTTAACCTATTGAAATTTAATCAAATATTTGTGCAAGAAAGTGCAAGACTATGTAGAAAATACAAATATTAGAAAGACAGTGGTACCAAATGATGATTTTGAAAGGGAAAATGGTAATAGAATCCCATCTCATGAAAGTTATGGTTATACTACTCTGGTTGGCTTTGATAGGTTTGCAATAGAGTTTTCTTTTTTTGGGTGAGGGCGACAGGGGAGTTGCCCCTATGTTGCTCTTGATGTTGTCACATAAAGAAAAGGAGATCATGAATGCCTTTGTGGATGTTGGTATTCCTCCCTATGATGTATAGGTCATCCATGAGGCCACACCCATGACCCACTCTAATGTCTATAGGTGAGTCATTGATGTCACTAGCATGCTTCTTGTTCCACAATCTTATGTTAAAGAGGAAAGTGGTAGTTCAATCAAAAGAAGTCAAAGTAGTTCTAGGAGGAGAAGAATATGCTACAAAGAGAGTTTGGACTCAACAAGACGGGGATCTCTGTGTAGAAGTAGAATTCAACATTAACCTCATTTCTCCAAAATCAAGATACCCACTTCTCCTTAGAGGCAACATGTGTCAAATTTGTTCCCTCTTCAAGCCCTTACCATATGAATTCTCAACTTTATTCAAACTTGATACAAAATTCAAATCCAGGGGGTGCTTCTTTGGTCTTTCACTCCCAGGAGGGTTTACACTAACTACAATATCAATGTTTCCTTGGAGAGAATCTTTTATAGAATTGCTCTTACCCATATTATTAGCTTTCTCAAATTCAGGGGAGTTTGAAGATAATGACTCTTGGGCCTTTGATTCTTCAACAAGTTTTCCCTTGTCCTCTTCGACTAAATTCAAAAATGTTTGGACAAAATATTTAGTTGTAGCCTCATACCAAACATTAATGAGCCTTAAAATGGTACAAGTTTATGTAGTCATTGGTCTAATTTATTTGACTTAAATCATGCTTGATACCCCATAATTATTTAATTCTGATTTCCCTATAAGAGGTTAACATTTTGGAGAAACTATACTTGGCTGTATTTATATTTTTTTTTAGTTGCTTCTTCATCAACACAAAAAACCTCCATGTTGATTCTTTTTGGTCTCTAAAATTTCTGTTATTTTGTTCCTTCCATAGACTCCAAGAGATGAAGGGGATAATTTGTCTCCAGATATCAATTATTATGGGGTGAGACAAAGTGCAGTTATTCTAGATATTAACCAGATCTTTAAGAGATGGGGGAAAACCCAATAGACCAGTAGGGACTTAAAGACATTAGCCCTGACTTTAGTCAAGAAGGTGCAATGTAAGAAAAAATGATCTATGCTTTCAACTTCTTCTAAACACAATAAACATCTATTTATAAATTGGAACCCATGTCTATTGAGGTTATCAATGACAAGAATATTACCATGGATAACAATCCACCAAAAGCAATTAATTTTGGGAATAATTTTAGGATTCCAAACTTGCGACCGGTTGAAGTTACAATTAGGGAGGAGTGACTCTTCCAACATGATAAAAGATGATCTAGCCATGAAAAGGCCAGAGGGGTTTCTGCACCGTATTTGTCTTCTTGTCTTGAGCAAAGAAAGTACATCACCTAACTGATTCCTTAGACATTTCATGAGGTTTTGATCCCTTTGTATACTGACATCGTACAAGAGATTTCCTCAAAAATATAATCTTCATTTTTTTCCATTTTGGAGAAGTACCGCCCTAGTCTATATAGTTAAAGAGGAATTCACCATTGACTTGAATAAGCCTTTCTTTAATATGATTGAATTGGGTGAAAGAGGAGAGAGAAGGCCTCCTTTGTTCTAAGTGTCCTCCCAAAAACTATTTTTGAAACCATTTCCCACTCTTCTTTTGGTCCCTTTTTGATGATGTTTCTTATTTTAATCAGATTGTTCCAAACAAATGATCCATTTGGTAGATCATTGAACAAAAATTTTCTCAGGTTCTCGTTACCAAGGTACTTATATTTCAATATGACAACCCAATTTTTTTCATCTTGAAGGAAGTTCAACCCTATTTTGGCTAGGAGGGCTTTGTTGAAAAATTCAGCCTCTTATTCCCAGACTCCCAACCTTTTTAGGCATGGAAACCTTGTCCTAGCTAACTAAGGCAGTTCTAGAATTGTCTTCTATTCTTTTCTAGAGAAAAATTCTTTGGATTTGCTCAATTTTGCAAGATATGCAAGAAGGAATTTTGAACAGTGATAGAAAATACAGTGGGATGTTTTGGAGGGAGGATTTAAGAAGTTGAAGTTTTCTAGCTTGGCTAAGGAGCTTTCCCTTCCACCCTGCTAGTTTCATTTCTATTTTTTCAATGATCCCATTCTAGTAGGAGTTTGGGGGATTTTTTGATATTAAAGTTGGTAGGCCAAGGTAAGATGTCAAGAGAGAAGTAGCTTGGCATCCTAGGATCCTTGTAACCCTATCCTTAACCAAATGATTAGAATTGAAGAAATAAATCTTACTTTTTGTGTAATTAATGAGATGACCTAAGACACCAACATACCTTTCCAGATATTTCTTTGAATGGGTTACTTCTACCATTGAGGCTTCACAAAACAAGATAGTATCATTAACAAACTGTTGATGAGAGGCAATAAGAAGCCATTTTAACACCTTTGAGAAGTCTAAGGTTAAGCAATCTTTGAAAACTCCTCCCAAGCACTTCAACCACTATTATGAATAAATAGGGAGAGAGAGGGTCCCCTCGTCGAAGACCTCTTCCAATATGGAAAGAGACCCTAGTAGCCCCATTCGCAAAAATAGAGAATTTGAGAGTTGTGACAAAAGCTTTGATCAGATTTAGAATCCTTCCTTTGAACCCATACTTCTACATGACAACCATTAGAAGCTGCCAAGAAACTTTTTCATAAGCCTTGGATATGTCCAATTTGAGGGACATGGTAGGTTTTTTAATATATTCCATACAATGAATGTATTCATGAGTAATCAAAGCTGCATTAAGAATATGCTTGCTAGCAAAAAAACATTTTTGATTAGGCAAAATCATTTTATGGAGAAGCCCCTTTAATCTGTTAACTATAAGTTTGGAGAAAATCTTGCAGATTGTGTTACATAAGCTGATGGGTCTATAGTCCTATATAGTGGGAGCATCGCCTTTCTTAGGAATCAACACAATGAAAGTCAAGTTCAATTGTTTTAGTAGTTTTTCTAAATAAAAACACAACCTTCCTTAGCTCTTCATAGGAAACGAGTTTCTCTAAAGACTTAAGGTCTTGTTGATTGATGATATTAGGAATAATATTGATAAGATCCTCCATATCAGAGGCATCCAAGTTGAGACTAGCCTGGTTGTAAAGTAAGAAATAACAACATTGACAATACCATTTTCCTCAGTAAGGATAGAACCATCATCCTTGACCAAATATTTAATCATGTTTCTTTTTCTGTGTCTCAAGATAGACTGGTGAAATATTTTAGTGTTTTTATTGCTCTTTATTTGCCATTACACTCTCGATTTTTGTTTCCAATAAATCTCCTCCCTTTTTGAGAGTTTGAGCCATTCCATTCTTAATTCCTTCTCTTTGACTGAAGTATCAACTTCCATATTGTTGGAGTTGAGAAGATACAACACCACAGAAGCCCAAAAGATCTTTGCAAGCAAATAACCTGTTACAAGGAGAAACAAAGAGAAGCAATAAAGGAAATGCTCAAGAATGTGGAGCCATGAATTCACACAAAATGTAAAATGAATTAATGATACAAAAGATAATTTTCAACCACATATAGATGAAAACCCTAAAAAGGAAAACCTTAGGCTTGCACAATAATAATTAATAAAGTAATTAATTATTATGCACCTAATGTTAGCTTAAGTGAAAAGAGGTAAAAAGGAACTTTACATAATTAAACAAATATTTTTTAATTAATAAAGTAAATACCCAATTACTCTAACACCCCCCCTTAAGATAGACATAGGGAGAAGCTAAAACCTAGAAGAAGATACTGAAAGCAAAAACAATGGGTCCTGACAACAAGGCCCGATTAGGTACCCATGTACAAAATCAATGCAAACTAAATGAAATGGGGTAAAGGAGAAAACCTAGTGGGAACAAAACTCTTCCCCAAAATAGAATGCAAGGAAGGAATGGAATGCACTAATGAAAGAAGGATAGGAGGTGGATAACATGATACCCCCCATATACAACTTCTATCATATAAGTACATGTACAATGATCTCCATAGGAGAGATAGAAAGAGAGAAGAAGGCCCCCCCACAATGAAGAAACTCCTATCACAATGGTAGATGCCTGATGTAGAATCCAAAAAGAGATCCTGAAATGGAAAATGACATTCCTCCCCTTGGGAAGAAATGGATCCATGAACCTGTATCGAAGAAACCCTGTGAAGAATGATGAACCAATCTGTCTCAAAATGTGTGCCATGATAGGATGCTGAAGAGTCTCACTATCTAAATGGAAACAAATAATGCCAAATCCAAATTGATGTGGAGAATACTGAAATGCAACCTCTGAATGCACGGATAATGGTGGGAAAATAGTGATAACCTGACTGTCAAGGTAGAGGAGATGAATTTCCTCAAAGTAATCCTCCAAATCTGTAATATAGGACTCAACAAACAAGAAAGATATGTCTGCAACATAAGAGTCCAAAGTAGCTATGTCTGGAAGATGTATGATGCCCTGCTGTACTGAATCAAGAACAACAAGAGATGTTGATGAAGTCTTAGTCTGAAGAGTAGAAACTGGGAGACAAGCCTCTGATCCATCGGAATAAGTAAGGGTGTCTAAATACTCAAGCTCTTCTAAAGTATCATGATCAAATGGTGTATTCTCTTGCCAAGCAATGGGTATGAGACAATCTGAAGCAGGATCTTCTGGGAATGGAGATAGAATAGGGTCTCCATAGATCTCCCAAAGATGTGTCCAAAGTGGGTGAGGACAATCAATGTCCGATATAACCAACACAGTGTCATGATCAACACTAGACAATATAACTCCTGCAATGTGATTTCTAATAATATCCCATGCTAATCTGCCCACTAAAGTTGCTGGTTCAGGTATGAGATCATACAAATAAGGCAAAATATTAAGCCACCTACAATGTGTAAGTATACTTTTTTCCCATGACTCATAATTACCCCGTTCAAGAATTACAACTGAAGGGTGAGTAGAAAAACCTATGATAACTCTTCAAATGAAAAAAAATTGAGAAATATGACCTTACAACATTTAGATCAAATTAATATAACCCATTCTACGCAAACAAAACCCATGAAGGAGACAGAATGACCAAGTAATTGAGCAAAGTGTAAAAACACACAAAGCTGAATAAAAAATACCTGGTAAATATTTTGATAAAATAGACTGTAGATCTGGAAAGAGCACTGTAACATATTTCCAATGCCTATTCGTTTGTGCAAAATGGACACCATGGCCAAAAGTTATGAATTTTTCAAAAACTGAATTTAGCTTGGAGGAAACGAATTTTTTAGCAAAAATTGTTTATTTCTAACTTGATTTCTAGAAAATCTACTCACTATTTGTAGACAAAAATAAAAACCTAGAAATATTTTGATGCTAGAAACAAAACCCAGAAATCGTTTCTTGATCCAACAAGCAGAATATGAGAAAATAATTTTTTTTTACTTTCAACTAGGAGAAAAATGGCACACGCCATTTTTTCAACAATGATTTTCTCCAGATCTGTGCAAGATATGCAAAATCTAAAAAATACCCAGTTCAGATTTCGACGCTGGCTACAAAACTCATAAATTGTTTTTCCTGCAAATGAGTGAAAACTGAATTTTTGAAACAAAAATGATGATGGCTCCAATAAAAAATGGCTTGCAACAAACCCTTGTAGCTCCAAAAATCTTCAAAACAAGAACAAGCAGCTGTAAATCTGAAGCTTTGATACCATGTTGGAGTTGAGAAGATACAACACCACAGAAGCCCAAAAGATCTTTGCAAACAAATAACCTGTTACAAGGAGAAACAAAGAGAAGCAACAAAGGAAATGCTCAAGAATGTGGAGCCATAAATTCACACAAAATGTAAAATGAATTAATGATACAAAAGATAGTTTTCAACCACATATAGATGAAAACCCTAAAAAGGAAAACCTTAGGCTTGCACAATAATAATTAATAAAGTAATTAATTATTATGCACCTAATGTTAGCTTAAGTGAAAAGAGGTAAAAAAGAACTTTACGTAATTAAACAAATATTGTTTAATTAATAAAGTAAATACCCAATTACTCTAACACATATCACCTTCTTCCATATTTTTTTGAATCTCTTGCAAGTTGGAGTGGATCTTCCCTTGTCTTGAAAGAGATTTCCAAAGGAGCCTTTGTTCCAACCTTTGACCTTCTCTTTCACCCTCTTTAGTTTTTTGTCCAATTGAAATATGGGAGTTCCTAGGAAAGGCTGAGCCCATCATCTTTGAATGAAATATTTAAACTCAAGAAGAGTAGAACACATTATTTCATATCTAAAGGGAAAAGGTCCTTTAGTAATGGAATTTTCCCAATCAAGAAGGATGGCATTATGATCTGATCTCATTCTAGGAAGGGAAAAGAGGGTCATCTTAGGCAAGATATTCCAATTATTAGATTTGAGGAACCTATCAAGTTTTACTTGTATTTGGTTTTTTCCATGTCTGCTATTAGACTAGGTGAACAAAGAACCTCGAAAGTCAATATCCAACGAACCTTGAGAGGAAAGGAAATCCATAAAATCCATCATACTGTCAGAGAAGTCAACAAATCCCCCTTGCTTCTCTGAGGGGAATAAATGATTATCAAAATCCCCACAAAGCATCCAACATTCCCAAACAAAGCTTGAAATTAATGAGGACAAAGAATTCCAAAGAGAAGTTCTAACATATCTAGAATTAGGAGCATAGATATTGACTAGGTTGTAGTTAATTGAAGAGTTAAAATCCTCCATATGCAGCAACAAACTATTCTTATAAGAGGTCCCTTTTGAGCCTTTGATCCTATGAGGGTTCCAGAGAGTAGCTATACCTCTAGAAGCCCCATCAACATCAGAAACTAAGTATTATACAAAAGGCCATACATTCTTCACAATCTGGTCAAAAGTTGTTTTGTGCATCTTTTTTTCCTGAAGAAGTAGAATGTTAATCTTATAGTTAACTATAAAAACTTTAATAATATGTTATTTAAGAGGGTTATTCAACCCTCTGATATTCCAAGAGAGGATCCTCATTACAATTTTTATGAATTCCAATGGCATATTATCACTAACATGAGGGGCTAAGGCCCCAAACAAGCAAATCATTTCTTCTGTTTCTTTTATCCCGAGAGGTCATCCAGAGTTTTTTATTTCCCTAAAGTGAACTCTCAAGCCACATCCTTGGCCCTGGAGTCCTTCTGAGAGGGTCTTCCTAGTTTCACATCTTCACCAATGCCTTCTTACATTTTCTTCTTTGATTTTACATTAAATTGGGTCCAGTTTTCTTCCAAACCTTCCTTTGAAAGGAACATAGTAGAGAGGATAACATCTTTATCACCGAACCCTAGTAGAGACAAAGACTCATGCAGATCCTTGGAATAAACACAAGGTATTTTAGGGCCACTTTTGTTATTTTATATTAAAGAGTGGTCTTTCGATTTGATGGAATCTTCATTTAAATCTATTTATATTTCTCCTTCTTCAAAGTTTTCATTACTATTAGGGATATCTAGTCTTTTGGTATTAGTAGGAGACACAAAACCATCTTCAAGAATTTTATTGGTGAATCTTTACTTGGTTTTTAGGGGTAATTTTTGTACCAACATTCAACTCTTCATTCTCCTTTATATTTTTAGTGTTCTTAGTAGTTGGTGAACCTTTGCTTAATTTTTTGGGGGTGATTTTGGTACCAAATTTTAGTTCTTCATTCTCCTTTTCATTTTAGCATTCTTAGGAACCATTTAAGAATAGTTTGTTGCCAAATAATCATCCACAAAGATTAAATGAACTTCATACACACTTTGTTTATAATCTGAGGCCAACCTAAAGCTTTCTGAATGGGAAGGTTTATAAGAATCACTCAAATGGCCAAACCTTTTGCATAAATGGAAGAAGAGTCCAACATTCTCATATTCTAATATTTGATTCTAGACTCTATATGTTGATCTAAGAGAGATAACATAGGGTAAAACCTTATTTACTTCTATACTAATGCATATGCTGGTAAAGAAAATCCTAGATCTCTAATGTGTGAATTTATTAATGGCTAACAGTTAACCAAAGGAATTAGCTATTCCATGTAAGACTTCAGGGTTCCAAAACTCAAGGGGAAGTCCTAAAATCCAAACCCATGTCACGGTGATCGAGCCCTGATCCACTAAGGGATCAAAGCCTGAATTCCATTTACATAGTGATATACAATTTTTAAAGTTCTTGTCAAAAAACCCAAGGACCCCCAGTGAGGACTTTAAAAAAATCTTCATAAACCTTGAAACCAAACAATAATAAGCCACCAGTCATAGCACAGATGTTCACACTACCTTTAATTTTCAACATAAAGTCAGACCATTTCCATACTTGATAAATATTGGGTCTAAAAAAAGTAAATTATCGACCAAGGATAACTGGAGACTAGCAATAGTCTTGTCCATATGTCATCCAGAACAACAATCTTGAGACCTTCCACCGAGCATGAGGCCTCAGATGGAGGGCGAACAATAGGAGGTTCCAAACATGAGGATTTTCCACCGATTAGTTTCTCCACATAGGAAGTTAGGTCTTCATTAGAAAAAAGACTCCAAACCAAGGGATGGAGAGGAGCGTTTCTTTTCTACAAAATGTGTGGGACTTTGGGGAGAGAAAAGAAAAGGAAAAACCACTAGCCATTCTTCGTCTAGAAGCAAATAAAGCACTTCTTTTAACATCCTTTGACACCAGTGCAAATGATGGGGAAGCACAATGGCCCCCCCCACTAGTCGGGCCCATTGATGATCTCAAAACCAAGAATTTAAAAAGCAAAACACGTGGGAAAGTTACAAGTGATATCATGTTAATATATAGTGGTAGGAATAATTCAATATTTTAAAATTAGTCTTTTATATAATTAAAAAAATAAAAGAAAAACTGAAACCCTAGGTATCTTCACCCAAAGATTTCAATGGTTGGGTGTCAGGGTTACCTTTTTCTGACATTTCATTTAAAGATTTGAGGTAGCAAGGGTTTGATAGGCTTGTACAAGATATAGGACTACCTTGCAACCTGAGAGGTGAGTCAACCCACCCTTGACCAAACTTGGAATGTAATTGGGAATGATATGCAATTATTTGACTAGGTTAATGATCCAAATAATTATTTTGCTGCAAAAACAATAGATCTGGAAAGTCACATACACATTTAGACTTCAGAAATGGACTGAGTAGAGTATTGTGCACTTGTGATTCAAATTTGAGCTTGATTTTGGAGGATGTTGTTGTCAAGGGTGAATATTTCATTTTTGACCAATTTTAGATCCGTTTTTATAGTCCTCTAGAACTAGACCAGATATTTCATTCCCTTCATGTCTCACTATTGGATCTTTGTCGGTTGTCTAGATAAGTGAGTTTCTGTATATTTTCAAGGTGTAGGGTTTACATGCAACAATGAATAATTGACCTTCAAACTTCTCCCAATATTATTTAAATATAAAACCTGCACATTCAAAGAGAGAGGAAGGGTTGTTCCATATAGGGGCTTATCTCAGTCAAACCTCGTGTTAGTGTTTCCACCTCCACAATGGCAATGCCAATGAAAGATAATCTATCCTTTTGAGGTATAAGGCTAAATGATAAAATGAATGATGAATCGACAATGGACTAAAACTCAACACTCAATAATGGCTTCCTTGAAGGACTAAATCCATGCACATCTCTTCAAGGCTTGATTTTTGTTTTCTTGATTTGCTTGAAGACCTATAACAAAGGTTAGATCTCACAAACACAATGATAACATGAACATGAACAAAATCACATACTGTGAGGTGAGGATTGTCAGGGTGGACCAATTACACTTGATCCATGATGAATCAAATTACAATGAAGCCACTAAACCTCAATAAATCAAACAAGATAATTCAAATTCAAAGTTAAACTAAGCATTTACTGAAACTGAAAAACTACAAACTATGAAAATAGTTAAATTCCTACTCTAACCCGTTTGAAACTTATCTTGTTTTGGAATTGGTGTCATGTTGATGTGGAACAATAACCTTTTCCCAATCCCGTGATCAATGAGCCTGTTTCAATTGATTCTATGGAAGAGAATCGATGAAACCATTGTGATAAAATGGATTAAAACTTGATTTAAGCTAAAATGAACATGATGCAAGCTATATTAACATGATTTTATGCTAAAAATGATCTAATTATGCAATTTCTTAAGCTAATCTAAGCTAAATATGGAAACCCTAATTTATAAACAAGCTAAGATGGATACATGAAAGCCATTAATGGATGTCTTAAGCTATTTATGCAATTGAAATGAACTAAAATATGCTAAAAGTGAGTAAAATATGAGTGTGGATGTACGTTAATTCAACAATATAAGTTTGATGTTGAAAGATGGATCCATTTGTCTCCAAATAGGGTTCTATTTATAGAAGAGCAAATGAGAAATGGAGGGTTGAGATAAAAAATATTAATCAATGGTCCATGATGAAAGGAAGAAGAGGCATGGATCATGGATTCTCATCAACAAATGAGAATACAAGATGAGAATTAATCAAGGGCTCAAATTTGTTTCAAACAAACACACTTTTGACCTGCACACACTAGTCAAAAGGCGACTTGCTTAAGAGGTTAAAAGGTAACTTGTAATTGAAGTTAAGTGAGAATATCCCTTTCTTAATTGATTGGAGGAGAGAGAATATTCTCTTTGGAATATTCTCATGGATAAAGATATTTTACAAATTAAAAGAAAGTTTTAATTGTGCAAAAAGGGGGATAAGGAATATTCCATGGGAATATTCCTCTTTTAGAGTACAATTAGTTTAATTGTTAATTAAACAAGGTTTAATCACACAATTAGGAGATTTGGAGGAATAAAGTGATTTTCATTAAATGATTTAATGAGTGGGAAAAGGTGAAATGATATTTAATTAAATAACTTAGGGTTATTTAATTAAATTAGAAGACTTAAGGAATTAAATTAAATATGTTGATTTATTTAATTTAATTAGATGAAATGTTAACATAAAAGGGGGGTGAATTAACCCAATTTAATAAATTACATTAATAGATGAAAATGACATAATTAATTAAATAGATAAGATAATTTAATTAATTAAGCAAAAAGAGGATGGGTTTAAGAGGAAATGATGTTAGTAAACCTATTATGAGTGCATGATATTGATCAAGATATTTTTGAGTGTCTACATTTTGCCCCTCTTTGAAGTGAGGTACCCGCTGCTTCGGTTCAAAGAATAACACTCCCCAGATTAAAAACTATTGCCCAAATTAAAAAAAATTAAAAATGATTTTTTAGATGCCCCAATGGAAGGATAAAGCGAACTCCTTGCCCCCTCAAGAAAATCGGGCATAAATTTTGAATTTTGGGTTGATTTCTTGATAAAGATGAAAATTTTCCCCAAGGCTCCAAAAAGACTCCAAGATGTAAGAATTATGCCAAAAACACAAAAAATGATGTAAGATTAGGCTCAAATTGGAAAAATTGGTGAGAATGATGATAAACCCTAGCTTGAAGGTGAAATTAGGGCAAAAAACCTTAATTTTCTAGCATAAATAAGCCAATAAGGGTCACTTTCAAGTCATTTGTGCATTCACACTTAAGAGATTCTCTATTTTTTGAGCTCTGACCCTCCGATGAAATGGCATGTCGTGAGCTTCCCAGACACATCTCTGACCGAGTTCAAGAGTTCCAACAGCTTCCAGGCGCAGGACCATCGGTATGTCACTCCAAACTTGATTTGAAATTTGACTTTTTGATGCATTTATTACACTTTAGGATTTAGACTTAGCGATGCCCAAATTGCAATCGACGATGTTGAAAGGAATTAGCGACATATTTGTTTATGGTGACGCCATCTTGTGATTTAAAATTAGGGTTTTTAATTTTAAATGGTGACACATTTATTCAGTGATGCTTCAACCAATTTAGAAATTAGGGTTAGGTTTGTCAAAGAATAAATCATGACACCATTGTATTTGGCGACGCTTGCTTCAATTTGCAATTTAAAATGCCTTCAGGCGTCGCAATTTGAAATTTGAATATAGTGACGCAATTGCAAATAGTGATCAGCTATTGTGATTTATGATATGTAAATTCCAAATTGAGTCAAATTTCCTCTATTTCCTGACGTCGTTTGCTTTGTGGATGTAGGAGGTCATTCCACTGCTGATGTCATGGGAGCATAGGCCCAACATGTTGGAGAGACTTGGTGATTTATCACATTTGCACTAGGAGCATCTGGGGGAGATCGACCTTTGGTATGTTGTGTACACACACATGATTCAGACACATCTTGACATGATGATTGCTCTGTGCGAGAGATGGCACAACGAGACCTCATCTTCCACCTCTAAGTTGGTGAGGTGACGGTGACCTTGGAGGATCTTTGGTGGATCCTGCACTTGCCCATTCATGGTGATTGTGTGATCTATGATGTTGATGTCGAACTTGACACCTACCACGAGGTGATGGAGATGGAGGATATTGTCTTAGTTACATCTCAAATCGACCTTGAGTTGTACAGAGGTCATGTGCCAACCGTCAGGTTGATTAATGCAACCATTATTTTAGGTTTAGTGGCTCCAAATAGATACAACAAAGGATTCAGCTCAGGATGGGGCTTGGTGTGGCATCAGATGTTGCATAAGAGGACACTTTTTGCATGGGGTCCCGTAATGTTGGCTTCCCTATATCATGATTTGTATGATTTTATTTACTATGATGGGAGAGCCATTGGTGCAGGGGTGACTCTACTACATATTTGGGTGTGGGAGCACATTGCAGTGCTCCAACCTATTTTTTAGATGGTGGACATCGAGCCAGATAATCCCATCATTTGGAGATACACTGGACAACTTGGGATCCCATATTGGCGATGGGTGATTGATGATATGATAATTTTTTGTTGGAACCCATGGCTACAGATGCCACCCTGGTATGATGATATTCAGTAGTTATACTTTGCCAGGCAGACCCGATATATGTAGGGTCATGAGCATACTATGATTGAGTGGTATTTACCAGACAGGGTTGCTCAACATTTTGGAGATATTCAAGACATGCCACATGATGATTACATGGCCATTTTTGTTAGGTCGGCCAAAGAGGTTCCCACATGGGGATCGACCATTCCAGCTCTCAAGGCAGTTGAGAGTTTCAGATAGTTAGCAGCTCAACCCTGGTCCTATGATTAGGGTTAGGTCATAGCACAGACTACTTCAACATATGATGCTTGGTTCATTCCTCCTAGATTGTTGACAAATTCAGCGGGTGCTCCAACCCGAGGGAGACCTAGAGGCAGAGGGGCTAGAGGTAGAGGATAGGGTGGCCAGGATGGCTAGGATGATCAGGTTTTGGGGGCCCCACTAGTGGATCAACAAGTTCCACAACAGCCTCTAGTGGTACAGTAGTACGTAGACCACCACCACCACCAGATGTGAGGGATGCACAAATACAACAATTGTAGCAGTAGGTGCAGATTTTGATTGGTGAGTGGGATCAGGACGACCAACAAATTTTGGGTATTCCTGCTAAGCAAGACCAGGCACGACAATAGGTGGTAGCCATCACGATCGAGAGAGATCAAGCCTTGCAATAGATATAGGTTGTGACCATAGAGAGGGGCCAATAGGTTGCCCAACACTAGTAGATAAAGACTATGGTAGTGGCCACACACGGCAAGACAGTGTCAGCTAGGCTATATAGGGAGATTGTGATAGAGGTTGTGTATTATAGGAATCATTATCATCGAGATGTACCTCAGGTACTCAGACAACCTAATTTTTTGCAACAAAGTGATGCACGACCAAGAGACGAGGATCAACCTGAGAGGTAGGCTGGAGAGGGTAGCAACCATCAGGGCTAGCTATTGTATACATACACTTTTTTATTTTGTTGCCCGATTCTTTATCATAGATATACATTCATGGGCTCCTTTTTTATAACCTCGTGGATATTTTACTTATCATTGATATTCATATACTGATCTAGATTTTGTACCATGACATTCATTTTTTTATATATATATGATACAGATACAAATGATTTATGTTGTGATGTGGTCACTTTAGTTTATGTATGGATGCACTTTATTTATGCTTATGTGATATGCAATGATCATGATATGACATGTGATGTTATGATATGCTCTTTTTCATTTATCTTTTCATGATATGATATGATCATGTATGATATGTGATGCAAATGTTATGGATGTAAATGATGTGGATGCATTTATTTTTGTGTATTTTTTATGCAATTAATGAGATGATCATGTATGCACATGGATGTATGGATGCAAATACTTATGATATGCAACAATTTAAGATGCTTAGAATATAAAATTTATATTATTTGTCACAACTCAAATGATGATGTAGAATGTATGATGTGATATGCAATGATTATGCTGATGGATGCTCTATGATTATGAGATGCAGGATGGATGCATTGATGATTTTTTTATTGACTGTCATGATACCAAGTTAGCACAAAGAGAATATAGAAGAATAAAGAATGAATAATTGTTGATTCTGATGATTGCTTCAAAAGATCCAACAAGTCCATAATCCATCGAGACTAAATTAGAGATGGTGATGAGACAATGCAAGATGCAGGATGAATGTAGGATGATGACGTGCTCACATATCGGGATGGGGATTTTCCATCATTCCTTATTTATTTGATATGACACATAAACACAATGTATCAAGGTATTAATAACCAGGATGGTGTTGTATCAAGTGTAATGGAATTTGACTCTGCAAATAGATAGGACAGTCCTTGTTCACATCTTGACATACAAAAACCTCATTGGAATGTAAGTTAGAAGCTTATAATAGATTGGACCAAAGCATATGCAATAGTCAACAACATACTCTAAATGACCTTCCTACACACAACCAAACAAGTATACGCCAAGATTATTTTACAAGAGTATCCACATGCACAACAAACAAAAGATAATGATTGATGCCCCATTCCTTTCTCTCTAAATAATTTTGATAGACATCATCGAGGGGTCCTCAGAATGGGTCATTAAGATAAATCATAAGAAAAGATCAAAGACAAACAGTGAGTGTTATCTATATCTCTTACCTTGTTTAATTTAGCTAAAGTAATAACTAACACTAATTCCCATTGTAGGAAGGATACATCCTAGGACATGTTGATCAAAGGTTGTTTTGATGTTAGGATGATGATGCTAAGATGAGTCACTGATACAAACTTCACTGACACATTCACCTATGATCTAGACTTTAGACTTTGACACTTAGGTTTCACTTTACGACTTGCTACACTTGCTTTCTATTTGCTTCACCAAAGGGTGAAGGTGATGATCAATTTATTATGGATGGAGGTTTATTATGAGTGAAAGTGAGATGGGGTGGATGGTTTTTGGTTTTCTAGAATATTTCAATGTTTTCAGTATTTTGAAAATGTTTTGAGGCTATTTTTGGTATTTTGAAAGTTTATGCGAATGTTTTGGGCTTTTCGGTTATTTGAGGCTTTTTAGGTTTTTTGAATGTTTTCTATTGTTTTTGGGTTTTCTGTTTTCGAATGTTTTTTGATTGTCTAATATTTGAATGTATTTGAGAATTTTTGAATATTTGGATGTTTTTGAGAATTTTCAAATATTTTGATGTTTAGGGCTTTTCGAGGAGTTTCAATCAAGAATCTAACCTAAAGACCTATCCTAGGGGTCTCGGGGGTTGATCAAAGATAAGCCTTTCCTACATTATACACGCAGAGACCACGTAGTTCGACCCGACTTGACCTATTAACAAGATGAAGCTATGAACAAGTGATAGAAAGTCAATTTATTACAATAGACTCCTAAAGGACTAACCTAGGGTGTCTCAAGGGCACATCAATGATGGCCTTGCCTACGTTCAAGCTCAGAGACAACGTAGTTCGACAAAGGTATTGCTTTTGGATTTTTGATTTTTTGACCTTTTTAGGGATTTTGATGTGTTTTCTGGATGTTTTGGATTTTGACTTTACAATTTTCTAAATGTTTTTGGATTTTTCCTATACAAGATTTAGCAATTTTTTTTAGATTTTCTCATGAGATTTTATGAATATTTTTGGTGTTTTTTGATAAGATTTTTGATGACCCCAAGATATACAAGGACCCGATATGATCCAAAACAAAGTGCCCCCAGTGTGACATGTTAGACTACTTTGATATAGGCAGGAAAAACTGACCTTCAGAATATGCCAAGTAGTACTAAAGGGATATGGTACTTCACATCATCAAGCTATGATACACATGCAGATAGGCGATGGATGAATGGTAGTCAAAAGAGCCAAAGAATAGATGGAGGTGCTTTATTTATGTGAGGTACTTGTTTGCCAAGTTTTCACCAAGGTACTTTCCCAAAGCGCCATTAAACTGGTTTTCACTAGAGGATGATTTTTTCATTATTTTTTCAATCTTTTTTTTTTTTTTCGATTTTGATCATTTTTTGATTTTTTTATATTTTCAGATTTACATCTGTATACACCTAAAATTGGTCTGGAGCATCCAATTAATTAAATACACATTATTTGATTAATTATTCTATTTCCTCTATTGTTTAAATCAATAGAAATATTTATTTAATATAGTTCACATTCAAATTCATCTTAATTAAATAAACAAAATTAAATACTTTGTTCGATTTAATTATCAAATCCCTATTTCATTCTATCACATAAATATCAAAATTAATTAAATAAAGATCAAAATTTTTATTTATTAATTACCATATTCCTCTGATTAATTTAATAAACGACTATCCTATAGTTTGTTTTATTAAATTATTTATCTCCCTTTCCTAATTTAAATAAATCAAAATATTTGAATTAATCATAAAGGAATATTCTAATCTACATTCTCTCAAAAATGAATTAGATTTCCTATGTCTAATCTATGTCTAAATTTGTCACAATTAATGCTTTGAAACTTCACAGGAAGTTTTGGAGACAAATTGGAGACAAATTTGGAATTTGATCTCTCAATCCTCTTCCATCAATTTTTCCTCTTCTCTTGCCTAGTGTTTTCTATAGGAGTTGAGAAAATACAACACCACAAACCCCGAAGATCAGCTACATGCAAATAACCTGTCACAAAAGAAGAGATGGAGACAAACAAGCAAGGGTTCTCTGAAAACTGAAAATGTATATATCAGAGAGAATGAGAGAATGAATTGATATGAAATACAATGGGATCAATCCTTATAAAAAGGAGATCATGCAAACCCTAATAAAACCCTAATAGGAAAAACCCTAATAGAAGCCCTAATAGGATAACATTTAATAATTAATATAAGTATTAAATGTCACTTTATGCAAACTAACGTGAAATCTTAAGAAGGGAATAAAGGTAACTTAATCAACATAATTAAGTTAAGACCTTTACTCTAACACCCCCCCTTAAGATGAGCAACAGTGCAGCTACAAACAAATGCAAAAAAACAAAGGTAACTATAATGCAAGAAGGCAAACATGGGTCCCAGCAACTAGGCCAGATCAGGTACCCAAATACAACCAAATCTCTGTAAAATGGAGAAATAGAGAAAACCTCATGGAAAAAAGCTCTACTCCAAAAAAAGAAGAAGAAGGCCAAAAAGAGACATCACTGAAGCAGAAGAAGCTACAAACAACTGTCGAAAGATGACTGCTATGGTGCTGAAGAACCTCCGCTGAAGATAGAACAATCAGGAACAAGAAGACAACAATCTACATAAGTGCCCATACGACACTACTCGAATCAGATGGCAAACAAAGGCAAACACCTGGAAGGAAGATACAGATGGCACAAAAACCAATAGTCTGAAACACTAATCAACTGAGAATGGAAGATTCCTTCTAAGGCGAAACCAAGGAAGAATTAGCACAAACAATATAATAACTCCCCCATAATGCTAAACTGGGAGAGCCTGACAGATCCACTGAAATGATGTGAAACACCTTGTAGTGCATGAAGGAGAAGAAACATCTAAAAGTGCGCAAGATAGCACCTGCAACTGAAAAAGTGGTGTGCAAAACAAAGCACACATGCATGAGGCTAGAATCATATGGATCAATGGTCATCGTGGAGGGACACTCACCGGACAAAGGTGTGATGGCAAACAAAGGAAAACTACACAATCCCCCCATGGTATGAATTCAATGTCGTCATGGAGGGATACTCACCGGACAAAGATGTGATGGCAAAACAAAGGCAAACTACACAACCCCTCATGACACTTTATAATATCAGTGCGAGTACAAAATATGGCACAATCTTATGTGCAAAATCCCCACAAGATGCATGTACAATAGTGGGGCACTTTATCTCAGTACGTTTACATAAAAGATAGCTTACAAATGATGTTCAAAATGTCCACAAAGGACAAAATGCTGGAAATACACGAAGAACAGCCAAAAACAAAGCATCCCATGCAAACAAAAAGTTTCCAAGAGCAAATATGTCCAGGTAATCCACCAAAGTGTGAAAACACAAATAACTAAATAAAATATACCTGGAGTGAAATCTGGAAAAATGGCATGGATGAAACTGAAGAGCTCAAAAATACGGTTTCAATGCCACTGAGATTGCAAACAATGGAGAAACTAATCAAAAGTTATGAGCTTGAGACTGAAAATAGCCCCTTTGTCTTCAACTGGCTGTAGAATGCATCAACGGAAAAAAAAAGTGATGAGACCCACACCACTGGAAAGATGAGAAAACCAGCTTTCTGACAATATCTCGTTTGCCAAAAAAGATAGCGTATGCCCAAGTTATGACCTCCGGAATAAATCAGCTCCAAAGAGGGAAAAAACTAGTGCTAGGTTAAATTTGACGGTCATACGGCCGTCGTAGCAAAAACACTAGGTTAAATTTGACGGCCAAATGACCATCACTGTAAAAGTGTGATTGGATATATATAAGCAAAAATTGTTTTTTATATAAAAAAAACAATAAAAAAAAAGCATTTGATTTTTTCTAAAAAAAATCATAAAAAAAACATTACAAAATAATTTTTTTTTGATTAAAAAGAATTTTAAAAAAATTTTGAGGTGGGGAGGCACGTGGGCCACCCCCATCGTACCCCTGTGCAGTGGACTATGTAGGTACACTGCCCAGGGTACACTGTGTAGGGCTGCGCAGGTACTTGTGGCCTGCGCAGGTCCCAAACCCGAGGCCCAAGCAAGCCTTAAAAAGGCTTAAAATTTTTGCTCTTTTTTTCTTTGATTTTTTTAATAATAAAAAAAATCAAAACAAAAATTTCATTTACAACAATTTTTTTGTAATAAAAAATTTGACGAAATCTTTTCCGAAAAAGAGACAGAAAATTTTTTTCCGAAAAATATTTACCAGACAGGTGACGACCGTATGATCGTATTACAAAAAAAATTTTGCCTCAAATTTTGACTTTGTCCAAAATGGATGAATGAACAGTCGATTTAGGGGTTTTGGACCACTGCGGATGCAATGGCGATGTCCATTTGAGCTAAAAATGCTTCAAAATTACAAGTGTGCCCTAGATGAAGAAAACAATCCCCAAACCCTTGAAGCTCCAAAAATCTTCAAAACAAGAACAGGAAGCAGCAGGTGTGGAGCTTTGATACCATGTAGGAGTTGAGAAAATACAACACCACAAACCCCAAAGATCACCTAAATGCAAATAACCTATCACAAAAGAAGAGATGGAGACAAACAAGCAAGGGTTCTCTGAAAACTGAAAATATATATATCAGAGAGAATGAGAGAATGAATTGATATGAAATACAATGGGATCAATCCTTATAAAAAGGAGATCATGCAAACCCTAATAGGAAAAACCCTAATAGAAGCCCTAATAGGATAACATTTAATAATTAATATAATTATTAAATGTCACTTTATGCAAACTAACGTGAAATCTTAAGAAGGGAATAAAGGTAACTTAATCAACATAATTAAGTTAAGACCTTTACTCTAACATTTTCATGGGTAGAGACAATCTCCATCTTTCTCTCAATCTATTCCATCTCTCACCATTCAATCCTCCAGATTGAATCCAAGCCTCTCAAAGCTTTCCCTGTGCATTTCTACAACCAGGAAATCTATAAATACAAGCCTCATTGAACCAAGAAAAGGATCCAAATAATCAAGCTTTTGCACCCTTACTCTGCAGGAATCCAGACATCAAGTATCGAGCATCAAGTATCAAGCAATTCAACCATCAAGCTTCACAACAATGGCTGCCTCTTGGAGCTGCATTTATCTGTTTCACATCAATATCATGCTAGTTTAATTGATTTATCATTTAGCATTATATTATTATCATCTCATTCTTTAGATAGTCATTTTAACAGTCTTATATGCTTACACAATCTGAGAGCAATTTAGATTTAATAAATCTTTGGAGATAGAGAGCAATAGGACACTTTCAATTAATTACTTTGTTGAATTGATTCAATTTGTTTAATCATTGATATAATGTCGTATTAAGAAGTGTTTTGATCTTATTCACATATTCACCACTTACAACACCCTTCAAGACTAGGCATAAAACTTTTTGAGTTGCAAGTTGTTAGTTGGTTCCTACAAGGGTTCATCTTTAGGTGTTGATAGCTAATATGCTCTTGATCCATAGTTTGTTGTGACAACAAAGGGACCCAACCAGTTAGGCTCAAATTTTCCTTTACTGTCCTGATATGGTAGATTCTTCTGATTTTGCTTTAGGACAATATCCCCTACCTATAAAGACCAACATTTGATCTTCTTGTTATAGCTTTTTTTCAGTCAGTTTTGATATACTTGTAAGTGATTGAAGGCATTGAGTCGACGCTCGTCTAAGAACTCTAGCTCATTTAGTTGAGATACTATGTATTCTTCATCGGTGATTAGGTTTTGTAGTGACACTCACAGTGATGGGAGCTCAACCTCAATAGGAAGGATAGCTTCTAATCTGTAGACCAAGGAGAAAGGGGTTGCACCTATTGGTGTGTGGATAGTGGTTTGATAGGCCCAAAGAATGGTATTTAGCTACAGATTCCAATCACAACCAAATGAGGTCAAGTCCCCACTATGAAAAGGGCCAAGGTGTGATCATGGGTTGTAATTCTTGAGCTGGTGCATGAATTAGACCTCCATGTTGCTGACACTGGACATACTTCTATACATATTGATGAGCTTCCTTTTCCATGGTTGGCCAATAGTACCTTGTCCTCAATACTTTCTGAGCTAAAGTCATACCACTAGAATGGGAACCATATATGTCATCGTGTACTTATTTTAAAGCAGTTAAGGCTTCCTCTTGGTTAAGACATCACAATAATGTTCCTTCAATGCTTCGATGGTAAAGGGTATCACCTAGGATCACAAATCGGGATGCCTTTTTGATAAAGGTCTTTTTAAAGTTCAAGGTAATATCAAATGGGGGAGTTCCTCTACTTAGGTAGGTAAAGATGTCATGATACCATGGGGATATAGGACCAATAATGACACACATGAATTCAGATTAATGGATTTAGAAAGTTGGTATGAGAATTTGTTCTACCAAGAATTCACATTGGAGGACGTTGTTTGACGTGTCTAATAGTGATCCAATTGTTTCCATGGCATCTGCTGCTCTATTGTTCATGCAAGGAATCTGCACAAAATTTATGTCTATAAAGAAATCTTTGAGATTCTTTACCATCTTCTTGTAAGGGGTGAGCTTGTCATCTTTAGTTTGATGGTCGTCATTGAATTGGTTGATAACCAGTCGTGAGTCTCCATAGACTTTCATCTCTTGAATCTTCCATTGAACTGCCATTCTTAGACCTATGATTAGGGCTTCGTACTCAACAATGTTATTAGTGCAAGGAAATGATAGCCTTTATGAATTCATAATGCATTACCTTCAGGGGCGATGAAAAGAATGCCTACTCTAGATCCATGTTGGGTGATGATCCATCAAAGTAAATCTTCCACTGATCTGTGAGGTTGATAAGGAATACTGATTCATCGGGAAACTTAGATATCAAGGGGTTCTTTGCATAGATGGGTGATTTTTCTAGTTGGTCTGCAATCACTTGTCCTTTCATTGCCTTGTGTTCCACATATTTTATATCAAATTTAGTTAAGATAATCACCCATTTGGCCATTCGCCCTGTGAGAGTTGCCTTAGATAATAGGTATTTCAATGGGTCTATCTTTGAAATGAGCTTGATTTGATGTGACAACATGTAGTGCCTAAACTTTTGTGAAGCAAAAAGTACTGCCAGGCATGCTTTTTCAATAGGTGAATAATTCATTTCATAGCCCACCAAGGTTTTGTTGATGTAGTAGATAGCCCTTTCCTTTCCATTCTCCTCATGTTGTGCTAGAAGAGCTCCTAGTGCCGCAGATGTTGCTAAGATATATAAGATCAATGGCTTGTTTGGTATTGGAAACATAAGCACTAGAGGTATTAGTAGATAATATTTGATCTACTAGAAAGCTTCATCACACTTGTCATCCCATTTGTAGGTTATCCCTTTGTGGAGAAGATGTGAAAAGAGGGGGATTTTATTTGATAGTTGCGTTATGAACCTTTCGATGGACTGCAATCTTCCTTGTAATCCTCTCATCTCCTTCAGTGTTTACAGTGGTTCCATGTCGAGGATGGATTTTACATTTTTTGGATCAATTTCTATCCCTCTTTGTGAGAAAATAAAGCCAAGAAGTTTCCCTGATGTAACCCCAAAGACACACTTTTTGGATTTAGTCATACCTTGTATTCTTAAAGTTTGTCAAAGATGGGTCCTAAGATTGGTATGTGCGTATTTCTTTTCTTTGTTTTTTCCAAAATATCATCCACATAATATTCAACTATTTTGTGGATCATGTCATGGAAGATAAGGGTCATTGCTCTTTGATGGGTTGCTCCTGCATTCTTTAACCTAAATGGCATCACGTTCCAATAATATTTTCCCCATGGACAAGTGAATGCAGTTTTATGTTGATCCTCCTTGGTGATTATGATTTTATTGTAGCTTGAAAATCCATCCATGAGTGATAGAATTTCATGCCCAACTATTAAGTCTACGATGAGGTTAATATTGGGAAGAGGAAAATCATCCTTAGGGCATGCTTTGTTTAATTCTCTAAAATCAGTGTAGATTCTGATGCCCCCAATGGGTTTTGAGATTGGTACTAGGTTTGAAACCCACTCAAGATAATCTATTGGTCGAATGAATCCATCAAGAAGTTTTTGTAACTCTAGTTTCACCAAGAGTGCTATCTGAGGGTGCATCTTTCTTAACTTTTTCTTGACTTTCTTGGCTTCAAGATATATTGCTAAATGATGCACCACTACTTCATGATCAAGCCCAGGCATATCTGTGTATAACCATGCAAAGTTAGCTCTCCGCTCTTTTAGGAATGCTGCTAGGTTCATTTGTTCTTCCTCCAATAGGGATTTGACATAGAAAGTGATCTTGGGTGCTTATTTTGTTCCCATATTGACCGAGGTATCCTTTTCTGCTAGCACTACTAAATTTTTGGGATGCATTGCACTAAGGGGGAGATTGAATCCCTCATCCTTGGGTGCCTTAGAGAGGTTTTCACCTTCGGATACATCCTTTCTTTTTATTGTTTTAGGATTAGAGAGTGCCACAGTGTGGTTTTCACTCACGGACCTGCATGTTAGTTGCATTATATCAATTTTGCAACTGAAGGATTCAATCATCTCCCCATAGTACGCTCATGTGTCTAGCTCTATGTTGAAGCATGCCTTGTGATCTACCCATGATAGGTTGTTGCAGAGTCTGATGAAGTCATCTAAGGTTGTGTTACTCAGTGTAGGTAACCAAGAGGAAGCATCAACCATTTTAATGGAAGTACCTTTTCCAGTAAGGGTAAGCTTGCTAGTAGTACAACCTAAACCAAGATTCTTTAATCATTTCTCAGGAACGATAGGTTCTAGCAAGCCATTTTCATTCTGTCCCAATTTCTCATTCTTGTTATAACCCATTCCCTTCATGAGCTACAAGCCTTTATTGGTATCTTCGATGGGAAGGATAGGGATAGGTCATTCATCCTGATAGAGGAGTTTAGAGACATCCTACTCGTTGATGTCTTCTTGATTTAGATCCCCCCACTTAGTGAAGGTAGTGGTTGCCATCTTGATTGTTTCAGGCTCTTTGGTGCTAGATGTAGGTTTCCCATGAGATTGAGGAGAAAGAGTTAATTCTCCTAAGACAAAGGTATCCTTTAGTAGCTTATAGTTTCCACAACCATCATCCTGGATTACTGCTTTGATGTCAAGAATGTTCTGCACAATGGGTGTATTTGTTGCTCAGGTAGATACACGAGATGACAGATCAATAAATGAGGTAGGTATGGGTGTAGGCCCTTCATCATTTTTAGGCACTTGGGGAATCTTATAGAACTTGGCCTCAAGATTCTTGTAGTAGTAAAAAGGCTCAAGATCTCCATGGATGGTAATTTCTCTGCCCTCGAAAGGAAACTTGATGCATTGATGGTAGGTCAAGGTGACAAATATTAAGGCATGGATCCAGGGTCGGCCAAGCAGGATGTTGTACGAAAGATCAAGATTTGGAACCTGACATGTAATATTTACAATGATAGGTCCTACTTGAATGGGTAGTGCAATGATGCCTTGTGATACCCGCTCCAGGTCATCATATGCTCTGATGGCGGTACTCTTTGTTTTCTCAATGGTATCTTCTGAGTAGCCTAAGTCTTTGATCAGCTTAAGGGTACAAATATTCAGACCAGCACCTCCATCAACTAAGACTCTTTTAACCTTACTCTTATGAATGTAGACCTTGAGGTGTAAAGCATGATTATGAGATGGTTGTGATGGTAGGTCCTACTCGGAGAAGGTGAGAAGATGATCGGTAATATGTTGTACCATAGCTTGAAACTAATTTGTATCAATATCCTCAAGCACATATGACTCTAATAAGGCTTTCTCTAAGATTTCTCTATGTGTGGGGGATAGCCTTAATAGTTATAAAATTGATATCTATGTTGGGGTCTTCTTAAGCTGGTCTAACAGATTATACTTGTTGGGGTTCGACGTTGGAAAAATAGGTTGTCCCCTAGACTGAGATGGGACTCCTTGGATGGTGACCCTTCCACATCATGTGGTGACTCCACACTTTGCACTAGGTCCTTTGATGGTGACAACAGTAATGACACTATCACAAGAAGTGACCATGTTTGAATAACTATGTTGCACATTTTTGTAATCCTTAGCTTTTCCATTGTTGTTCCCGTTGTTATGATCTAGCATAGGGTTATTGTATATCTTGAGATATTGATTCCCAGTAGGTACTTTGATAGAGATGGTGTCATTCTCTATGAGGTCTTGGATGATATTCTTAAGTCGTATGCAATTTTTTGTTTTGTGTCCTTTGATTTTGGGAAAGTCACAGAGATTGTTCTCATTGTACTAGGATGGTTTTTCTTGCGGTTCTTGATAGTTTTCAAAGTTAGGAAACGTTATTAGATTTGAATCTACCAAATTTTTCATGATGGTTTCAATAGGTTCAAACAACTGTGTGTGCTTGTGCTTGGGATAGTTATTCCTATTGGTAGTTCACCTTTGTTACATTTCGATGTTGATTTGATTGTTCTGCAGTGGTGGTGTTTGTTGCACAGTTGGTTGTATGTTAGCAACATTATTGTTGTTGGGTCTAGGAGCATTTAGGACCACCTTAGCATCTACCACACCATCATTTGTCACATTTTTGTTTTTAACCCTTACACGAGGTTTGTCATTTAAACTAGTTGATGGTCGGTTGTAAGCTTGATTATTTCCCTTTGAGATTAGAGCTTGTTTGATGTTAAGGGTTCGAGGGACAAGCTCATCATAAGATGTGAGCAATTTCATTTTCAAGTGGAAAGAGAGATTAGGATCCAGATTTTTTATGATGATTCCCACTTGTTGTTTGTCAGGAAGGGTCCACTTGCTCTTACTAGCTTTTTGTCTCCATCGTTGCAAGAAATTGGCAAATGATTCTCCTTTGGTTTGTTTGAGAGTGTATAACTCTTCTAGACTAATGTCCATGCGAAGTTTGAAGGAGAAGTGATCGATGAATTTATTAGTGATTTCTTGGAAATTTTTGATGTCGAGAGAAAAATGAGAAAACTAATCCATAGCAAGATCTATTAAGCTTCAAGGGAAGAGATGCATTAGGTATGAATCATTATAGGCCACCTCCATACACATGAAGTTGAATTCTTTGACATGGTCCATGATACTTCCTCTCCCTTTATATTTATTGAATTTGTGGATTTCAAATTCAAGAGGGAATGACACCATTGCAATGTTTCGATGAAATGGATAAGGACATAGATTTTGTGTATGGGGCTTCATTGTCTTCTCATTCGAAGGTCCTATATTTCTTGGGATAGTGCCTTGAGTTGTGAAGCTAGATCGTCTTGCAGGTTTGGTGGAGGAACATACGATGGGATGATGGATGAGTTGTAAATGGGATTTTGATATGATGGTTTATTGTATGGGGTGTATGGTGGTGTTCAATTATGTGAAGGGGATTGAGGTGTTGATGTATATGTTCCTAATGCATTTGTATTGATAATTTTTTGTTGAGGGTTATAGTAGGAAATTTGTTGTTGATGTTATTGTTGATGTTGGGCATACTGCTGAGCTAGTAAGGCTTGATGTTGTTGTTGCACCACAAGGGCTTGTTGGTGTGCCTATTGTTGTTGCTGCACTGTGATGGCTGGTTGTTGGGATTGATGTTGTTGTTGTGTCATGATGACTTGTTGTTGGGCTTGATTTTCTTTTTGTGTTGTGATGGATTGTTGTTGGGCATGTTGTTGTTGTTGTGCCATGATGACTTGTTGTTGGGCTTGATGTTGTTGTTGTGTCACGATGGCTTGTTGTTGGGCCTGATTTTATTGGTGTGCTAGTTGATAGGCTTGTTGTTGTTGTCATGTTGATAAGGATGCTTGATAATCTTCTTGTTGTTCTTGTTGTTGTGTAGCTAAGGCTGCTTTTTTCTATTGTTGGATGGCTTGCTAATAAGCTTGTAGTGCTTTTTGTAAGGTTAAGGTATGATTTTATGATATAGGACCAGTTGGTTGTTGGATATCTATGATGGATTGTGAGTGTTGATGTTTTGGATTGGTTGTGAGTTGGTGATGAGAGGTTGGGAGTTTCCTTGGTTCAACATTCCTTGTAAGATGGTGGATTGAGATGGAGGAATTTAGGTTTGAGGCCCCATTAGATTTTGTATAGTGAAGGGGATCGTGGGGAAATATGAGGATGTTGTCAGTAGGTTTTGCAATGGTATTGACATACTAGGACCTTGAGTCCATTGATTTAAAGGATTCCCTTGACCAATGCTTGGGGAATTTCCTTGTGCTTGGGATGTGGTCAAGGTACTTCGTTGGTTGATAGGGTTCATAACCAAGGTGTTGGTTTGATTTGGATCGATGATAGATGGGTTGGATGTGTTTTGCGACACCAATGGTATAGATGAACCTGTGGGAGGATTAGGTAAAGATGTCCCTATTTGCATTGAGGGTTGAATCTGTGAGATAGTATTACCATGCCCTTGTGTATTATCTTGAGATACTTGGTCCATACTACTTTGCGTGATAATGGGAATACTTGTGGTACTCATGGATATGGATGAATATGGGTGTCCTCAATAGGTGGAGGTGGTGGTGGAGTAATGAAGGTCAAGAGGTTTATGTAGTTGTTTCAGATTTTGAGGATGGGAGGAGCACCAAAGGTAGGTGTCCAAGTGGTTGTTGGAGGCAGGGGATTCATATCAAGGGTACCCACAAGTGTACTACTTTCAATTGGAAGAGTTAGATCGAATTCCTTAGCAAGACCAGGTGTAAGACTAGGAGTAGATGTTTGATTTATCCCTAATGGTGGATTTGTAAAGCCTTGTGCCAAATTTTGTGCCAAAAATGATGGGGAAAGAGGAGCTATGTTTTCAAAGGCTTGATGTTCCATGATTTCCTCCTTAGTGAGCTCAAAGGGATTGTTTGTGATGTCTTCTATCTCATATGGTTCTGTCAGAGATGATGGTTGTTGTGATGGCGTGACTTGGCTTCTTGGGTCAAATTCTAGAGGATTTGGATCACTTGAGGTAAATGTGACTTTGGTTTTCTCCATGATTCTATTGTATTGTGATCTCATTTTTACCATAAATTTTGGGTCACTAATGGGAGAGTTGTGTTGATATTTATAATGTTTGAACTCTCTAGTTGACTCGAATTTAGGTAAAAGGGAATCTCTAAATATTTTTGGAGTAATGATGAGAATGGGGGATGAAAATATGGGTGATATGGAAAGTGATATTTGTAATCATTTTGGGACATAAATTTTGAATTGAGTTTGATGTTTTAATGTTTGGATAAAGGATGTTGATGAACTTGAGAGTATTTAGGATAGACTCATGACCTTCAAAATAAACTAGCTCAAGGATGCTAACTAACTTAACCAGGTACATGAAAAAGGATACATTTCACATATAACATAGCCAAGTTAGAGGTTGGTTTGATTGATGTTTAAGTCAAAATTGGTATGATCAATTTTTTTGCAAAGATAGGTGAGGTGAAGGATGAATTTTGATGAAGGGATGGATTAAATGTTTGACCCAATGTTGACTTAGAGTAAACCTTTGTTTTCCAGGACCAAGGTAGTGAGAATGATGCTAGACCTCTAAAATGTTCAAATCCTAAAGACCCAATGTTGACTTAGATGAGAGGATAAATGGGGATGTTTAAACCTGTTCTCCTCCTCCTAGCTTGAGCATAGTAGTTTCTTAACAAGTGGTTATGATTGCGGTAAAATATTACAGCCCACTTCTTTCCAAACTTTGAATTATGATATGTATGTCTATGATGATGGGATCAGGTTTCGCTTCACATATTTTGACTATGTGATGGATCATTCAGAGAAGCTCAGTATCGTGAAAAACACTAGGGATTTGACTACAAAAGAATGCATATAATTATGGACTATACCTTGAAGCGTGTCTATAAAATTTTTCTACCAACTTATCTCTATTCTTATGAAGTGCTAAAAGGTGCTTCTTGAAAACTTTTGGTTTAAGATGTCTGAGCTTACAATGATGAACTTGTAGATCTTGTTTTGGGGATCTTGATCTTGTGTGAGATCATTAAAGAAGAATATATTTATTTCCATGTGGGAGGTGGTAGTATGGGCCTTCTATCCAAAATATCAGCTGTTCATTCTTCTTTATCTAAGATGGTTGCAACAATTCTCCACTGATTAGATGTTTTCTTGGTTTCAAAAGTGAAGGTTCTCAAATTGTTGATAATATCCATTTGTTCTCCCTTGATGTATTCAAAGTTTGGTTGAATAATAGCACCTATAAGGATAGGTTGTAGAATGGGAGCAATCGGTCTCCAGATGGTCATGTGGGGTTCAATTGTGTCAAGTTTATCTTGCTTAAGTGAATTGATTTTTTAAACACTCATCTTGATTATGTTTTCAAACTAAATGTTTATGTCAAAAACATCATAACTTTCACAATGTCCATTTCATGAAAATCATGAGATTAGATTCATAATTTCGTATGTTGTCTTTGGGAAATATGAATTAAGATTAAGTCAAGATATTTAGAAATCGCTAAGGATAGAAACCCTTAGGACAAGCAGTAATACCAAGGCTAAATCAAGAGGCATCCATATTTAAACCAAAGTGTTTGAAATTTTGAAGATAGTGAATGTTTATTTTTGAAACATGTTGGAACCATGTAATGTATCAAACTAACTCTCAATCACTTACAATCCTAGGTTTGAAATGGCTATACTTGGTGAATTCCCACTTGGATTTCTCCAAACACTAAACAATTCGAACAGTTAGAGATTTGGTGACACTAGCTCCCCTCGACAGCACACACTTCTCGAGACCACCAAATCTCAAAATCCTTAAACCCAGAGATCAAAAGGATTTTTCTATTTCACAATTGAATAGTAAGAATGTGGGGCGGCTTCAGAATGATCATTCTTGCACCAACTTTTTTTAAGGATTTTGGATTCTAAATATAGGTTTGTAATAAGGGCTTCTAGTTTAGGGGGTGCAATGATAAACTCCCTCAAGAGGTCTCCCAACCCTTAGAACAAGGGATTTACACGTCATAAAGATACTAGGGGAGAGCTATCATGTACTGTATCCCATTGATCACAATTTTTATTACAACCACACATTTATATCACGATTTGGAAGAACTTGGCTTTAGTTCATTACTGCTTAGGTTGTTCCCTCCTTTCGATGTGGGGAGGAAGGAACTCTAAAGACGAACAATAGAAAGGAAGTGCATTTTTAGTTTGATCATCTTTGCTTGCATGAACAAAGAGAGAACACGCACCACATCTTTTTCTTACACTCGTAAAGGGGATTTAGTTTTAATCCAAATGAAAGATGTAGGTGATTTACCAAAGTGTTAAAGAATGTTTATGTTTCTCAAGGTCGCCAAATGGCGTGAGAGAATTGCATACACATTCACTAACAATGTTGGAAGTCACAAAACATAGAAAACAATTATAAATGTTAACCCTTCAAAGCAATGATGAGTTCATTTTAAACACCAAATGAAATATGAAGTTGCTTTGTTCAATTTTAAGCCCAAAGTAAAATGATGATGTGAAGGTTCAATTTTATTCAACTTTGTGCATTCATTTTAAATCCAAAAAATAATGATGAGGGTTCAATTTTAGCCAACTTTGAAAATGAGTTTTAAGCCCAATTGAAATCTAGTTGGTCCTAAAGAAGAAAGCATGAACATTGGGTTATAATTGCCCCAAAGCATTAAACGCTTGTTACAATTATAGAATTCAACAAAGAAGAGGATTTCTTCATTTTAGCTCCATGTCTTTCAACCTACAAAACCATGTTAGTCTAACAACTAGGACACATTTAAATGAACATTAGTAATCAGATAAATCAAGGAAATCAAAGCACATGTTGAAAAAATGATTGAAAAACTTCTTACCAAAGTTGGGTGTTGTTGAACATGATAGTGTCACACTTTGAAGTCTAGGCATCACTTTGGTGAAAACGAGTGTTTCTCTGTAGTAGAAATAGTGACCATGATAGTGTCAAGATTTTGTTTCAGCATCGTTGCTAATAGTAGCGTTACAATTTGAAATTTGTTGGTGTTGCTCTAGTGAAGTCAGACGTCACCATTTGAAATTTTTGATACCTCCAGATTAAATCAACATCACCGGATTTAAATCAGCATCAGTGCATTAATTTGGCATCGATGTTTCAAATTGCAAGGGATTCACTATATGGTGACACTCTTCAAAAAGAATTGTTGTTTGTAGTTTGGGCATCATTGTAACCTACAAAACAACAAGCAAACAAAATTCGAGCTAAAAAATTATTAAGTTAATTTTCTTCCCTCTTTCTAGCGCCAGAATGTGAGACAAGGATTGTTAGGGTGGACCGATTAAACTTGATCCATAATAAATCGAAGTATAATGAAGCCACTAAACCTCAATCTACCAAACAAGATCATTCAAATTCAAAGTTAAACTAAGCATTTACTGAAATTGAAAAACTACAAACTATGAAAATAGTTAAATTCCTACTCTAACCCATTTGAAACTTATCCTGTTTTGGAATTGTTATCGTGTTGATGTGGAACAATGAACCTTTCCCAATCCCGTGATCAGTGAGTCTATTTCAATTGATTCTATGGAAGAGAATCAATTAAACCATTGTGATAAAATGGATTAAAACTTGATTTAAGCTAAAATGAACATGATGCAAGCTATATTAACATGATTTTATGCTAAAAATGATCTAATTATGCAATTGCTAAGCTATTTATAAGCTAAAATATGAAAACCCTAATTTATAAACAAGCTAAGATGGATGCATGGAAGCCATTGATGGATGTCTTAAGCTATTTATGCAACTGAAATGAACTAAAATATGCTAAAAGTGAGTAAAATATGAGTGTGGATGTAAGTTAATCCATCATAAAAGATGGATCCATTTATCTCCAAATGGGGTTCTATTTATAGAAGATCAAATAAGAAATGGAGAGTTGAGATCGAAGAGATTAATCAACGGTCCAGGATGAAAGGAAGAAGAAGCATGGATCATGGATTCTCATCAACGGATGAGAATACAAGATGATAATTAATCAAGGGCACACATTTGTTTCAAACAAACACACTTTTGACCTACACCCACAGATCAAAAGGTGACTTGCTTAAGAGTTTAAAAGATAACTTGTAATTTAAGTTAAGTGAGAATATCCGTTTCTTAATTGATTGGAGGAGAGAGAATATTCCCTTTGGAATATTCTCATGGATAAAGATATTTTTTAAATTAAAAGAAAGTTTTAATTGTGCAAAAAATGGGATAAGGAATATTCCCCTTTTAGAGAAAAATTAGTTTAATTGTTAATTAAACAAGGTTTAATCACATAATTAGGGGATTTGGAGGAATAAAGTGATTTTCATTAAATGATTTAATGAATGAGAAAAGGTGAAATGATATTTAATTAAATAACTTAGGGTTATTTAATTAAATTAGAAGACTTAGGGAATTCAATTAAATATGTTGATTTATTTAATTTAATTAGATGAAATGTTAGCGTAAAAGGGGGGTGAATTAACCCGATTTAATAAATTAGATTAATAGACGAAAATGACATAATTAATTAAATAGCTAAGCTAATTTAATTAATTAAGCAAAAAAAGGATGGGTTTAAGAGGAAATGATGTTAGTAAACCTGTTTCTAGTGCATGATATTGATCGGGACATTTTTCTGTGTCTACACATACAATTTGACATGATGCTTTGATATTGAATTTCTACCATAAATCTCTAAAATTTTGTTCTTGACTTGCTTGATAATGCTCTTGACAATAATTCTTTCACTTCTTGCCAAATAGGTTTCAAATGATGAATGACTAGGTATTTATATGCAATTAATCTAATTTCTAAAAATTAAATTTTGATAGGTAACATTCAATATTTGAAATTCAAATAATAAAATGCCACCTTTGATATATTCAATTTTGGAGGTAAAATAAGGGATCAAGTTGCCTAGGGTGACTTAGTCCCAACCCTATTTTACAAGACTTAAGGTATCAGGGCCAAAATATTAAATGTGGGTAAACCCACAAAAGTGGTTTACAATTCGAGTGGGGAAGGAAAAGTTACAAAAAATGATCCCATGCCCAAAATTTTGGTTTTTGGGGTTCGAACGAACTCATTGGTTTGAGCAAACCAAAAGAGGGTTCGCAGAACCCAGGTTCGAGTGAACCCACTAAATACCTTGGGCCCACCATTCTTGCAAAAGAAACAAAGGAAAACATTTTTTGAAAGGGGGTTCACTCAAACTAGGGTTCGAGTGGACCCCCCCTGGTTCGCCTGAATCCCCCTTCTCCCACCTTCTCACCCTCTAGCTAAAAAAACTCCAGAATTTTTCCCTTTGAAGCTCGGGCTGAGGATGAAAATGGAGGAGCCTTCACAAACCCAACTAGATGATGGTAGTCCTTGAAACAAGCTATCCAATGAATATAATTTTAATATGTTTTGGTTTTATTATGTATTTATTTTTTTAGTTTTATTAAACATAGGTTTTTCAATGAAAATCAAGCTCTTTGTTCTGCACATGTGGAAAAATAGCATATTATCAAAAAACAATTTGAAAAATACGAGTGCACCAGATATTGAAGTCCTTGATCCAACAAAAAAAAAAGAATTTCGATACATACAAAAAAAGTTACATTGTATACGGTCCGCCTATGTTTGAATTGTAATTGGTTTGACTTCAAAACTTGATTAAGGAAAAAGTATTCAATAAAACACTATGAGACCAATTGAAAGCACTAGATATCATAGTTACAAATCTAAATTTGAAATAATTATAATTTTATCCTTCATGGAAAAAAATTGATGTTGTATACGATGAACGTCACTCCTTAAAAATGTTGTTTGCTGAAAAAAACTTGTTTTTGAAGGAGATGGAAAAAGAAGTGCAATCTGATTCCAATTTTTTTGAAAAATATATATTTAGAATCTACAAACAAAATTTCACAAATCACTAGTTTGCATCATCTTCAAATTCCTCATGGTTTAGCTGCTATAGGTGCCCGAAAGTGAAGATCTAGTTAGAAAAAAATATTTCAGTGTCTAGTTTGGCCAAAAATTGTAAACCAGTAATGTGGAATCACCCATGTGTGCATTATTTTTTTACATGTAATTTATCAGTAAATGATTAAATAGGATATGGAATACATACTTTGGGACATTAGGTGTACAATTAGGTCCAATTACTTAGGGGGAGCGAAACAGAGTGTGAAATTGTCAAGAGTGAATTTATGACGCTAAAATAATATTAGGTTACTTAATGAAAAAAATCACCATACACCCAAACCTTCATACTAGAGACACATATTTTAAATGCAAGTAACTTCTGGAACCTATTGATTCTTACCAAGCCTAGTAATGGATCAAAATGTGGAGCCATTTCTAGCTACAAAGTAAAAAAAGATAGTAGTAAAGGGAGCAAGGGAAAAAGCTTGTTTGGTATATCTTCTTATTTGGTAGACTACTACAATGCTTGCACTAGGTTTATAGCCACTAGTTCAGGTGTTAATGAAAAATATAGCAACAACATCGATGACAATTTAGAAAATGGTCAATGGTTCTATGCTTGACCCCAATTCAATCATACCAGTACTGCTCTCAATTTGTCTACATATCAAAGAATAAAACAATATTGCTTACATTTTATGGGAACTACATGCCTTGTTTAGATAACTATAATTATGTCGAGAGATGTCTTATAATGCCATTTTCTATGTTCAGAAAAACTCTACCTTAAATCAAGGAGAGTTCCTGAAATCACCACCCTTCATTTTATTTTTTTATGTAAATGTGAATATTTTTAAAATAAATAATAAAAAATGAAACATATATCCTAAAATCTTCACTGTTTTTCGAACTTTCAGTTCATCATTTTTTTTATAGTTTATAGTTCTTGAAATTTGGATTGTTTACATAAATAGTTTTCATCAATTTCTAGACTTCTCTAAACCTAGGCACCATTGATAGCCAAAAGAAATACCGTTGTTGGACGAAATATTTCATTTGTGAAAACATGAGTCGCACTGCTATATTAGTCAATCCCAACAGCAATTCACACACTAGTAGTAACCTAAGGTGAGAAAGGAGCATCACTAAAAATCATTAAGAGACTGTGAATATGCTTGCAGATTTCCTGCCTCTTTTCCATTCACTTTTTTTTTTTTTAATTTGTTTCTGCAACATTCTATCCATGCTCGCATCTCTATGAGTATTAGGGTTTCAATACTTTTGTTTTATAATAAGTATGGTCGTTGTCTCACAGGCTTAACATAGAGAAATGGAAGGAAGTAGCAACAAAGCCGTAGAGGTGTTTTACTACTTATTTTAAATGGGTTAAGGGTTCGACATTCAACGGTTTTGTGGCTATATCTTCTACAAACTTAAAAAGTGGGTTTGAATTTGAATCTCCATCTGCATTCAGTAATGCTTAGATGTTTCAGTATTATTTGCATTTGTATTTGGATTTAAATTCAACAAGTTTTTGAGAAAGTTCTTCTAGTGGAAGACATTAAATAACATTTTTTTAGGTATTTTCTTCATATTCTTTTGGAATTCAATGTAATTTGCATTCGTATAGTCTTTTTTGTTTATTTTGTTTCAGATGTTCCTAACACTTGATTGATATTGAGAAAGCATGAAATTACAACAAATATGTTTTCATGTCTGCTATTCAATGAATTGGAGGAATTCAACCCAAGAGATCATCTTGTACTTGCTTATGTCCGAGATATGATGAGCCCAAAGCTTGTGATAAGTATGTTTGAGGTTGGTGTGCTCAATTCAATCACTTCTGAATATGGTCATAATATTCTTGTCAAGAAAGAAAACATGACAAATAATTTAGCAGATACCCATTTGTAGGAGTTTGTATTATCTTTGGTCCAAAAACAACCTGTCAAAATTACTTGAACACAATGTGGGATGTAAGTTCTACTTATTCATTAACATGAAAATAAATTCAAATGGTAACATTTTTATTTTTAGCTAAAGCTACTATCGGATAAAATAAGTATCATTTGAATTTTGAACCTGAGTCTATTTAAAAGTCAGGTTGCGTAGACAAAGGGGATTTCTTAGAACACAATATAGAGTAAACACTAGAGTACTTTCGGTAGTGGTCCACGAGAAGATGCTACAAGAATTGGTTTTGTTGGTATTGTAGATAATATGCATCAAAGAAAATAAACCTTATTATTATATTATATTATGTGTTTTCTTATTATTATTATTGAAAATAGATGTAACAAGTATTATTAAAGTGATGGTAGGCTTTCAAAGAAAAGATTCTTGTCATTTCAACTTTTAAGAGAAGTATTCATTGTGGTTTTGCACGCAAGGATAAAATCTATAACATGTCTACCTTGATGCCATTTTTAATATGCAAGTTTTGAAATTTCTATCACTTGATATCATTTATGATGGTGTTTGCAACCATTAAGGTTGTCATTAATTCTTAATATTTGGTGGTTACTTCTACCGCAGACATCTCTTCAAAGTTGTTTGTTTCTTTTGTGAATTTCATTGCAAATAAATCTTGGGACATGCTACAATATAAAACTTGATAGCATTAGGGGAGACATACAAGTAGCCGCCAGGGCTAACTTCGCGCATTCGTGCAGAGTGAAAAATAGGTACGATTTCAAAAAAAAAAAATTGGGCTTTTTTGTAAGCAAGTTAGGACCTTAAAAAGAAAAAAATGGCTTGTGGGTATTTAAAACTTGTCTTGTAGAACCCGTCAAGTGAAAAATGCTAAAAAGAGGTGTTTTTAAACCTCTGCCCGCTACATTTTCATTACTTTGCCCATACCCGTTTATTCTAAATCCATTTTTTTTTATAAAAAAAGCCTATTTACAATTATCAATTAACCTATTTCAAATTACATTTGTATGTGGGCCCGGTCAAAATATCACGTGGGTCCGCTAGGAGGTGGTCACTTTAATCCCAACCTCACCACATTACGTTGTTAACCATGTGCCCCATATGATTCATCAAGCCACACGTATGAGTTTACCTCACCACATTAGCTTGTTAACCATGTGCCCCATTTGACTTCATCAAACCACGTGTAATAGTTAACCTAATCGTGGGTTGTTGGGCAGATTTAAGCCCTAAACTCATCATCTCCCACGGTTTTTTCCATTACCGACATTGTGGTCTCCTCTCTCCCACCGTCGACATGAGATCGTGTGGCCATGGTGATTTCGTCTAGCTCCTAAATGTTGCAGGTAACGTCTCCACCTCTCTTCACCTACAATTTTGTTTGTAGAACGATGGGTTTTCCTTGGCATCAACGGTGTTTGAGTGCATTTTGGTGTGTTTAACAACCATTTCTCTATATGGCATTAAGGGTTTGACTATAATCATTTCTATTTACATGTGACTGGTACAAATTTGATCCCTCATGGTTTATTCTGTCTATGCCCATTGAGGGTTTGTCTGGGTTTGACTGTAATCATTTCTTTTTACATGTGACTGGTACAAAATTGATCCCTCATGAATTATTCTATCTATGCCATCGAGGGTTTTCTTGGGTTTGACTGTAATCATTTATTTTTACATGTGACTGGTACAAATTTGATCCCTCATGAATTATTCTATCTATGCCATTGAGGGTTTGCCTACTATGATTTTTTTTGACATTATTCTATGAACTAATCACATGTAATGTGATTTAAACAGAACATTGATCAAATTTTGACCAAGTATAATCATGAAATTTAGTGGGTATATTGTCAAACGCTGGTATAGTCATGAAATTTTATGGGTTTCTAGTTTTGACCCCAAATTATTGAGGGGTTTCAGCATACAGGTTAATGGGTGGACGTTTTCTATTTTTTAGTAATTATAATATGCACATGAAATTAAATGGGTTTACAAATTTTTTTGGATTCTCTTTGAATCCCTATGTTATCATGATGAAAATTGATGGGTATACAGTTTTTGTCCCAAATTATAAAACAGTTTTAAGATTACAATTTGCAGACAAGTGATATATTTATATATACAGTCATGTCGTGTAGGGTTTCATCATATAAAATCATGCAGGGTTTCATCACAAATACCTTCACAGACAATGATATGTTCTAATCATAATGTATATATATTTTAGTAGAGAATGATATATTATTTTCAGACAATGATATGTTCTTATCAGATTGTATATATATTTTCAAACAATTATATATATATATACATATATATATGTGTATATATATGTGAGTTTATATATATATACACACATATATATGTATATATATATATAGGTTCATGTGATGAAACCCTGCATGACTTTATATGATGAAGCCTACACAACATGAGGCTTCCTATATATGTATGACTATATATATATATATATAATTTGATAATAATGTATCATTGTATGCAAATACAATGATATATTATTATCGGATTATATATATACACACAATCTGATGTGAATATATCATTGTATGTAAATACAATGAAATATTCTTATCAGATTGTGTGTGTGTGTGTATATATATAGTCATGCCCTGTAGTGTTTCATCATATGAAGCCATGTACGGTTTCATCACATGGACCTTAACATGATCCTCATACGGTTCCAGTAATATTTTGACATGTTTCAAGTATGTTTCAGCCATGTTTTTTTGTCGCACCACCCAATGAATTATTGCAATTTGATAAAAAAATATAACTATGATATGATTATAAAATATCCTAATTTTGTTGTTGTTATATATTTGAACCTCATAGTTAAGTCTCTTATATGTTTTATGAGGGTTTTAGCCTTGTATTTTTTTGGTATCACTAAGTACACTATGTTTCAGTGTTTGTCAATAAAAAAATCAGAACACTTTGATTGCAAACACAATTTGCTGAAAATGATATGTTATTATCACATTGTATGTATATATTTGCAAACAATGATATATTCTTATCACATTGTATGTATATATGTTCATATATACATACAATCTGATAAGAATATATCATTGTTTGTAAATTGTAATCTGGCAAGAAATCTATGGGAGATGATGAGTTTAGGGCTTAAACATGCCCAACAAGCCATTGTTAGGTAAACTCATACATGTGGTTAACAATGTAATGTGGTGAGATTGAGATTAAAGTGACCACCTCCTAGCGGACCCACGTGATATTTTGATCGGGCCCACATACAAACGTAACTTAAAATAGGTTAATTAATAATTGTAAATAGGCTTTTTAAAAAAATTTATGCACCATTGAAATTAGACAGGAGTGGCCACTACACTATGAATAGACTAATTATTTGGCAAGAAAATTCAAATTTGAAATTCATCACCACAATTCAATGCATTCAATATACACATTCAAATGATTTTATAAGAGGGAATTTCTAGTGTCATTTTCATTACGAATTCTCCTATGCTTTCACTGCATATCCTCTACAAAATTCAGCTTGGTACATATATTGAAAACAAAAAACATATTATAATACAAAAAACATATTATAATTCATATAATAGACTGAATTTATGCAAGCCACCTACTTTGTCAATTAGACCAAATATAAATTTGATTTCCTAAAAGCCACGACAGAATTGAGGCATAAATGGCCACTGCAAAATGAAATGACACATTTTTTCCCATGAAGATTCAATTTGCACACTCCAATGTTTTTATAAGAGGGATTTTCCACGGTCATTCCCTCAATATCCTCTGCAAAATTCAAAGCTTACTAACGCAACCTATGCACATTCCTCTTAAAAGGTAGTTTATTCATGTTGGTACACCCAGAATAACTAAATTCATGTTTTTATTTATCAGTATATTGGATTTACATTAATGTTGTCGATTTCATTATTCAATATACTCTTTTATATTTATGTACTTAGTTTTTGCATTATTTTGAGGCATACAAATTATTCAATTTTCAGTTAGTTATTCAAATGAGCATTATCCATTATGTAATCATATCACATCATTGTATGATGTGATATAATCTATTTTCTTTCACTTGCTATATGTGTTTCAATAGTCATAATACATCTATGTATATACATATACATGTACATGTATATGTATATGTATGTACATACATACAGATACATGTACATGTACATATACATATACATATACATATATATACAAATTTATATACACTATTATTTTCAGCTTCATACTAAGGATTAGAACATTGTGGATTTTAATGCTCTAATCAAAACTCTTATTGTTGTGCATGCAATATTGTAAGGATGATTTGATCTGGGAATGTTACGAGTACCGAGTACTACCCCCGTTTATTACAATTATTTTGCAGGCAAGCGGGAGTGTCGAGAGGTGAACCAAGTATGTGGATTATGAACATACCATCAAAGTTGTGTTTGTTAACACAATAAACTCTATAGGGACATTTTGCTTTGAATGCTTTATGATATGTTTATATTTTCTGTTATATTGTTTTCATAAATATTTTTTTCTTACAAATGCTTATTTGATTCAAGGAATATATTTAACTACATTGGTCTCTTAATGGAAGGCATGCGAGGACTTTTCTACAATCAACATAAGGTATGAAGTGTTAAAGACAGGTAAAGTCTTTGAATTTACTTTGGCAATGACCTAGTAATATAGAAAACTATGCAATTTTATATATATGGCTGAAAGTTAGATGAATTGAGTAATAGTATAGAATAATTATGAGATTAGTTAACTCTAGATTAATTATATATATGTATGTATATGCATATACAAATTGATAGGTATATATGTACATACTCATAGATTACTATGCATATATGTATGTACATATATACCTATACATATATGTGTCTATATATATATATACTTAATCTGATAATTAATATGTAGTTTTGTTAAATTTTGATAGTGATATATTCTTATCAAATTGTATGTATATATATTTATATATATACATACAATCTGATAAGAATATATCATTGTCTGCAAATACAATGATTTCAATTTGCAGACAATGATATATTATCATCAGATTGTATATATATAAACATTCAATCTGATAATAATATATCATTGTCTACAAATATATACATACAATCTGATAAGAACATATCACTGTCTGCAAATACAATGATTACTATTTGTAGACAATGATATATTCTTATCAGATTGTGTGTATATATATATGCATACAATCTGATAAGAATAAATCATTGTCTGCAAATACATATATACAATCTAATAAGAACATTTCATTGTCTATAAAGAATATATCATTTTCTACTAGGAGGTGGTCGCTTTAAACTCAACCTGACCACATTACCTTGTTAACCACGTGCACCATATGCCTTCATCAAACCACGCGTATGGTTTACCTAACCATGGCTTGTCGGGCATCTTTAAGCCCTAAACTCATCATCTCCCATATATTTCTTGTCAGATTACAATTTGCAGACAATAATATATTCTTATAAGATTGTATGTATATATGAATATATATACATACAATCTGATAAGAATATATCATTGTCTGCAAATATATACATACATTCTGATAATAACATATCATTGTCTGCAAATTGTGTTTGCAATCAAAGTGTTCTGATTTTTTTATTGACAAACATTGAAACATAGTGTACTTAGTGATACCACATAAGGCTAAAACCCTCATCAAACATATAAGAGACTTAACTATGAGGTTCATATAAATATCAATATCAGCATTAGGACATTTTATAATCATATCATAGTCATATTTTTTATCAAACTGCAATAATTCATTGGGTGGTATGACAAAAAAAACATGGCTGAAACATACTTGAAACATATCAAAATATTACTGGGTGCTTGTATTAAACTTCTTCTCACCTTAAACATATGTGAGGTTCCAAACATAATAACAACAACATTATCACATCTTATAATCATATCACAGTTATAACTTGAAGCAGATAAATAGATCTGATATGCAAAGCAGATCAACAGAATATACTGCTACATCGATCAAAAAACAAAATTCAATACCAACATATTTAGTTTTCCATATTGCTAGGAAAAGAAGGTGGCGTGAGATATCTACCAGTAGCTGAGTTTGTTCCACTTGTAGGAGGTGATATTTGGTTAATAGAGGTTTGAAGGCATGTTTCTATTTGAGCAAGCAATGTCTGGCTTGCATCTGCAGTTAGTCCCATTTGTTGTAAGCCACTCCCAACTTTCATATTGTTGATAGTTGTAAAGGTTGGTGCCAATATTTTCATCATATCAAGCAGGATAGGGTGTTGGGGGGGGGTATAGGATTCCCCATTGTAGACGTTACCTGCAACATATGGGAGCCAGATGAACTTGACATGGTCGCATGAGCTTGCGTCGACGGCGGGAGAGAGGAGACAACAATGAAAAAACACAACATGGCATGACTGCATATATATATATATTTATATATATGTATATAATCTTATAAGAATATAGGCAACATATCATTGTTTTTGTAGACAATTATATTCTTATCAGATTGTATACATATATATATGTGTGTGTGTGTGTGTGTGTGTGTGTGTGTGTATGAATGTATGTATACATTATGATAAGAATATATTATTGTATTTACAGAGAATGATATATTCTTATGAGATTGTATATATATATATATATATATATATATATATATGTATGTATGTATGTATACAATCTGATAAGAATATATCATTGTATTTGTAGAGAGTGTTATATTCTTATCAGATTGTATATATATATATATACAATCTAATATGATGAAACCCTACATGGCATGACTGTATATATATATTTTTGTCTACAAATTGTAATCCATAAACTGCTCAATAAATTGGGACAAAAACTATAAACCCATTAAACTTCATGATTAGTAAAGAGGGATTTAGAATATAACTATGATATGATTACAAAATGGGTAATGTTGTTGTTATTATCTTGATTTATGATGAATGTAGATGAAAAAAATGTAACTATGATATGATTAAATAATGGAAAATGCTAAGTTGAACAGCTGACTAAAAATGGAATAATTTGTATGCCTAAAAAGAATGTAAACTCTAAGTACGTAAATATAAAAGAGTATATTGAATAATGAAATAGGCAACATAAATGTAAAAAATATTTCCTGAAAATAATGTAAACATTGAGTACGTAAATATATAACAGAATATTGAATAATGAATCAGACAACATAAATGTAAAATAATATGCCTGAAAATAATGTAAACATTGAGTACATAAATATAAAACAGTATCTTGAATAATGAAACAGATAAAATAAATGTAAAACAACAAACTGATAAATAAAAACTTGAATTTACCTATTCTGGGTCTATGGACCTGAATAAGCTCCCTTTAAAGAGGAATGTGCAGAAGTTGCCTTAGAAAGCTCTGAATTTTGCAGGGGATATTCAGTGTAAGCAGAGGATAATTCATAATGAAAATGACCCTAGAAATTCCCTCTTATAAAATCATTCGAATGTGTAAATTGAATGCATTGAATTATGGTGGTTGAATTTCAAATTCGAATGCATTGAATTGTGGTGGTTGAATTTCAAATTTGAATTTTTTGTGAGAAACAATCTTTCATTTCATTTTGCAGTGGCCATTTATGCTTGAGTTCTGTCGTGGCCTTTAGGAAATCAATTTTATATTTGGTTTAATAGATAAAATAGGTGGCTTGCATTAATTCAGTCATTTATATGAATTATAATATGTTTTTTGGTTTATTAGGGAGCCTTACACCATTAACTGTGTGTGCAGGTACCAGAAGTTGATGGAGTTAATACATGAAGATGTGATAGGAAGTGTGGGTGAATGTGTAATTGATAGCTCATAAAGTTGATCAATGTTTGCTATTATGTCAAAATGTGTACCATTAGCTATTCATAATGGTTTATATAATGTAAAATTGTGCACCATTAACTATTCAAATATACATTTATATACAATGTAGTTGAAGCTTTGAGCCACTTGCATAGAGTGGTAATTGTAAACATCAATGTACTTAAATAAATGCAAAAATTACTTTATTTTCTACAACTTGTCTTGTGTTCAAAACATATATGTACCAATAGATGTTTAGATTTTTTTTTTTTATTGGTTAGCTACACATTTAGTAGTGAACATATATTGGTGTCATGTGTAAATTTTTATTGCCATAAATAAAATAATGTAATGACTAAAATATAAACTGTTATTGGGGGGTCAGGTGAGCATGGAGTGAACGGGTATTGGATCGTGGGTGGCAATTGGGTTTGTTCCCCTAATGTATTTCCTTCTACCACATTGTGTGGTTATACTCATATAAAGAGGAGAAATTCATTCACAGGTCACTAGGTTAGAAATAAGTATTCATGATTAGAAGAGTTGTCTGTTGAAAATGCAAACTACGCCTCAAAAAAAAGAAGTGGGAATGCAAGCGATAATATTAGCCATATAAGCTAAAGTTGATTTAAATCCAATAATTATGAAGCTATAGGATGCTGCAACATGACCATCTTTAAAATCATTGATTTTTTAAAGCTGATTTTTATGTATCTTACTAGTCTTCATTGCAACCTCACATTTGGAATGAGGTATACCTGTATAGATAGAGGTATTAATATGAGTCAGATAAATAAAATATATGTAGTAAATTTTTTAAAATGAGGAGGAATATTGAGAAGAAACTTTTTTTAACCTAGAGTAGCATTTGATGAAACTTATGTAATCTAACAAGTCATTTTGGTTTTGAAGGATTTCTATGAATTTTTTGAACTTTTATTTCAACTATTTGTAGCACAGGGAAGAGGTGGATATCTAGACCTAGGATTTCTCCTTTCACACCCTTTATTGGGATTGTGACATATTTAGTCATATGACCTGTAATTTCCTTTTCATTGTAATGACTTGTTATGCCATGTGAATAGGTATAATGATACACATGATCTATGAGGATATCGAGCAAAACACAATTGGCAAGGGCTAATCAGTAAACAACTTATGTTTACAAAAATTTTGTAAATCATGTTGGTTCTTCATTTCTCAATTTGAAGGAACTCGCTTGAATTCTTTTCGTTTCATTGTTGTTTATACAAATATGAATAAACAAGAGATTAATCTTTTCAAAATGGTGACAAATCATGTATTTATTAGCTTTTTTGTTTTGCAATTGCACAACTAAAAGGAAAAAGTTTCATAGAATAGAAATTAAGGGCAGTTTTTTTAGGAAGAAAGAGTTCAGGCCCCTGGTAATCAAATCCACAACTAGGAATATATTGTAGAATAGCAACCCCTAACATGTCCTAATCATTGTCAATTCAGAATATTTCAAAAATGTAGGTGTTTTGAATTGACTAGGATAATCCACCCACTCCATTTGATGTTGATTGAAAGTGATGTCCATTTTTTTCATTGCAAAATGCAATCTTATCTACAACTTAAAAATTTTGATCACCTTGGAAAACTGAGGAAAATTTGTTTGTAGCTTTGATAAATAGGGAATGAGAACGGATAGGAGGCGAATGGAGGAATGATACTTGATTCATGGGAATTGGATATGCTAATATGGACACTCAAAGGAACGAGACTTACCTGGAAACAAGACTTACCGAAGACAAATTCTATATTCATTGTGATGAAGCTCTATTTGAGTATGTTCAATATGTTTGTTTAGATGTTTGTACTAATGATTTTTCCATAAATTAATGCCTTAGAAATATATCTAACTAGGAGGCTATTCCAAAAGTCATGTAAAATGTATGTTATTCTGCCATGCTTACAAGCATATGAGCAAAGTATTTGTTTGTATCAATTTCATTGAAAGAGATTTGATATAGATTCTTTACAAATGGTGCAGAGGATGTTCCTCTTTGTTTTTTACCAGAGGACAAAGTGGTCAAGATACAAGGAGAGCCTAGAAGTGTACATAAAGTTGTAGAGAAAATTATTTCTCATTTATGGAAATTTTTGTTGATCGCATTGTTTTGCCTCTGTATGAATCAAATGTATCTTCCTACCCTGGTAACTCTCTGTTGAATTTTTTAAACATGACATATTCTAGAGTTAATGATTGTAATACATGGCAGATAGGTTTTAATTATTTTCATTTTGATAATCATTTATTGTTGTATTTGCTATCCTGGGTGATCTTTGGGGTCATTCAATAAAAAAAGTCTATTAATCCATTAAGAAAACATCTAGATTTTTAGAGGCATTGTCTTATGTACTTTTTTTACCCCTTGGCTCATGACTTCCCTAGAAAATCAATAACCCTTATAAGGTGAATTAGCATATTGGCCATCCTTTTGAATTGATGGTTTAAGTTTAGAGATATTGTTTATGGTTTGATGAAAGTACTTGATTATGACTATCAAACCCAAATTTTTCAAAAAATAGCTTCATACTTGCCAAAAGTCTTTCATGTTGAGGAATATTAAAAAACTCTCTAAGAATCCTAATACAGTCTGATGGGAATGAGTCTATATACTTCTAAAATTGTGATATTATCTATGCAATGAGGTGTGCATGCATGAAGAGATGAAGAATTTTCAAGGAAGGTTTTTTTTATCAATCTTGTTACCTTCATATTTAGAACAACCACTTAGTTGCAATGAAAATTGTCAACTATTGTTGTAGCTCCTAATAGTATCTCCACAAAATGTTCATTTTAGAAGATTATTGTTCTAAATCTCTAATCATCTTTATTGAATGGGAAGGTGCATTTGGATGATGTTTTTTCATCTTCAATTAGAATGGATGGTATGGTTTTGAACTATTTATTTTTGGAGATGAACTGTAACTTGTAAGTCATGCATACAACTTGATTTATCAAACTTTCAACATATATTTTAAATGTTTTATGATTTGTATAGTAACTATTACAAAATATAGTTTTTTTTGCATATGGATTAACTTTGTTATTGGCTCAAAGTTTGTATTGTCTCTTTGTTTTATATTTAATTTTTATGTATTCCTATCTTTTCAATTCATCTCCCTGTAGAAGAGGGAGAGATAGCGAGAGATATGTGGTGAGATAGAGTGATATAAAGATAGAGATATAAGGATATATAGAGAGGGGGAGAGGGAGAGAGAAAAATGGAGAGAAGTAGAGAAAGACAAATAGAGATGGAGAGGGGGATAGAAATAGGGAGAGAGAGAGAGAGAGAGAGAGAGAGAGAGAGAGAGAGAGAGAGAGAGAGAGAGAGAGAGAGAGAGAGAGAGAGAGAGAGAGAGAGAGAGAGAGAGAGAGAGATAGATATAGAGATATCTGGGAAGATAAAGGGAGAGAGAGGTTGAGATATAAAATAGATAAGGGATAGGGATGGAGAAAGAGAGGGAGAGATGGGGAGAGATAGAGAGAGGGAGGGAGAGAAAGGGAGAGAGAATATGGGAAAGAGGGAGCTATATATGTAGAGAGGGAGAGAGAAGAAGGGGGGGAGAGGAAGAGGGAGAGGGAGAGAGAAGAAGGGGGGGAGAGGAAGAGGGAGAGGGAGAGGGAGAGATATAAATAGAGGGTGATATAGAGAGATAGAGAGGGATAGGAGAAGAGATAAAGAGATAGGGAGATGTATGTAGAGAAGGATATGGATAGAAATAGATAGAGAGATGAGTAAGAGGGAGATCAAGTGAGAAATAAAGAAAGATATAGAGTAGAAGAGATGGAGAGAGAGATGGGGTGAATAAGATAGAGAATGAAGAAGGGGGATAGAGGGAAAGGATATATATGTATAGGGATAGAGATAGAGAAATAGATGTAGAGAGATATAGATAGAAAAATATAGAGAGAGGAGTGAGAGAGAGAGAGAAAGAGATACAAGTAGACGTAATGAGGTATAGATAGAGAGGGGAGGGAGAGATAAGGAGATAGAGATAGAGGGTGCAAGAGTGAGAGAGAAAGAAGGTGATAGAGATAAGTAATAGAGAGGTATAGATAGGTGAAAAGATAAAGAGATAGAAATAGAGGTAGGGAAGAAGAAAGAGATAGAGAGAGGAGTGAGGGAGAAAGAGATATAGGAATATGTAATGAGGTATAGATAGAGAGGGGGAGGGAGAGATAGGGAGATAGAGATAGAGGGGGAAAGAGTGAGAGAGAAAGAAGGTGATAGAGATAAGTAATAGAGAGGTATAGATAGGTGAAAAGATAAAGCGATAGAGATAGAGGTAGGGAAGGAGAAAGATGGAGTGTGTGTATATGAGAGAGATATATGGAGAGGGATATATATTTACAAATAAATAGAGAGGGAGGGAGAGGTGGGAGAGAAATAGAGAGAGGAAAAAGAAGAGAAATAGAAAGAGGGAGCATGATAAGGAAAGAGAGGGAGAGATAGGAATAGAGATAGATATAACTTGGGAAATATAGAAGCTGTATGAGAAAGATAGATAAACATATATAGAGGGAGCGATTGAATGAGAGAGAAAGAGGGAGAGGGAGATATACATATAGAAAGAGGGAGACGATGAAGGAGTGATGGAATGAGAGAGAAAGAGGGGAGAGAGTGAAAATTATTACATATATATAATAATAAGTATTATAGAAATTTTATTAAATTTCTATTATTTGATGTTTAGATAATATTATAATATTATTAAATTTAATGTAATTTTAAAAATAATTATATTTAAAAACATATTTTCAATAATAAGCATAATATATTATAATTTTAAAAATAATACAAATGTAATATAAATATGTTAAAAAAATATATAAATATAAATATATTATTATCATTTTGGATTCCTACAATTGATATCTCTCGACGTTTTCTATATAGACTGTGTGATAGGATAGATATGCTAGTAAATAATATCCATATAAATATTGTAAGAAAAGTACTTTATTTATATTTGTTGGATGTTGTGGTTGTGTTGCTGATATGCAGTTGTCATTGATGTCAACACTATTAGCATTGATGATTCTGAAGGCTGTATATGTTGAGGATATTGAGAAAATTAGAATAAATATGTTGTAGGCAGTCTGTGAAGCTGTGAAGATCAGAGTCGTGGAAAGTTTTGTAAGTTGCTAATAAGAAGTTGTGCATTAAAAGGTTTGTTGCTGAGCCTATCTAGTATGTTCTATGGAAGTTTTAGAGGTGCGCATAAAGTTTGGAGAAAGTTATGAGTTTTTGAGTTCCTATAGTTATTCTATTATCGTAGCAGGTGTTTTTGGAAGAAGAGAATGCAATTCTGGTAAATTAAGTTGTTGTGTATGATCCTATGATGTTCAATGATGGTTCTAGATCATACTCTATCATTTTTGTATGTCTGCATTGATTTGTGTGATCATGATCAAATATTTTTCCTTTGTGTGTTTAAGTTTTCATGTTCTTGGCCGACATGGTGGTTGTAGCATGTTGCAGATCCTTGTGGATTAATCTTTTTATGTTTGGTGTGTTCGAGGAAGTTTATTTAGGACCTAATTATGCTGTGACTAACTACGGTCTATGCGCATTGAGATTTTCTCATGAATTGGACCGACAATTTGTAATTTATTCTTTTATCTTTGGCCGACAGAGTTGTTAATGTAATTCCATGTAGCAGATATATAAGAGCAATTGTTTCTTCATTTTAAATTGTGTGAGATGTGCTCAATGAATGTATAGGAAGTGTGAATGTGAAATGTGCAAATAAAGATCAGATCATTCAATTTTAGAGTAGAGTGTGAAGAAGATTGATCAAAGTGTGAAGAAGTGTTTTTGTGCCTAACTGGAACTATCATCAGGCTTTTGAAGAAGCTAATTTCTCAGTTCAACCTCATCAGATGGATTTAATCTGATTGTTTTATGTAACGGAAGTGAGCCTTCCCATTTGAGCAGTGAACTCTAGGCAGTGTGCCTAAATGCATGTGCATTCCTTATTCATTTATTTTATACTTTTAACAGGGTATAAATTGTGGATTAACCTCCACCATGGTTTTTCCCCTAATAGGGTTTCCATGCAAAAATCTTGGTGTTGTGTGTTTCTGATGTTTTGTTGATTCATGCTTTCACTATTAATTATCAGATCTGAGATTAAAGGTTTATTAAGGATAAATAAGTTTAAATTCTATGACAACTGATTCACCCCCCCTCTCAGTTGTCTATTTTTTTTTGCAAACAATTGGTATCAGAGCAAGTTCCTCTAAAGAATTTTAATAGCTTGAGGTGATCTGAGATGGCATCATACAAGAAGGAAAGTCCTAGATTCGATGGTACAAATTATTCTCTGTGGAAGGTCAGAATGGAGTGTCATTTGAAGTGCATTGGTGAACCCTTCTAGAAGATTACAAAGAACATATATAATATTCCTCAGAATGGTCCATCTACTCCCAATGAGATCAAAGAAGCTGAAACAAATACTAGATCTATAGAAGCATTACTGAGTGCTTTGATCGATTCAGAGATGACAAATGTGATAAGTTTGAAAAAAACACATGAAATCTGGAAGAAGTTGGAGACATTGTATGAAGGAGATGCACAAGTAAAAGTTGCTAAGCTACAAAGTCTAAAAGGTAAATGGGAAAACATGAAGATGAGCGAAGATGAAAACATTGTTGCTTTCATGCAGAAGGTAAATGAACTAGTGATGGGTATTAGATGTGATGGTGGAATTATGGATGAAGATGAGATTGTGGCTAAAGTGCTCAGATCAGTGCCCACTTCTTAAAACACAAAAGCTCAAGCTATTGAAGAGCTTAGGATAGTAACAAATGTGACAAGAGACATGCTGATTGGCAAACTTGTTGCCTTTGAGTTGATTGAATTTAGTGAATCTACTCCTAAAACATAATTTACATTTAAAGATACTATATCCAAAAAAATCCAATAGAGATATGATCCGAGAGAAACTTCCAGAAATACATTAAAATATGAAGATGAGATGAAATGGATTGAAGATGAAGAAAGAGAGCTAGAAGAGATGGAAGCATTGATTGTGAAAAGAGAATCCAGAGGACAAGGTAAGTATAAAGGAAATTTTCCTATTAAATGTTTCTCTTCCAGTAAGATAGGCCATTTTGCATCAAGGTGTCTTGAAAGAGTTTCTAAGTACAAAACTAACAAGTCTAGATTTCAAAAGAAATGTTATTATGATGAAGAAGGTGTTACTGATGATGAATTTGATAAAGAAACTGGAAACGAAGATGGATGGGTATTCATTGCTATCAAGGAAAATGGTACAATGTCCATTGAATTTGCTAGTGATAAGAATGTTGAGAAAGCTCTTGTAGCCATAATTGATGAAAAGGATGAGTGGGTGATTGACAGGGGATGGTCACATCATATGACTAGTGATGAAAGCAAGTTTATAAGCTTGGAAAAATATGACGGTGGTGTTGTAAGATTTGGAGATAACAATGCTGGTGTGATTTGTGGGAGAGGCACTATTTCTCTTGGTGGTAAATATAATACTAATGATGTCCTTTATGTTGAAGGATTGAAGCATAATTTCTTGAGTGTTGGACAGATGGTAGACAAGGGATACAATCTTCAGTTCAAAGATGGTAAATGCAGGATATTGGGAAGTTTTGGAAATGTAATTGCTTCAAATACAAAGACAAGAGATAATATTTTTCATCTAAGTGTTGCTAGTGAAAGTTGTTTAATTTCTCAAGTTGATGTAAGCTAGTAATAGCACAGGAGGCTATGTCATATGAATTTTGATAACATTGTCAAAGTAAGCTCCACTCAAGCAGTCAGAGATCTACCTAAGTTAGTGAAGCCTAATAACACTATATGCAAGGAATGTCAGATGGGAAAGCAGACAAGAATTTATTTTCAAAGTAAACAAAATAATTCTAATGGTGTACTGGAGTTGGTGCATACTGATCTATGTGGTCCCTCCAGAATCAGAAGTCTATAAGGAGAAAGGTACTTTATGTATGTTGATTATTGATGATTACTCTAGGATGATATGGGTTGCTTTCTTGAGAGAAAAACATGAAGCACTAGAAAATTTCTAATGTTTCAAAGCTATGGCAGAGAATGAGACATGATTGAAGGTTAAATGCTTAAGGTCAGATAGAGGTGGTGAATTCACTTCCCGAGAGTTCAATTCTTTCTGTGAAGAACATGGAATCAAAAGATAGTTATCTGCTTCCGGGACCCCTCAATAGAATGGAGTTGTTGAGAGAAAGAACATAACAATTCTAGATGTTGCTAGAACTATGATGTTGGAAGGTAATGTTCCTCATATCTATTGGAGAGAAGTTGTAAGCACTTTTGTATATACTATCAACCGGGTAAATGTTAATGGTAATTTTGGTAAGACTCCTTTTAAGTTGTGGTTTGGTTATAAGCCTACTGTTAAATATTTCAAAATCTTTGGAAGTAGATGTTATCTCAAGAGAGATGAAGATATTGGCAAGTTTGATGCTAGAAGTGATGAAGGAATCTTTCCGGGTTACTCTACTAAGAGAAAGGCCTACTGGTGCTACAATAGAAGAATGAAGAAAATGGTTGAAAGTGAAAATGTGTGAGTTGATGAGGATATTGATAGATCATCCAGATATTGTTGATATGATTCAAATGACCAACATGATAGTACTGATAATGGAAAGAATGTGCAGACACAAAATCAAGTTCAAATTGTTCCGGTGAATCAAGAGAATCATGAAGGAGAAGCTAGTGGAAGTGCAGAAGAGAGAACAAAAGAACCAGAAGTCAGAGAGAATCCCAAATTCCCAAGGTATGTTAAGCTAAATCATTCTGAAAATCAGATTATAGGAGACAAGAAAAAAGGTGTGTAGACTAGAAAGAGAATTGCAGAAGAGTATTGTTTGATTTCCAAAATTGAGCCTAGCAATGTCAATGAAGCATGTAAAGATGAATATTAGATGGAAGAAATGAAGGAAGAACTACTGCAGATAGAGAAAAATGATACATGGATTCTTGTTCCCAGACCTCGGGATAAAAATGTGATTGGAACCAAATGCGTCTTTCAGAATAAGTTGAATGAACAAGGTGAAGTGGTCAGAAATAAAGCAAGACTGGTATGTAAAAGGTACTCACAAATGGAAGGTATTTATTTTGAAGAAACCTTTGCCCCTGTTGCTAGAATTGAAGTTGTAAGGTTGTTTCTTACTTATGCTACATTCAAGAATTACAAAGTCTATCAAATGGATGTGAAGTCAACATTTCTAAATGGTGAATTAGAAGAAGAAGTTTTTGTTGAGCAACCAGATGGATTTCAACTGAATGATGAAAAAGACATGGTTTTCCAATTGAAGAAAGAACTATATGGACTCAAACAAGCCCCCAGAGCCTGGTATGCTACACTAGATAAATACTTGTTGAAGCTTGGATTCAATAGAGGTATTGCTGACAACAATCTGTATTTCAAGATGGATCGGGATAAAGAGTTGATTATTGAAGTCTTTGTTGATGACATTATTTTTGAAGGTGATGATGACTTATGTATGAAGTTTGTTGATGAAATGAAAAGTGAGTTTGAGATGTCAATGATTGGAGAGCTGAAATTATCTTTAGGATTGCAAATTACTCAGTTAGATGATGGAATCTTTATATCTCAATCCAAATATGTAAGAGAGTTACTGAAAATTTTTAGCATGGAAGACTCAAAACTTGTAGGTACACCCATGATAACCGGATGCAAGTTAACAAAGAATGATGATTCTCCTAAGGCCAATCAAATAAGGTATAGGTCAATGATTGGTGGATTACTCTATTTGACTCATACCAGACTAGATAGTATGAATGTTATATCTTTGCTAGATATCAAGTTGATTCAAAGGAATCACATGTGACTACAATAAAGAGGATTTTCAGATATTTGAAAGGGACAGTTGAATTTGGTCTTTGGTATCTTAAGGATGATGATCTTACTCTGAATTCCTTTACAGATGTAGATTGGGTAGGAGATGTGGATGAAATGAAAAGTACAAGTGGTGGTGCTTTCTTCTTGGGGAAGAAGCTGGTGTCTTGGCTAAGTAAAAAATAGAATTTCATTTTCTTATCTACTGCTGAGGAAAAATATATTGTTGCTACAAACAATTGCACTCAAGTAATATGGATGAAGCAGATGCTGAGAGATATTAGAATTGAGTATAATAATCCTGTTGTTATATTTTGTGATAACTCAAGTGCCATAAAAAATTCTAAGAATTTAGTGCTACATTCAAAGACAAAACATATCTCTATTAGGTATCACTTTTTGAGAGACAAAGTGAGTGATAAAGAAGTCAGGCTGGAGTATGTGCCCATTAAGGAACAAATTGCAGATATCTTCACTAAACCGTTGCCTAAGGATACTTTTGAGTATCTCAGAGGAAAGTTAGGGGTGATTTCCCCTTCTAATCTGAACTAAGATGCAAGTCTTTGCATCAATCCATGCACTCATAGTCATATTTTATTTCGAATTGATGTTGTGGTGGCTGCTAGTTAGGGGAGTAGTCAGATGATTCACATATGTGGTTTAGAGCTTGTGCACCTTTTCCATTGATGTCAAAGGGGGAGAAGAGTAATTTGAAAAAATTTTGTAAAAGAAAGGAGGAGAAGAGCAATAAGAACTAAGGGAGAAGATGCAAGAGTAAAACAGTTTGAGAAGAGTTAGTTGTGTTGATGGTACTTTTTCACATCATGTGTTGCCATAAATTCCAAAGGGGGAGATTGTTGGATGTTGTGGTTGTGTTGCTGATATGTGGTTGTCATTGATTTCAACACTATTAACATTGATGATTTTGAAGGCTATATATGTCGAGGATATTGAAAAATATAGAATAAATATGTTGCAGGCAGTTTGTGAAGCTGTGAAGATCAGAGTAGTGGAAAGTTCTATAAGTTGGTAATAAGAAGTTTCACATTAAAGGGTTTTTTGTTGAGCCTATCTAGTATGTTCTCTGGAAGTTTCAGAGGTGCACATCAAGTTTGGAGAAAGTTATGAGTTTCTGAGTTCCTATAGTTATTTTGTTACTATAGCAAGTGTTTTTGGAAGAAGAGAATGCAATTATGGTAAATTAAGTTGTTGTGTATGATCCTGTGATGTTCGGTGATGGTTCTAGATCATACTCTATCATTTTTGTATGTCTGCATTGATTGTTGTGATTGTGATTGTGATCCCTTTAAAATGCTACTCCTAATGTGAGATGCTAAACAAAACTAATGATGCAATAACAAAAGCAATAACACTAAAAGAGGACACCTCAATAAGATTAGCCTAAGAAAATGATGAAGCAAAGAAGTAAGATAAAACAATTGATGATTGAAGTTGATTATACCTTTCCTTTGCTGCTCCTTCCTTTGTTGGTCCTTTGATTCTTGAAGAGTTGTGTGCTCCTTGGATGGTAATGGAGTTGAATGGATGCAAGATGCAAGATGGATGAGAATGCTAAGTGCTATGATAGATGAGAGCTCAAATGGTAAATTTGCAAGAGTTTTGTTGCAAAAGACTTGATCCCCAAAATGGGAGAAATGAGGGGGTATTTATAGGATAATTGGAATTCTCTAGAGAATTCAACGGTTGAGATTGATCCAACAAGATCAAGATGAAGGGCTATGGTGAGTTGAGGACTCACAAGCCCTCACATCTTGACATGTGGAATGTGAGATGTCTTAGGGTGGAGTGATGTGGAAATGAGGTGGAAGGGAAGTACATGAGGTGGATCTTGAGGGATGAGAAGATTCCTTGGAGGAATAAAAGTGAATTAAAAATTCACAATGATTAGAAGAATCTAGTGGATAAGAGAGGGTCTCCAAAAAGTTGGAGATTTGTCACATGTGGGTGATGTGACAAGTCCAAGGTTCTAGAAGCCCTTGGCACATGTGAAGTGACAAGTCAAGGCTTCTAGAATCTTGCATGGGGGATGGGGAAGACCTTGGAAAGATAAAAGTGAATTAAAAATTCACATAGGGAAGAGAGGAACCTTGGGAAAATAATTATGAATTAAAAATTCACATGGGGAAGAGAGTCCAGGCTAAAAATGGTAAGTGGAAAGGTTGACCAGAAAAGGTAAGCCAGATGTGGCTAATGATTCTGATTCAGGTTGTGCAAACACAAAATTAGGATAATTAATGAGAGATTAGAGGCAAGTGGGAGATTATGGAGGATGTGACACTTAATCAAGATTAAGTGGTGCACATCCTAATCACAGATTAATTAGTTCAATCCGGATTAGAAGAGGGTTATGGAGAATGTGACAAGGAGAGAGAAAAAGGGGAATTAAAAATTGATTTTAATCCAAATTGGTTAAAAGACTAAATTAAATAATTTTTCATATTTATTTAATTTAGAGAAGAACAGGGTGTAAGGTAAAGTATTTAATTTATTTAATTACATACTTTAGGAACCTTAGGCAGAAAATGAAATAATGATTAAATAAATTATTTAATCATTATTAATGAAATAGATGGATAGAGTAGGCGATTTTGATCATATGGAAGTGATCAAATTTGGATGTCTACATTTTTCCCCTCTTCGAAGTACCGTTAGAATAACCATGCTTCGAAGAAAAGAAAGTGCAGATAACTCTATAGAGGAAGTGACCAGAAGATGATGCCCCAGCGTGGGGAGGAGGACCTGAGCTATCCGAATTAGTAGAGTAATGGATGAGGATGCCCCAATCCCACAAGGGAATGACTATGGCAGGGAAAATGGATAAATGTGAAGGGTATGCCCCCTCGAGAGGGTGATGGGGGAAAAAGAGGGGTCCCAGGCGACATCTCGATATGAAGAAATGGATGGTATGGTTGGAAAGAGGGAAAAAAAAAAAGGCAAGTTTGTTTTTGGAATGAAGTTAATCGGACAAACGGGGTGCAAATAGTAGCCCCGGGAAGTGAAGGGATTAATCAGAGGAATAAAAGGGTAAATAAAAGGTAAAAATACCTCTTAAAAGAGAGGGAAAGGAGAGGGTTCCCGAAAAAAAAAATCTCTTGATAGGAAGAAACAAAGGGTATGGTTGGAAAGAGCTCGAAAAAATAAGCAATTTTTCCTTTTGAATGAAGTCGATCCGATGCACGGTTTGCAAATATCGGCCCCGGGAAGAAAAGGGAAAAAAAGTGTTGCAGAGGGGCGAGTCCACCCCGGGAGGGCAGATCCACCCCAGAAAGGGGCAGGATCACCCCGGGAGGGCGGGTCCGCCCCGAAAAGGGGCAGGGTCACCCCGGGAGGGCGGGTCCACCCCGAAAAGGGGCAAGTCCACCCTGGGAGGGCAGATCCACCCCGAAAAGGGGCGAGTCCACCCCGAGAGGGCGGGTCCGCCCCGGAAAGGGGTAGGTCAACCCTGAGAGGGCGGGTTTGCCCTGGAAAGGGGCAGGGCTGCCTCGAGAGGGCGGGTCCACCCCAAAAAGGGGTGCGTCTGCTCCGGGACGGCGGGTCTGCCCCGAAAAGGGCAGGTCCGCCCTGGGAGGGCGGATCCACCCCGGAAGAGGTCAGGTCCACCCCGGGAGGGCGGATCCGCCTCGAAAAAGGGTAGAGGAGTGGATGAGTGATGAAGGATGAAGGGATGATCGAAGGGGATATGAAAATGATGATGTAAAGTGATGGATAAGAATGATAATAAGCGATCGAAGATAAAGGTGAGCACAAAATAAATATGATGTTGCCCTAGGCAAGCTGCAGAAGTGCGGATACACCCTCCAATTGCTGTAGAAGTACGGATACACCCTTTTGAGTGCTGCAGAAGTGTGGATACGCCCTGTAATTGTTGCAGAAGTGCGGATACACCCTTTTGATTGCTACAGAAGTGCGGATACGCCCTCCAATTGCTGCAGAAGTGCGGATACACCCTCCAATTTACTGCATAGGGGCGGATGAGTGATGAAAGATGAAGGGATGTGGGAAAACATGAGAGATGAGATGATGAAAGGGGATATGAAGATGATGATGTAAGTTGATGGATAAGAAATGATGATAAGCGATGGGAGATAAATGTGAGCGAAAACCAATAGTAGGTGGAAAGCAGAAAAAAAGGTTGACAACATAATAAGGTATGTTCTAGATGTTCGTTTTTAGCCTTTAAGAGCTCATCCCCAAATCCATTTACAACATGATTTGATGGTATGAATGTTTTTTCAGAAACACCCATTTGAATATATACCTTTCTTATAGATGGGAGTAAAACCTGTTGATTCTTGCAACTTTTGTGATCCCTTTAGAATCTTCTCTCCTGTTGATCTGTATGTTTTCCATCAGATATATATATATATATTGCATTTATCAAAATTGTACCAATGTAGCTATACAAATCCTCATAAGATCAGTATATCTATGATGTTTGGTATTTCGAAAGGATATTAGAGTGCACTTTTTCAAACTTTATAAAATTGTCTATGAAACTAGATGTGTGAAGATCCATCGAATTTGTGATTTCTATGATTTGGGATTTTAAGTTTTAGTGGTTGTTGAAACTCTGTTAGGGTTTTTTCCTCATTAGCCCTAGGTATTGATAAGTATTACAAAATAACACTCAATTTTGAGCCCAAATGAGTAGAACTGCTTATGATCTTAGCTCTGGTCTACTTACAATGATACATTCCTTAACCAGCAACAAATTCCAAAATAAGATTTTTTTCAAAACTTGCATAAACATAGAACTTCCACTCCCCCGCGCTTGCCTTGATTATCAACAAAACAATGAAAAGTTTGTTTTTCATATACATCTTTGTCCTTGCTTTCTCTGTTGAAACTATGGAATATGTTTTTATAGCAGTGAGGGCTCTGTGATTTTTTTTTGTTTCCCCTAGTTCTTTGACCATGAACAAACAACAAGGAAATCTCTCTCTCTTTGATGAAGGTTGTGAAAACCTCTTTTTATCTTTTGCTGTGAATAAAAAACAAAGAGAAATTTGTTTTGTTTGAAGGAAAAATAGCTTTTTCCTTGCTGTGACTGTGTTTGTGTATGAAGGCTGTGAACAAAATAATGAAAGGGTTTCTTTGTTGTTTATAAACTCTTGCTAGGGTTGTTATTTCCTCTTCATGATGATGACACTCTATTAGAAGATATTGCTTTACCTCTCTGTCTTTTTCATGATGCTTTCTTGTACATGTAGGCTATCTATACTACTATTCTTTGTCATATTATTGTTGGTATTCATCTTTGAAACATGATGGTTCCTTCACTCTTTATAATAGGAATTGCTTGTAACTAGCCCTTACCACTGTATTTGATGCACTTTATTAGAGATGATTGCTACTATAACAGTCAATATGATTGATTCTTAATGCTTTTTAAATCATTATGAAACCTTCATATTGTTGTTAGAGGACTTGCTAGGGTTTTGACCTTGAAGGCTTTGGAATTTTTAGGCAATGTTGTGCTTGTTTTTTTATACAAATTTGGCTCTAAATGGATTGATAATTACTATGGCTCACTCTTCTCAAATTAAACTCAATTATAAATACAACCATTGTATTTTGGGCCTACTGATTTCTACTTTTTTGCTTTCTCAAGGAATTGATTTTATATCAATGCTTAACAATGGGATTTTATTTGTATCAAATATCTATTTCCATAGAATTTATTGTATGCAAAGTGAATAATAAATTCAAAACTGCTATAGGTTTTGCAGTACACACATACACTTCGGAAATACCATGCATTTTTTCATTTAGTCCAATTTTTTCAAATTACAAATTATCTACTGTGATATAAGAGGGATTCGTTGCACATGGGTCTCTTTCTTCTCAAGAGATCACCAAGGAACGAACTTCCCTTATACACCTCAAATTGAATAGATCAATCCCAATCGTAAATATAAATGGGAGAGTAGGTTTGGGATCCGACAGAATAAGACTCCTGAATTCCACAATTCTGGCTGAAGAGATCTCGGCTAAAAGATGCCAGCACAGTTCAAGGATGCCAACGCGATGCGTTGTCGTCTATAAGATGTGTTGGGGTCCTAAGTCATGGAGAAATCAAGAGCTCAAGCAAACATAATAGGGTCTTATTTCTTGGCTCAAATGAGGGGACTTGAAGAATCAGACAATCAATAGAAAGTTAAGAACTAAAAGAAAATAAAAGAGAACTTGAAACAAGGTCACCTTCGTGCGTTTGGGTTTCTAGTCCAAGCTTCCTTTCCTAACCTGCACACAAAAGATCAAGGGGAAAAGGTTGAGGATGTATAGGGGCTTGCCTCAGTCAGACCACCTTATTGGTGTTCCCACCTCCATGGACAACTAGGTTTGGTAGAGAGTGTAAAGGAAATAACAAAGTAAGTGGTGAAAACAAAACTCGCTTTAGAGTAGAGCCCGCACCACAAAGTAGTAAATGAGATTGTAGGAAAGAGTGATAAGGAGAGAGAGCATTACCCACAGGTCGAGACCCTCTTCCAGAGCACACAGGTGCATGACAATTTGCTTGCTTGGGAGATGGTAGTTGCTGGAGAGTTGGTAGCTACTAGAGGGACCTCAATCCAGCATGGCTTCACCAGTAAAAGTGTTTCTATTCAAGGGTAGATCTTCCCCAAGACTAGAGAAAGTGGTGAGAAATGCTTGAATTGATGACTTCCAACCCCAAAATGAGGGCCAAAAAGAGTTTTTAATGCATGCAAGGGTGGCATAGAGCCATTTTACTCGAGACCTAACCACCAGGACATGTGTCGCAAGGGTCAAGGTTCTAGATTTGTCATTTCAAACTCAGAAAACCACTAGGACGCTAGCGCACCGCACGGACGTCTGCGCGTCGCGTAGGCGTCTAGAGCCTAGATTTTTGGGAAACACCTTGTCAGGCTTCTGTCATTCCGTCATGTGTCTGCATGGAGTTAGAATTGCAAAATTCTGCCTCATAGGAATTTGTCATTAATGCTCTTAAGGTGTCATAAATTCTAGGCAAGATGCAAAAATGTGGAATTGCCCCTAGGTGCAATTATATGACATTACATTTTGCCCCCACTTTAGTGGGCTCATTTTTGGAAAAAATTAGCTTGATTAAAGTAGAGAAGGAAAATTTCACCCAAATTCTAAATTGTACGAAAATGTGTGTCAGAATGATGGATTGCAAAGGTCACTGAGGTTGAGCCAAATGGTACCAAGGATGCCCCTAGCTTTCAAGCTCAATAATCAACAACACAATGATCGTGACAAACCATTCAAAACTGTATCTTGCAAAACTAAAATTTTGAGTCAGTTTTGAAAAAATGGAAGAAACTACCATGGATAGAAGAATGATCAAGAAAAAAGTTGTTAATTCAGAGGAAAAATAAAGATCAAGAGGTGACTATATGCCCCCTCCTGAGTTTTCCCCCAGCATGGTGGGGTGAAGTCAGGAGAAACTGAGGGGCCATGAGCTCCAGGTAAGATGGGCCTCAGGGGGCCTCTATATACCTAGGTGGGCCCCTAGAAGGGTCATTTTTACTATTCACTACGAGCAGATTATTGACTTTTGTGAGAGAAAAGTTAGCAAAATTTCAAGTAGGAGAGAGTACGAGGCGTCGAGGCTAGAGAAGCTACGTGATGACATCACCACAGGCCATGAGGTCAACCAGGTAGGCTTTTTAGTCCCCATCTTTGTGTCGTTTTGCTCATTTTTTTAGGTTTTTCATGCTTCGAGGTGCTCAGGCATTTGAAATCTGCACTTGCGTCCTCTTTCTGTGCTTTCGTCTGGGACATGCGCTAGTGTCTCAGATCTGCGTTGTCATCCTGAGGATACACTAGTGTCCTTCAGGCGACTATGGTGGATCCGGGATGCAGACATGTTGCGCAGACATTTGCGTGACACGCATGTGTCCTTTTGCATAGTTTTTCATTATGATCAGGTTTCTGACTAAAAACCTTTTTAATTTTTTGCAAGATTATCTGGAGATCTGGGAGCATCCTAGAGGGTGAGCATTTTGCCTCATCCGTGAGTAGAGAGACCAGTTATCCCCGAATGAGGTCACACATAGGAGTGAGTCGGTCTTTGGCATGTGTTCATTATGCTAGAGATGAGGTATCATGACAAGATGCTCACCGCTCTGATGGAGCGATGGGATGCCACTACCTCCTCTTTCCATCTACCCTGCAGGGAGATGACTATTACCCTAGAGAATATTTATCGGATCCTCGAGCTTCCCATCCATAGACGACAGGTAGCTCTAGATGAGACTCGATCGACGCAGGAGTGCAATGAGGGTGTCCACTACTTCACAAGGCGGACCAACGACGAAGATGACACTGGTCACATATATACGCATTGGTATGACCATGCGAGGATGACAGCGTCGCTGCTACACTAGGTGATGTCGGTGACCGTTGGTTTCAGGATCACCATAGATGGGCGAGGCTCACATCTGCATGGGGGCCTCATCCCAATTGTCAAAGAGATGGTTGAGCACAGGATTGTTTTTTCTTGGGAGCGTAGCATGCTAGTGCACCTCTACCAGGAGCTAGGACGGTACGTTCATTATGAGTATCGTAGCCTCAGCGTGCACACTTTTGCAGGTGTGGGAATTTTCCCATATTATGTGCACTCAGACAGTTGGTTTTCCCCAATGACAGCCATATGATGTCCCGATGGCCCACTAGTATGATATGATAGGCCAGTGGTGCTTTAGAGACTTATAGTTTTAGAGGCTGTAGTTTGACATTGTCACTGCAGGAGAGGTTCACTAGAGACCTCACTACTATTTCAGGTGGGTTGATGATAGTAGGTTCCTCAAGAACTTATAGTGGGACCATTTTTTAGCAGGTCGTTGCGATTTTATCATTGTACCATATTACTAGAGTCGAGTCATGCAACAACATGGTCATATTCAAACCATACCACCTAACGTGCCCACGTACACCAAGGTGCACCATAGTGCAATGAGGGTTGGTGACCGCCCTTGCCCTTCCATCACAGACATCATCTTTTCGGATGATGACAAGCTCGATCATGATCTACCAGCTATGGCGGTGGTGGATAATGTCAGGGTGGCAACTGACTTTACCCGATGGTGGGAGAGGCATCATCCTGCTCCTTTCTTTGATGAGGGTGCTCTAGGAGGGGACCCAAGCCCACAGGAGGAGCACCAAAAGCCTTCATAGGGTAGGAGGAGAGCCTGCCAGTAGGGTGGAGCAGAGTAGGAGGAGGAGGAGCTAGGACAGGAGGAGGAGGAGGAGGAGGTACCCGTGAGGCCATGACGACGGAGGAGATCAACTCCCCCCCAGCTACTCTTGTTTCATCAACACCACCAGCCTCCACTATTCTTATGCCAGCAACACTAGCATCTCCTGGGACGACCACCAATACCAACACTACAGGTCCCAGTGTCGATCCTCACCTTGATCCCACTTGGCAACCAGGGGATCCAGGTATACATAGTGCATTATTGTTACTTTCTTGATTTTTGTATTTTTGCTTACGCTTTTTTATTTTCATACACATGTCATGTGATACTGATCCCCTTATCTCTCTTTGTGGTTGCAGAGGATGTACAGGGATGGACTAATTTTATAGCTCAGTGTGTTTCAGAGGTGGCCCCTACTGTACCAATCCAAGGGATGGTCCTAGATGCTTATCAACCTATTTCAATGGGGAGGCATGTCCCCACTTTTGAGTAGGCGGCATGTCTACAGACCGCATACGAGGAGCGGAGTACAGAGGTGGTTCAGTTGACAGCTACTAGGGGTCAGCGAGATCAGTTATCGAGGGAGTTGTAGATGACACTCACTTAGTGAGATGCGGTAGTGACGAGGGTTGATGTCGTCGAGGCGACATGTGATGCCCTTAAGAGCTGCATTGATGAGCTCAATGTGCAACCGACAGTTGTGATCCCAACAGATGTTTAGCGGCTATAGCAGGAGCTGATCCAGGCGAGGATGGATATTTGTTTGCTGCAGGGGGAGCTTAGAGGGATACGGGCAAACCTATCAGCATCATGTTCACACCATTCCCGATCATAGACCACTGTGCAACCTCCTCCTAGAGCACCAGAGCGGCCGCTAGAGCCAGAGGGCTCAGGGAGCCACATGCCCCAAGGATAGGACCCCTATTTTGTATATCATTTTTGTAGTCGGATGTAGATATACATACATACTTGTAGATCTTTTGTATAGACACATATTCAACAGCCACTTATTTTTTATAGTAGTGGCACGAGACATGTATATAACATTTGATTCATACATTGGACACATATATATACATCGATTTCAATATCATGGATTTTCCTATATCTATGCTTTCCATTTTCATATATGCTCATGCTATGGATGGTTTTTTCTTATATGGATGTATGTTTTCATTAGATGCTAATCATGATTTTGATTTAACACATTTATCCACATGTTAATTAAATGCTATGATGATCTAATAATGCGATGTGATGTATGGATGTTTGGCATAGTGAGACACATGTATGTATGTTTTTATATGCTCACACACATGGTCATGTCATAATCACAAAAAAATTCATGATGTGAAAATGGGTAAGTGTTAATATATACGAAGATGTTTAATTTTTAACTCGATTGTGGCATGCAAACCAAAAATGAGGGCTTCGTACTTGATGATATTATTGGTACAAGGAAATTCTAATCGAAAGAATAGGGGGATCGGTTTTCCTTTGGGGGATATCAGGACTATGCCTGCTCCATAACTGGTCTGACACCTTGATCCATTGAAGTACATTTTCCATTCGAGGTCATAGTTGATTGTGAAGATATTCTCATCAGGGAATAATTCCAAACTGGGGAAGGAGTGAGGTGAGGGAGCGTCTGCCAATTGGTTTTCCACTGCTTGTCCTTTTACTGATTTTTGAGTGATAAATTTTATATCAAACTCAGACAACAACATAACCCACTTTGCTAATCTCCTTGCAAGGTTGGTGCTAGAGAATAGATGTCTCAAAAGATTTGTTTTTACTATGACATGAGTCTGAGCATGGAGGAGATAGTGTCTCAGCTTCTGTGTAGCGAATACAAGAGCAAGGCATTGCTTCTCCATGGATGAATAACGGGTTTCACAATCGACCAGGACATGGCTAATGTAGTAAACCGCTCTCTCTCTTCCTGCATCATCATACTAGGCCAGTAGGGCTGCCAAAGTGTATGGTGAGGCAGCAAGGTAAAGCGGGAAGGGTCTATCTTGCATAGCCAACATCAATACAAGAGGATTGGTCAAATAAGCTTTGATGGATTCAAAAGATTTATGATATTCTTTGTCCCACACAAAGCGAACATCTTTCTTTAGGAGATGAGTGAAAGGAAGGTTATGATCAACCAACTGAGATATGAATCTACAAATTGCCTGAATCTTCCCTTGTAAGCTTTGCAACTCGGTGATGTTCCTCGGAGGAGACATGTTAACAATAGCATCAATCTTATTCGTGTCAACTTCGATCCCGTGATAAGAGACTATAAACCTGAGAAGCTTGTCGACGTCAATGTCGAAGACACACTTCTGGAGATTGAGTCTCATCTTGTAAAGTTGAAGCCTTTCAAAGATAAGACATAGATTCCTCACATGATCTTGATGATTTATAGACTTTGCTAAGATGTCATCAACATAATCTTCCAATATTTTATGAATGAAGTCATGAAATATCAAGGTCATCGCTTGTTGATAAGTCGCTCCTGCATTCTTTAATCCAAAGGGCATGACCACATAGCAAAAATTCCCCCAAGGGGTAGTGAAGGCTATCTTGTATTGATCATCTGGATTAATACAGATCTGATTATAACCCAAGAAACCATCCATAAAAGATAACAATGTGTGGCCTATAGTCGAGTCCACAATCATATCTATATTAGGTAACGAAAATTCATCTTTAAGAGAAGCCTTGTTAAGGTTCCGAAATTCAATGCTTATACGAATATGGCCAATAGGTTTACTAACAGCTACTATATTTGAGATCCAGGGAGAATAGTCGATGGGACAGATAAAGCCTACTTTTAATAGCTTCTCTATCTCGGTCTTGACAATTAGGGTGACCCTAGGATTGATCTTTCATATTTTTTGTTTGAAGGGCTTGGCATCGAGACATAGAATGATATTATGGACCACTATAGATTCATCTATATCGAGAATATCCTCATACGTCCAAACAAAAATATTAGGGTAAGCACACAAGAGAATAGAGTGTTCATCTACTTCCTTGGAAGAGAGGCACCTCCCAATCTTGATTACTTTTTCTGAAGATTTTGCATTAACGGGGACTTCAATAGTATCCCCTTCAAGGAGGGAACTATGGTCCTCAAGATGAGATATTGAGACATCATCACTGACGTTAGATAGAGGGTCCTCCTTGCCAATGCTCAGAACAAATTTACCAGAGTATGCTTGTTTATGTAAGCAATACGAGAATCGTTTCTTGTGATGATAAGGAGGTAACGGAGAATAAGCACCTAGAAATTCTCCTAATGCTTCATCCAAAGAGAAGACATCTACAGGAACTTTCTTGGCTCATCCCCTTTCTTCTATCAACTCATGATGGACCAAGTTTAAAGGTTCAACAAAAATCATATTAACACTCCACCAAGGTTTTTGTCTAGACTGTTCAACAAGACATCCCAAACCAAGGTTGCGATGTCATTTCTTAAACTGGATAGGGAATTTTATCCCTTGCTCAATACATCCTAGGCCTTTCTTCCCATAGCCATACCGAGAGGCAATTTTATAACCAAACCCATAGCAAGCTTGTAAAGCTTTAGGAGGGGCTAGCTCTGCGTAGAGTGTTTCATTCTACCAATCAACATCAAAAATTTTTATGAGAGTGATCCCACTTCCCCTACTCGGCTTGCAAGCATTAACCTACTTTACGGGGGTAGATTCACTCTCTTGGGGAGGAGCAGTTTCTTGGACAAGATCACACTTCTCCTCCTCAGTGGGAGGGTCACTTGTTATCATGTTAGTGGAACCTGGAAAATCTATAGCAAAGGGGTTTGACTTATACTCTACTATGAAAGATTCAGATAAATTCAAGGAACCCCAGTCATCGCCTAAGAGAGAATTCACTCTAGGGGATGAAGGAGGAGATAGAGGGGATTGACACTCTTTTGTCTTAGGTGGTTAATCTCAGTAGATACTTGCTCAAGGAACAACTCCCATAGCAGGTATCAACGAGGAACAAGCGATAGCGTCGGTGGTTAAGGAAGGAATGCAATTCTTGAGAGTAGGAGTAGCTAAATTACGACTAGCAGTGTCTAGCAAACAAAGGTGCACAACCTCTGGATCTACTTTAACTGTAACCATTCAATTGATAGCAGTGAACATCAAGGAATGATGTAGGGTAGAAGTTATTGCCCCCATATCGTGAATCCATGGTCTTCCTAAAAGAAGATTGTACGATAGTAGGTCGAGCATTACATAAACCAACATAGGAAAAGTAACGGGGCCCAACTGCAAGGGTAATGTTATCATACCCAAAGCTTGGCTACCAGCATTATTGAACCCACGAATGTATAAGGAAAAAGCCACCAAGGAAGATGAATCAACCTTGATTTTAGGTAGTAGATCTATACCACAAATGTTGAGGGTTGAACCAGTGTCAACGAGGGTACGCCTAATACCAATGTTGTTAACATTTACTGTGATCATCAAAGGTTCTGCTTGTTTCTGCACGTCCGGAGGTGGGAGTTCTTGCAGGTGAAACGTAATATTTGGTGAATCTGCTCGAATATGTGCCATCAATGCATCAACGTCCGTAGGCCTAACCGAGGCAGGCAAGAGAATCTTTTGTAAGGCCTCTTGTAGCATCTCTTGATAAACCAGAGTAGTTTGAAGCAATTCCAAAGTGAGATCTTAGCCAAAGTAACATGGAGTTGCTCGACGAGATTGTAATTGCTCGGTGCTTTGATCACGGGTTTAGGAGCTGGAGGAAGGTCAGGTTGAGATAGAGGTAAAGAAGTAGTAGTTTGGTCTAGCTACAATGTAGGAACAACAACTTGTTGTTCTAAGTTTTTTAAATTTCTCCTCGTAGGGTATGTGTGCCCTATGGCATTATAAGAAGTAGAGTCAGTAGCCTTTGCAAATCTCAAATATAAATCCGACGGATCGCTACGACTTGAAATCCCATAGACAAAATAGTCCTTTCTAGGGAATGGCTAAGCTGGGGTCACATAAATGAAGGGTTTCTTGGGGCTTGGAGGAGCCACAAAAACTACTACCACATTTACTGACTCCTTAGCTGGTGAGGAAGGAGTTTGTTTTGAATATTTACAGATAGGGGAAAGTGCTTCTAAGAAATCATCTAGAGCATCTTCCAACATATCAAAATCTCATTCAAAAAAAGACAACCAACATTATGAAAAAGGATCCGATGTTTCACGTTGGGTTCACCAAAATGTGATATAAGAGGGATTCATTGCACACAGATCTCTTTCTTCTCAAGAGATTACCAAGGAATTAACTGCCCTTCTACACCTCAAATTGAATAGATCAATGGAATCATAAATATAAATGGGAGAGTAGGTTCAAGATCTGACAGAATAAGACTCTTGGATTCCACTATTTTGAATGAAGAGCTCTCAGCCAAAAGACGTCAGCATAGTTCAAGGATGCCAGCGCAGCACATTGTCGTCTGCAAGATGCGTTAGCATCCTAAGTCGTGGAGAACTCAGGAGCTCAGGCAGACATAATAGGGTCTTATTTCTTGGCTTGGATCAGGGGACTTGAAGAATCAGACAATTAGTAGAAAGTTAAGAACTAAAGGAAAATACAAGAGAATTTGAAATGAGGTCACCTTTGTACGTTCGGGTTTCTAGTCCAAGCTTCCTTTCGTAACTTGCACACAAAAGATCAAGGGGAAAAGGTTGGGGCTGTATAGGGGCTTGCCTCAGTCACACCCCCGTATTGGTGTTCCCACCTCCATAGACAAGCAAGTTTGATAGAGAGTGTAAAGGAAATAACAAAGTAAGTGGTGAAAACAAAACCCACTTCGGAGTATAACCTACACCACAAAGTAGTAAATGAGCTAGTAGGAAAGAGTGATAAGGAGAGAGAGTGTTACCCACGGGTCAAGACCCTCTTCCGAAGCACACAAGCACACCACAATGTGCTTGCTTGGGAGCTGGTAGCTGCTGGAGAGCTGGTAGTTGTTGGAGGGACCTCAGTTCGACATGGCTTCGCCAGTAAAAGTGTTGCTATTCAAGGGTAGAGCTTCCCCAAGACTAGAGCAAGTGGTGAGAAATGCTTGAATTGATGACTTCCAACCCCAAAATGAGGGCCAAAAAGAGTTTTTAATGCATGCAAGGGTGGCACAGAGTCGTTTCACTTGAGACCTAACCAGCAGGACATGTGTCGCAAGGGTCAAGGTTCTAGATTCATTGTTTCAAACTCGAAAAACCACCAAGACGCTAGCGCGTCGCGTGGACATCCGTGCTCCACGCAAGCGTCCAGAGCCTAGATTTTTGAGAAACGCCTTGTTAGGCTTGTGCCATTCTGTCATGTGTCCATATGGAGTTAGAATTGCAAAATTCTACCTCATGGGACTTTGTCATTAATGCTCTTAAGGTGTCATAAATGCTAGGCAAGATGCAAAAATGTGGAATTGCCCCTAGGTGCAATTTTGTGACATTACATCTACATCTTGCAATTCGTTAATGACAGTGATCTATATGGATTACATTTGATACTGTTTGATAACACTAATTATATTCAAACAATTCTACCTTATTTATGCCAGTTTTTTATTTTTACTATAAAGCACCAACTCAATGTTCAGTGAGTCACAATTCAAACTAATCATTGCAACTTGCACTGAAATCTTTGAGTCATAGTTCAAACTAATCACTGTGTATATGTTTGTCCATGGATATAAATAAAAGTATTTGAATGTACAATTAGGGGTGATCTATCTAAAATTTCTAAAAGCTTTACACTTATGTAATTACGAGACACAAATATGTATACTGTGGATTCATTTTTATGTACTGGACGATCAATGATGAATTTTCTCCTTCAAATGCTTTGAATGTCATCAAAATTCCCTCAAATAGTTGGCCCTCTAGTGGTTATGAATCCAATCAGAAGACATAACTTCATAGTTAAATTAGCACCAGGGGAATCTTGAAGCATATCCCAGTGTATGCTATCTATTTGGAATAATATCAACTTATACCCCTGTTTCAATGATTTGTTAATGGTGAACAATTTTCTCACTGCGGATTTAAAGAATCCTAAACCAAATCACATTCTATGCTCTATCTATTTGAAATTATGTTTATCTCTCCTCCTATTCAAATGATTTGTTAATATTGAATTATTTTATCAATGCAAATTTTACAAATTGCCAAGGATTAGTATTGCACGTGCTTGGTTTTAGCACAGCTGCAAGTCATGTTACTGATAAATGGGTATCACATAATAGTTTTAAATTTATTTTTTAATGCATTTGTTTGATAAATGAGATATAATGGTTGTCTGTTTATGCAATTTTGCAAAAGAAAAAATTGCACATATTCTAATTTGATATTGCATTTATTCGTATATTATCAAATTCTAAACTAAATACATCTTGCAGTTCATTAATGCATTTTCTCAATTTTATGTTATATACCGAGTACACTGATATGCTTTGCAAAACATCAAACCAACAACTCTCCCTAATTGACCTTCCACAACTCTTTGGCATACCTATTGCACACCAAGGTGCCATTGCTAGTTATACAAATTTTAATAGATTAATTCATAATAGTTGCAAATATAAAATAATGAAGTAATAAATAAAAGTATGTACATTTTAAACAAGCACAAATATCTTCAATGCATCTAACACAAAAATATCAAGATATATAGTATAGACACCTCAAGAGTGATAGCTTTCAACCTCTTTTAGATAGATTTAAATATAAGTGCATATAGATAATATAGATAACATGTACATAGTAATATTGCTTTTATTTATATATAAAAGTATAAGTGCATATAGATAACATGTATATAGTAATATTGTTGATATTTATATATAAAAGTATTGCTACATTTATATATTGTTTACTTTATTTATATTTGAAGAGCTATTTTTAGTACACTCAAAAAAGTAACTAAGTGGTAGCAAGGGACGAAATGCAATGATGTGAGTGTATTAACAAAAATTGAGCCAACATAAATTTTTAAAAATAAAAATAATAAATTATCTCTTAAATACAATCCTAAACTTGTTTTTAGACAGATTAAAAAAAGATATATTATTTTTCTTAATGAAAATTCTATTTATTTACTTTAAAATTATTTTATTATATATAAACTAGCATACATATATTAATTAATAATATATGTAAAAAACGCTGAAAGTTATCATTATCTAGGTGTCTCTTGAGGAAAAATGCTTACATCTTCATTAACATTATTAAATAAATATTACATGTTATAAAATTATTAATTTTAAACTTTTTATAATTCATATTTTTTGTTTACTTAACATTGTCTTTAAATTTGAAATATAATTTAAAAAGAAAACCTTTTTTGATCTTTTTCAAAAATATAAAATGCAATTAACTTTTTTTTAGTTTACAATGTATTAAAACTAAAAAAAAACAACTCTTAAATAATTAATTCTTAAGTAATTTAAAAATATATATATAATAATTTTAAATAATATTAATTCTAAAGAGAAATATTAAATGATTTCATTTTTTCGTTTCAAAATAAAGATAATTTTGTAAAAAAAATATTCAATGTTAAAAATATATATATATTTTTTTTATAATTAATTATGTAATCAATTTTGAGGGAAATGACGTCCACATACCTGTCATTTTCAATGAAGCTTCAAAAAGTTTACGAATATTTCTTTGTTGCTTTCACTGTATAACGCTTTAAGTGTAATAATATAATTAAAAAATATATAGTAATATTTTTTTATTTTATTTCTATTTTTATTTTATTTTATTTTATTTCTATTTTTAAAAGAGAAGGGGTAAAAATTTATTCAATCAAATCCAAGATACAAATCAAGGCCAAAGGCCCACCAAACCAGGAAAGCAACCAAAAAAGCCAACAACAACACTAAATATTTCTGTCATCCAATAATAATCTCTCAAGGGTCCCAAGATAATTAGAAGGTAACTCATCCCGTCCACTAATATCCCAGCCCTCCCCATTCTTCGAGGCCCACTTCGCCAAGCAATTTGCCACTCTATTCCATTCTCTAGGGATGTGACAAAAGGAGACAGACTCCAAGGAACTGCATACCCTTAGTATTTGTCTGACCACTGAGGCTAATTGCCAACTAACATCATCCAAACTCTGGTTGTTCAGCATATCGACAACAATCTGAGAATCCGACTCACAGATAATCCTCCTCTAGCCTAAAGAGTAGCCTTTCTCAACCGCAATCTTAATAGCAAGGGCCTCCATCAGATTATTAGAGTGCTGCCCTTTATAAATGGAGAAGAAAAAAATAGCAGCACCATCTTTACCTCTACCTATACCCCCAACACCAGCATGTCCAGGGTTCCCACGAGAAGAACCATTTGTGTTAATCTTCAGGACCCCAACCGGGGGAGGCATCCACCTCCCATCACAACAAACCCGCTACTTGGCATGTCGGGATCTATTTCAAGCACTGCAAACCCTACTATTATCCCCTAGGTTCAAATCCCTCATAATAGCATAATCACCAGGATCAATATTATTAGACATATCACACTTAGTAGAAATAGTCTCCTGAAGCCTGCTAATAATCTTCTTCCACAATTGACAACTTCCTAACTTGGAACCACAAAAAACTCTATGATTCCTCTCCAGCCAAATGCTCCAGAGAATGAAAATAGGCCTAACAGCCCAGGCCACCTATAGGATAGGAGTATTCGCTGGAGGTTGCCCAAGCTCTCCCAAAACTCTATTAGGGAGGAAGCATGAACACATCCCTGATGCCAAGCCTCCCACCACCCGTACCAAATCGCTCTAGAAAAAGGGAAAAGAAAGAACAAATGGGAAGAACATTCTTCACTACGCAAACAAAGGAAGCACATAGAAGGTCCATGAAAACCTCGCTTGTGAAGATTCTCCCAAGTGAGACATTTCTTCTGAGCAACTAACCATAAGAAAAAATTGCATTTGGTCCAAGAAAAGTTGTTCCAAACCTTCTTCCACCAGGGCACCTCAGCTAGACCAAGTAAGTTCCTGTCAAGCACAACATAGCCTTGAGCAATAGTAAATTTGCCTTTTGGGCTGGGACTCCAAGCCAACTTGTCCCTCTCATTAAGGGAGCTGTAAAGCCTACCCTCCAAGACTTTAGAAAGAACAACACGATCCTCATCAAAACCACCCACGAGCCACTCTTTAAGATCCTTCCAGCAAGACACCTCCACCTGACCAATACGCTTGACTGTTTTAAAATGCTCCACCTTAATCCATCCAGCATCAGAAAAAATATGGTAGAGAGGCTGAAGCTGAGGGAAACTAGAAAGAATGGGGGGTGGCCATCCCAAGAGTCCTGCTAAAATAGAGCATCAAAGCCTCCATTGTAGATCCAGAAGAGACCATCCTTAATAAGCTGAGCTCCCTTCTTAAGAGTATCCCAAATACAAGAACCTTTGCCCAACAAAGCAAGTCACGGCACATCTTGGCTCTCAGCACTAGGGAGATACTTGAGAGCAAGAATCTTGGCCCAATCCTGATCCTGATTGTTGCACCATCTCTAGTACAACTTGGTCGCCAAGGGTGTGACCACAAGAGCGATAGACCTAAGACCAAGGCCCCCAACATGCTTCGGCCTGCAAATAGACTCCCACCTAACTAAACTCCACTTCGAAGAGAGAAGGTTGCCCGACCAAAGGAATTTCTGAGAAAGAGCATCAAAATCCCTCACAAAGGAGGAATGGGGAACCTGCACACAACACCTATAACCTACACACAACACCTATAAATGGGGAGAGACTGCACCACAATATTTAGGAGAATCACTCTCCCAGCATAAGAGAGCCATCTGTAAGTCCAGTGACTAACCTTACTCCAGAATCTATCCAAAATCCCTTCCAAAATTCTCTATGCCGAGATCCCAAAGCCAAAGGAATCTCAAGGTACATCAAGGGAAGAGAACCAATCTAAAATTTAAGAATCCTAGCAATCCTGTTCTGAATAAGCTGAGGAGTATTAAAGAAATAAATGGAAGATTTATCATCATTAATACTCTGACCTGAAGCTTTCAAATAGATGTCTAAATCTCTCTTGAAGTGCACAGCCTCACTAATTCTAGCCAAGCCCATCAGCCCAGTGTCATCCACAAACTGAAGATGAGAGTAGGGAGGAAGATTATTGTTCCATCTCCAACCTTGTATAAGACCCTGCCTCACCTGAGATTTAATAAATCTGCCAAGACCTTCTACCATGATAATGAATAGATAGGGAGATAGAGGGTCCCCTTGCCGAAGTCCCCGAGAAGCACTAAAAAAATATGAAGGTTCCCCATTAATGAGAACAGAAAAGGAGGACGAGGTCACACAACTGAGAACCCAATTCACCCACTCCTCTTCAAAGCCAAAAGCCAGGGAAATTTTCTGTAAGAACTCCCAGCTCACCCGATCATAAGCTTTAGCCATGTCAAGTTTAATGAACGTAGCTTTCTCCTTAGAGGAAGCCATAGAGTGAATAGCCTCCATAGATATCACAACACCATCCAAAATTTGTCTTCCTTCAATAAAACCACCCTGCTCAGCAAAGATCAAAGCACCAAGGAGTGGTTTGAGTCTCTCAACAATCAACTTGGTGATGATCTTGTAGACAACATTGCATAAAGCAATAGGCCTAAATCGGTCCAGCCAATTAGCCCCCTCCCTCTTAGGTATGAGAGCCAAAAAAGTAAAATTCAAAGACTTAAGCATTTTTTTGTTCCTATGTGATTCCTGAACCACCTCAAGGAGATCATACTTTATTATTTCCTAGAATTTTTGAAAGAACTCAATCGAAAACCCATATGGGCCAAGAGCTTTACCTTTTTTCATACTAAACACAACTTTCTCCAATTTAGGTAACAAGATTGGACATAAAAGAGCCCCATTCATCTCGGTAGAGACCAGGTGGGGAATACAATCCAAGATGGCCCTTTCTTTGGTCCTAGCTGCAAGATTCTCCCTAGTAAATAGATTAGAAAAATAATTGACAGCTTCCTTGGAAATTTCTTCACAAGATGAAAGTTGGGCCCCATCAGGTGAGACAAGAGAGGAAATAGAGTTCCCCTACCTCTGAGCCTTAATTGAGTTATGAAAAAATTCCGTGTTCCTATCCCCCTCCTAAAGCCAATCAATATAAGATTTTTGCTTCCAGAAAATCTCCTCCTGAAGCTCCCACTCTTCTAAACCCTTAAGAACCAAGGACTCAGCATTCTTGAGATCAGAGAACAATCCTTGGTCTCTAATCTGACTAAAAGTAAACATGGTCGTCCCATGGGCAGGCCTCCCTTCATACCACCAATCTAGCATAAGATCTTGTAGAGATTTATCTCTTAACCACATGAACTGAAATTTGAAAGAAAGCTTTTTGGTGACTCCATAAGGGGACACAGAGAGTTTGATAGGCCAGTGATCAAAGCCCCTCCAATCAAGAATTTCTGAATTGGTGGACCACCTGCTGTTCATCCAATAACAAGATACCAAAAATCTATCAAGCCTTTCTGAGATAGCCTCAACACCACACCTCCTATTATTCCATGTAAACACACCATTGATTGGCTTCACATCAATGAGATTCAGGAAACCAATATTATCTCTAAGTAAATTTGAAGAAGGGTCCAGCCTGGCTAATCCACCATGTTTTTCCTCCAAACTTATAACAGCATTAAAATCACCAGCCATGATCCATGGGAGAAACGGGTCCAGAGACTGGATGAAGCTAATGTGAGCCCAAGGATGTGACTTACCAGAAAGATCAGCAGGAGCATAAATATTGGAGAAAAGGCATCTTTATCCAGTCCCAAAACTAGAGGCCACCATAGAAATGGAAGATCGGCTAGATATCCACCATAAGGGGGAAACTTTCCTTGGGTTCTAGATACAAGCCACCCCCCCAGAACTGCTCAAGGCCCCCACCCCCTACCAATAGCCATGGGGCCAGATACGCGAAGCACAATTAGCCAACCCATCCACTGTAAGCTTGGTTTCCTGAATAAAGACCACATCAAGAGACTGAGACTCAATTAATCTGCGAGCAACCTTTTGTTTAGGGATGCTATTCAACCCCCTTACATTCCATGATAATACAATCATTTATGGGGGTGAGAGAAGTGGGAATCAATGGGTTCCATAGATCCAGACTCAACCAATGTATCACCCCTAATTTTGACCTTCTCTTGATCAGTCTTCCTTCCACTCCTTGACGGTTTGTCTAGAGGCCCCTTTTTAAAGGATTTTTGTTGCAAGCCTAAGGCAGGAGAAGCCTTATTACCCTTCACAGGATCTGAGGTCCCCTTAGTAGTAGGGGGAACAAGAGCCACCTCAATTGTACCCATTAGAGCCTGTGACCCCTAGAGATCTCCGATATCTTGAACCTGAGAAGGTAAATCCATAGCCATCTGACCTACCTGTTGGTCCCCTGAAGATAAAATCTAATCCTCCTTCTTTGCATCCTCATCCTGAGCCTCATGCTGACCTTTATCCCCAGGAGAGAGCTCAATTGGAATTCCTTCCTCTTGGACTAAGCTATCAAGAGCCTCAAACCTGTTAAAGGTGCCATCATTCTGTCTATCCATCTAGGTTCTCTTCTTGCCTTTGCCTTTTTTATGGGACTTAACCATAATAAATCCCTCCTTATCAATAGGTCCATCAAACAAAGGAGCCTTCCCCTTGTCTTCCCTAGGAGGTCCAGAGGCAGCCAAAGGGGAAGATTTAAATCTGGAACATCTGCACTATAGATGACCATATTCATGGCAAATTCTGCATCTAAAATGGTAGGGTCTCGTAATCCAGCTTTGGATCCAAGAAGAAGAACCCATACAAATCTCCATAGAATCTGGTAATGGATTATTTAAATCAACTTCTACACAAATACGAGCAAAAGAAATTACCTTGCGATCTTGAGTTTGTGTAGCCAATCCCACAGTTTCCCAAGAAGCAAAGAGATTGAATGAAGAATATCTTCCCTCCAAAATTCCAAAGGAAGCCTTGGCAATCAAACCCACACAGGCACCCGTGAGGGGATTTCTTCAGCAGAGTTGAAGCCTATGTGCCAAGGCTTGATGAAGAGCCCCACCTGGTTAAAGAAATAAGGACCACTTTCAAAAGCCCTATTCTTGTCCGACATGCTTGAAAAGATAACCAAAAAATAGTTATTAGCCACTAGAAGAATCTCCATATCTCCTTCAGGGTTCCAAACCCGACATGCCCAAGATTCCAGCACAGGTAGAGAAAGATGAAGGCCCAAAAATTTGCAAATAAGGGCATGATTGCACCAGTATTCAACATCCTCCAAAACTTGCTCAGGTTGAATAACCAAAACTGGTCGATCTTTAGATCTCTCCAAACATTCGTTTACTTTTTTTATTCGAAACACTCCTTTTGAAGAGGAGGCACCTTCCCTAGATTGGGGTTAACTTGTCCATTCCTTACTACTGGCATGCATAGGAGAAGACGGATCTCTCATCTCCAAATCCCCTAAGGATACTTGGGAGGAATCTAGACCACAATTCTCCATGGCCCAGCAAATGAAATCAACAACAAAAAAGAGAATGAGAAGGGGCAGGCAACCCACGGTCTCAAACCACCGCACGCCTGCCACTTGGGACACACCATGCACAAAAACTAGGCAAAAAATGCCCACCCGCAGGCCAAAAATGATCAAACACCCCTGCCCGACCAAAGCAAAACCCCTGCAGCCAATTAAAAACCCCCCACCAGCAACAGAAAGCTTGAAATCCGAGCACGGACGCCAAAAGAAGAACAGGCTAGGGCACGCGGGCCCTAGGTCGCACCAGACCTCCGCGCAACTCCATCTTCCCACTCAGAACCTCCACTAGTTCTCGAAAATTATTATTTTCAATATAAATTTAACTCAAATATATAGTAATATTTATTTTTTCATATATACATTATATATTAGAGTATTTTTGTTTATTGTTTACAATGTCTACTTTATTTTTAATTAAATAATTTTTACCTTTTGCATGTAACTTTTAATTTTATTTTTTGAAATTTTTTTTATTTTTAAAATGAACTTATTAATATACATATTTTTATGTTTATTATTAAATATTTATATTTATAATTTAATTCATAGATGGTTGTCAAATTATTAACTAAGTGGTAGAAAGGGATGAAATGCGGTGTGAGTATATTAACAAAAATTGATCCAACATAATTTTTTTTAAAATAAAAATAATAAAATATCTCTTAAATACAATCCTAGTCTTATTTTTAGATAGATTAAAAAAAGATATATTATTTTTCTTAATGGAAATTCTATTTATTTAATTTAAAATTATTTTGTTATATATAGATAATATAATTAAAAAATATATAACAATATTTTTTTTATTCATATATACATTATATATTAGAGTATTTTGTTTATTGTTTACAATGTTTACTTTATTTTTAATTAAATATTTTTTACCTTTTGCATGTTATTTTTAATTTTATTTTTTGAAAAGTTTTTTATTTTTAAAATGAAATTATTAATATACATATTTCTATGTTTATTATTAAATATTTATATTTATAATTTAATTCATAGATGGTTGTCAAATTATTAACTAAGTGGTAGTAAGGGACGAAATGCAATGGTGTGAGTGTATTAACAAAAATTAAGCCAACATAAATTTTTTTTAAATAAAAATAATAAAATATCTCTTAAATACAATCCTAGTCTTATTTTTAGATAGATTAAAAAAAGATATATTATTTTTCTTAATGGAAATTCTATTTATTTACTTTAAAATTGTTTTATTATATATAAACTAGCATACATATATTAATTAATAATATATATAAAACGTTGAAAGTTATCATTATGGAGGTGTCTATTGACTTGAGGAAAAATGCTTACATCTTCATTAACATTAATTTCAAAAGTAATATATATGATTTCATTGTTTCTTTTCAAAATAAAGATAAAAATAAATATTAAATGTTAAAAAAATATGATTTCAATTTTTTATAATTAATATTTTTCCTTTACTTAACATTGTTCTTATTAAATTTTAAATATAAAATATATTTTAAAACTTTTTTGATCTTATACACTCTTTTCAAAAATATAAAATGTATTAACTTTATTTTTTTAGTTTTTAGTGTATTATATTATTTTACTTTAGATTTAAAAATATTTTATTAAATTTGTTGAGTTTTTATCGAACTTACATATAATTAAAAAATATATAACAATATTATTTTTATTCATATATACATTATATGTTAGAGTATTTTTGTTTATTCTTTACAATGTTTACTTTATTTTAATTAAATATTTTTTACCTTTTGCATGTAACTTTTTTTTAAAAGGGGTAAAAACTTTATTGAAATTCAGAAAAGAGCATTACAAGAAATCAAAGGATCCAAGCCCTAGGAGCCCATAAGAAGCATCCATACAAAGCATGAAACAACATCATCCTACACCATTACCATCCCCATCCTCGACAAGAATCCTCTCCAAGTCATGACAGAGCTCATGGGAAACCTGGTCCCACTGATAAATCTTCCAACCATCTAAATACTCAGAAGCCCACTTAGCCAAACAATCAACTACCCTATTCCGCTCTCTCAGAATATGGACAAAAGACACCATCTCCATCAAATAACTAATTTGCAGAATCTGTTGTACCATCATAGACAGATGGAAACTAACATCAAACACCTTATGTTCACTCAGCAAATTAATCAATGCCTATGAATCAAACTCACAGATAACCTTACACCACCCCAAAGAATAAGCCGGCTCAAAAGCGTGGAGGATCTTCAAACCTTCCATAAGGTTGATAGTTTTCTTCCCTTCATGAACTGAAAAGAAGAAAACCGCCGAACATGAAAAATCCCTACCAATCCCACCAATCTCGGCAGGCCCAGGATTGCCTCTTGAAGAACCATTGATATTGATCTTCAAAATTCCCATCGAAGGGGGCAACCATCCACCCACCCTTCAAACTTTCCTTTTCACCCACCTTCCTCTCCTGACACAAGCAGAAGCCGAAGACAGCCCCTGAATACCCAATCTATCCACCACCTCAACATTCCCTTTCTCCAAAGGAAACACCACAACACACTTAGCTTCCACTATCTCCTGAATCATACCCCTAATTATGTGCCAAACTTGTTGAATCAACAAATTTTCACCACGAAATATTCTTTGATTATGTTCCAACCAAATCTACCATAGTATGAAGGTAGGCCCAACATACCACACATCCTGCAAGAAAGAGGCCATAGAAGGAGGTCTACCCAGACTACACCAAAAATTCACTAGGGAGGATGCATGAACGTAGGGGCTATTCCAAACTCCCCACCAAAAATACCAAAGTTGTAAAGCAAAGGGACAACGAAAGAACAAATGAGAAGAGTCCTCCTCTCCAATGCCACACAAAACACAAATAGAAGGGCCCTGAAATCCCTGCTTTCAAATATTATCCCAAGTCAAGCACCTATTCCAAGCCAAAGTCCAAATAAAATAGTTACACTTCAGCCAAGAAAAATTATTCCACACTTTCTTCCACCAGTGACCTACCACCCCGTCCTGCCTATGAGATAACAACACCTGATATCCAGAAGCAACCGTATAGACACCCTTAGGATTAGGAGACCAAGAAAGATCATTCCTATCTTGGAGGGAACTACAACGTCTACTGGAAAGGATACTATGAAGCTCAACACACTCCTCCACCATACCAACATTCGGCCACTCATCAGGATTCTTCCATCTCGCCACCACTAACTGACCATGAGAAAATGAGGACTTAAATTCACTCACCCTTGACCATCCAGCCTCACTAAACCTTTGGCACAGGGTCAACAAATTAGGAAACTGAGAAACAATGGGAGGATAGCCATCCCAAGAATCAAACCAGAAATGAGCCTCTGTCCCTCTTTTACAAATCCAAAATAAGCCCTCCTTTATGAGCGCAGCCCCTTTCTTGAGCGTGCTCCAAATCACCGAACTTTTCCCCACCAGGGGATAACAAGGAATATCCACCCATGGGATCCCGGGACAATACTTATGAGTTAATATCCTAGCCCAGAGTTGATCCTGCTCCACACACCACCTCAAATACAATTTAGCCGCTAGTGCCACCCTAGACAAAGAAGACTACCTTAACCCAAGACCACCAAACTGCATTGGGCTACAAAAAATCTCCCATCTAACAAGGCTCCACCTATAGGACATCAAGGTGCCAGCCCATAAAAACTAACTTGCTAAAGAATCCAATTCCCTAACAAAACCCATCGGGGCCACCTGAACCATACATCTATAGATGGGGAGAGCCTGTACCACAGACTTCAACAACTGAACATGACCAATAAAGGATAACCATCTATGAGTCCAATGATTAACTTTCACATGAAATTTTTCCAGAATATTCTGCCAAGAATCCTTGGGCTGCTTTCCAATAGAGATAGGAATACCAAGATAGGTCAAAGGGAGAGCCCCAAACTAAAATCTCAAAATATGAGAAATCCTCTGCTGAATGGGACTTAGAGGATTGAAGAAAAAGATGGAAGACTTATCTTCATTAATCATTTGGCCTGAGGCAACAAGATAACCATCCAACACCTTGCACAAATTTGAAGCTTCCCTAATTGTAGCCATACCCATCAAAGCAGAGTCGTCCATAAACTACAAATGAGACTGCAGAGGTAAACCACCTCCCCACCTCCACCCATGAATGAGGCCCAACTGCACATGCCTTTTTATTAAACTTCCCAAACCTTCAACAAGAATAATAAACAAGGAGAGAGGGGGTCTCCCTTCCGCAAACCCTGAGAGGCACTAAAAAGCTTAGAATGCTCACCATTTAGTAACACAGGGAAGGAAACCGAAGTAACACAACTCATAACCCATTGAATCCACTCATCCCCAAAACCAAAGGCACCAAGAACCTTCTGAAGGAAGGACCACCTAACTCAGTCATATGCCTTAGCCATATTTAACCTAATGAACATCGCCTTATCTTTGGAACTGGCCATCGAGTGAATGGTTTTCGTTGTGATAACTACCTCATCCAGAATTTGCTGACCCACCATAAAACCACTTTGTTCCTCCAAGATTAGCACTTTAAGCCATTTCTTCAACCTATCAACAATCAATTTAGAGATAATTTTATAAATCACATTGTAAAGAGAGATAGGACAAAATTGAATTAACCTATCAACCCCTTCACTTTTAGGGATGAGATCAAGGAAGGTAGAATTCAAAGTGCATAACATCTGCTTATTCTTTTGAGACTCTTGAACAACCACCAACAAGTCCAACTTGATAATCTCCCAGAATTCTTGAAAAAACTCAATCGAGAAACCATCTGGGCCAGGTGCTTTCCCCTTCTTCATTTAAAACATAGTCTGCTCCAACTCTTCAAGTGAAATATCGCTCAAAAGATGCCCATTCATCTCCCTAGAGACCAAACAAGGGATACAAGAAAGGACCTAAGCTTCCTCATCAGAATTCCCCTCCACGTCCTCCCTGAATAAAGAAGCAAAGTATTGCAAAGCTTCACGAGTGATTTCATGGAAAGAGGAAAGATGCTGACCCCTGTCATTCACCAAAATAGAAATAGAGTTGTCATGTCTCCTGGCTTTCAATGAATTGAAAAATAAGGTCGTATTGTTATCTCCTTCCTAAAGCCACTCAATCTGAGCCTTCTGTTTCCAAAACCCTCAGCTCACACTCTTCCAATGCCTTCAAAGCTCTAGCCTCTTCATGCAACAAATCATCAGTCACCCCAACCTCCCTGATCAACCTCATAATACTAGATCTAACTCAGCCTGGGTAGCAAACTTAGCATGGAAAATATTTCCAAAGCATTGTTGATCCCAATGTTTAAGTTGATACTTGACAAAGTGAAGTAACTTAGCAAAAGTATACATTGTCATACCATGAGCAGGTCTACCATACCTCCACCATTTAGCAACATACTCATGGAGAGAGGGTTCATGCAGCCACATAAGCTAGAACTTGAATGTAGGAGACTAAGGCACACGAGCTGAAGAAATAGCTAGCTTGATAGGCCAATGATCTAAGCCCCTCCAATCCAAAATTTTAGAGCAAGAAGACCACAACCCACCAACCCAATAGCAAGAAACCAAAAAATGGTCAAGTCATTCCATGATGCAATTGTCCCCAACCCTCCAATTGTTCCAAGTAAACTGGTCATTGAAAGGCTTGATATCAACAAGATTTAAAGCTAAGATGTTATCTTGAAGTAGCAACGCAGAGGGCTCCAGCCTCATAGTACCACCCCACTTCTTAGCCAATTCCGAAACAACATTGAAATCTCCCACCATAATCCATAGATGGAAAGGAACCATACTACGGACAAACCTAATATGGGACCACAAAATTTGCTTACCTTGAATTGTAATAGGTGCATATATATTAGAAAAGAGTACAGACTCCCCCAACTCCAAACAAGAAGCAACCATAGAAATAGAAGACAAGTAAAGGACATCCACCAAAGAGGGTAGATCTTTTGAGGATTCCATAAACAAGGCACTCCCCTAATAGACCCATGAGCACCAATGCACTAGCATTCACCCCTCCCCCACAACTTAGGAACTAAACCAAACATATAATCGACTGATAACTTAGTCTTCTACAGAAAAATAACATCAGGAGAATGACTTCTAACCAAATCATGAATAGATTTTTGTCGAGGGCCATTGTTCAAGACCCTAACATTCTAGGAAAGAACAATCATTTCAAGGGGCTCAAAAAATGAGAATCTAGAGTCTTGACAAACCCTGACTCCACCAAAGTTTCCCCTGTTAATTTAATCTTTTCCAAATCCTTCTTTCTACCAAGCTTGGAAGACTTCTCCCCCACACCTTTTTTTGGATCCTTCTGATGAAGACCCGAATGAGAAGAAGAAGAAGACTTATTATTCTTTGACACTACAATACCTGCACTCAAAGCTAATGGAAATCCATCCCCACCATCGTTTTTCACTTCAGCAACAGGATCTTACTCCAACTAGACTTCCATTTGAAGATTTGTGTCCAATTGCAAAGTACCAGCAACCTACAAATCCTGAGTATCCTCCAAAAGAAGACCCTCCTGTCCTTTGCTCAAAGCCCCCTGATCTAGATTCACCAAGACCAGATTCACTTCTTGCTGGCTGAGATCATCTAAAGCCTCAAATCTGTTAAAAGAATCTTCTTCCTATCTCTCCCTCAAAGTTTTTTTTTGACCTTGGTTCCTATTACGAGCCTTGACTGGGACGAATCCATCCGCATCAACCCCATCTCCCAGAATGGGATCCTTCCCCTTATCACCCCTAGGTGGATTGTGAGGAGGTTGAGAAGACTGAGGTTCCACAGGTCTAGCCCTTGGGCATCTTCGTTGAAGATGGCCATACTCATGACAAAGACGACATCGAAATGGAAGTCTCATAGTCCAACTGCTGCACCCAAGAGTAAGGTCCCACACACATATCCAAAGAATCTAACAACGGTTTACTTAAATCAATCTCTACACAAATACAAGAAAAAGTCATCACCTTTTTAAACTGAGTCTGTTGCTAAGAACCGATCGATTTTTCGAGCATCAAAGCCAACAAGTGCATAAAATCTTCTTGCCAACATTCCACAAGAAATTGTGGAAGCCGAACCTAGACCAAAACCCGATTTGGAAGCTCTTCAACAAGGTTGAAGCCCGCATGCCAAGGCTTAATAAACAACCCAATTTGGTTATGGAAATAAGGGCCCCCTTCGAAGACCCTATTATGATCCACCATGCGATTAAAAGTAACCATGAAATAGTTATTGACCAGAAGCATAATATCCATTTCTCCCTCCGGCAACTAGGTCTGTTGGGCCCAAGATTTTAAAAATTGTAGCAAAACCCACATCCCCATAAACTTGCAGCTTAATGAGTGCCTCGAATAATATTCAATGTCATTCACAATCATCTCCATCGGAATCACTAGCTTTGGCCTCTCCTTACACTGTTCCAGGCATCCATTGATTTTCGTAATCTGAGAACCACCATATGAGCCTGATCCATCAAACCCCTATTCCGACAAAAATAAATTATTATCAAAAACCTTCGAGCCTTGGGATGATGACATAGCACCAATCGCCGAATGAAAATCCAAAGAAGGAGGAGCACCGGGTGACTTGCCTCGTTCCATAACAAAATCCTTAGCCTGAGACGAGCATGCAAGCTTAGAATCCAAACAAAAAAGGAGAAAAAACCTTTTGTTGCAAGCAATCCCCACACGACACAAACCACAGTCGGGACCCCATGCACCCCACCTAGCACCAACCAAGAGAAAGAAGAGGAGGGCACAAGAATAAAACTTGCACCCCAAAACACCAAAACTCCACGTGGGAAACCAAGCCCCCAAACAATGAAAATCAACAAAGAGAGAGCGCACGGTAGCAAGGACACACAACATTCACAAAGAAGAATGGATGAATCAGTAGAAAACACCCCCCTCATAGTGACAACAACCCCCCACCCTCGCATAGACTAGAAATGATAGGAACGTGCTAGGGCATGGGTGCCCTAGCGTGGCTTAGAGAAACCACCTACACCATCCATTCTTGCATGTAACTTTTAGTTTTATTTTTTGAAAAGTTTTTATTTTTAAAATGAAATTATTAATATATATATTTTTATGTTTATTATTAAATATTTATATTTATAAATTAATCCATAGATGGTTGTCAAATTATTAAATATGTCGCTCTACGTGAATTTTTTTTACTAGGCGCACTTAGGGAGGTACCCTTCCTACAATCTAAATTTTTTATTAATATTTTTAAAGAGCTTCTCTTAAATAATAAAGAAAAACAATAAAATATTTTCTAACAAAACATACGAATAAATAGTAGAGCACATTATTATAATGTCGCCTTTAATATTAAATTGTGTCTAATTAACTTTGACCATTAAAAAAATATTATTTCTTTTGACATATAATTACATGTGATTAATAACAAACACTAGAGCTTTGAGTAAAATGTGATTAATTCACTAACATATATAGGTCCTGATTAATTTGAAATGCTAACAATTTTGAGGTAAAATAGTTCTTGCAAACTTTCTAAAAATATTGTGTTTTAAAAATAGAATGAAACCTTAATCAACTGTTAAAGTTATGGTTGGAAAATTGTTTCACAATAGTAAGTTTCTCATATGCTGAGAAAATGACAAAATATTTTCTAAATTAGATCACATTCCTATCTATAAATTCTTTACTTTCAAACTCATGACATGTCATTTATAATTTCAAAAGAGATTTCAAGTAAGAGGAATGTCATGGGCTTTATCCTTGTAATGTTTTTCCTTGTAACAACTACAACAATGCCTTTTTCTATAGGTGAGATATATTTATAGATTTTTTTTAGTTTTATATAATATATATAATTTTTTTCTGTGTGAAATTTGAACATTAATTTCAATATTTGATGAGAATGCTCAATTCACTTATACACTTTAAATTCAATTACAGGAGTTTGTATCAGACGTTGCCACAATTACAAGATAATAATTCCTCGTGGCCCATATATGTGTTGTGGATGTATTCCTCCAGGAGGATACCTCAACAATAGAACTAGGCCTCCCACCTGAGTAAATACACTCTTTACAACAAAATATTTTCAATTCTTTTGAATTAAATTATAATCTTTTTATTATTATTAGCACAAACATTTGCAACTCATTATTTAATTTAATTATATCTTTAAATTTGTGAATTACTATTTTATTTTTTTCATATATATAACTCACTATTTAATCTAATTTATCTTTAATTATATCTCTTAAAGTTTTAGATTAATAATTTTAATATTTTCTAATTATTAGATCAAGAGGCGTTCTGCATGTGTGCACAAATTCATTTGCTTAGCTTACTAAAAATAATAATCATTAATTACATGTTTTGAAATGAAATGAAATATTTTAATGATGTCCACCAAACCAAAATTCTTATAGAATCCAAGGATAGCACAAGAACCACCCAAGAAAAGCCCTAAACAGTTGAATAATGGTCGTTTTTATCTAGATCTTTACTTTGCAACTTCACAAAAATATCCGCCATGCATGAAACTGTAAGGAGTACAAAGTTTTTGGTTTATTTTTTAATTTAATGTCCTATGTTGTGGCGATGCTGGTGAGCAGAGCTTACATTGAACAAAAAGAAGTCCTTCCAACCTGTTTTCTTAGATGTATGGTATAGAATCTGTAGGGGTATTTTCAATGAAGAGAGACAGACAATTAGGTAACTACACATGAAATTTGAATGAAGAGGACAAGATTTTTGTATGTTCAACTGCTTTTCATGTAGATGTTGTAGGCAATCATTTGTGTGAAAATATTTTAAAATTCTTAAATTTCTTTCAAATTTTCTTCATTAATCTTCACACTTTACTGCAAGCAGTTGATAATTGATTAATTTTTGTAAAGACATTGCTTAAACTGTGAAGATTGAAAGTATAGCATTTAATTTGAACATTGATATTAGGATTTTTCAAATATTAGCATTTCTATGTTAGGGTTTCTCAAACATTAAAGGTTAGGTTCTATATTAGGGCTTTTGACATATGAGAGTTCTTCCAGTAGGGTTTTAGATATATTTGAGTTTTAAATTGAGGTTATGAAATAGGATGATCACTATATTAGGGTTTCTGGCTAAATCATGATTAATGGCACCATTTTTAAGATACCACGCTATAACATCCAAGTCCTTTATCGTATGTTTATTTACTATATTAGGGTTTGTGGCTAAATCATGATTAATGGCACCATTTTTTAGATACAACGCTAGAACTTCCAAGTTCTTTCTCCTCTGATTATTTACTATATCAGGGTTTGTGGCTAAATCATGATTAATGGCACCATTTTTTAAATAAAACTCTAGAACTTCCAAGTCCTTTCTCCTTTGTTGAATTCCATTTTCTGTGGTTTATGGCTTGTATCTGTTTAAGATGTTACATATGACTTTATAGAGGGTTGAAAATGTTTGTTTGTGCTTATGTATCTCTCTATAACAATGAGCAGTATGTTGCCTTATTTGGGGTTCCTGCAATTTTCAAAAACATTCCTATTAGGTTTTGTGTAATTTCAAAACCCATGCATGTAGTAAATTTATTATTACAATATAAGCTTCTCCATTAAATTTCTACTACTTGACCTTTTGTTTATATGGGTACATCACAGTGCAAGAAATAGACTAAAATTGTTGGAAAAATGGTTTATCTACAGAAGTATCTAACTACAAAGAAACACATAACAAAAAACCAAGTAATCCATTGCTAGAAAATTTAGTGTGATCATCAATAAAAAGTTGAAATCTAAAATCCTCTTGGACTTAAGTAAAATGTGCAGATTCCAGATCTTACAGGCGGCTTTCAAGAATATAAAGTTTTGTGCAAACATTTCAGGCAATTGTACAAAGCATAGTTGGAGGAGAATCGCTTGCTTTAAAACAAATTTATTTTATCCAAGTTAAAACTGACAATTTTGATAATGTTTTCAATAACAAAAACTGAACAATTTTGATAATATTTTTTTTTTTTTTAATTGTTATGTTACGAAACATCTTCATGGAGGAGCAGCGGAGCAACCAAGGTTTTCACAGGCACAATGGCTTGCATTACGAGGGAGGGCAAGCTCGATGGCCTTTCAATAGGAAGAAAAGAGGGAGTTATAATCATGCAGGGAGGCATAGTGGTTATGCCAAGGCTTGGCAGGCTCCGGGTAATCAGCATGATAGTTATGGGGGATCTGGTGGTTTCTCTCGCTCATGCACGGTGGTGGCGGGTAGAGGCGAAAGGTTTCGCTCTGCGTACTCGAAGGGGCATGTGGATTTCAAAATGTTGGAAAAAAAATTCTGGTGGCCAAAGAACCAGACAGAAAAAGGAGAGCCAAGCCAAGTAATGAAAAACTTTCTTCACACTACTATGGTTACTCTTTTGATAGATAACAATGAATGGAATGACTTAGTGAGTACGTATAAAGTGCATGCTTTCTTTGTACATTGGGGAGGGCATTGGCCGACACTCACAAAATTGAAGGAGTGGTGTGATGCAAACTGGGGTAAAGGGTGTGATGTTAAAACTTTGGAAAATGGGTTTTACCTGGTAGTGTGCCAAACTGATCAGGATAAAGACTAGATTTTAGGAAGTGGCCCTTTCTCAATGGATGGTAGAGGTTTGTATATTTTAGACTGGACCCCAAATTTTGATCCGAACAAGGCAAAGTTTGTGGATTCTGAAGTTTGGATTAGCCTGAAAAATCTTCCGCAAGAATATTGGGATTAGGAAACCCTAAGGAAAATTGGAAACAAACTGGGCATCTTTATAAATTCGAAGATAGCGGATTGTAGTATGTTCCCAAGGATTTGTATTCTAAGATAGATAATCCACCCTTTACCAAAAATGATAGAGCTGAAATCTGGTGAAGGTATGTGGTGTCAAAATCTGGTGGTGGAGGATCATAGTCTGGCTGTTGGGAGTGAGGTAGGTGTTGGATGCATTGAGGTCCCGAGAGGGCAGGCTTCAAAAGGGAAAGGTGTTGTTCAAAATCTGCCTGTGGAGGAGGTGATTGCTCTCACAGAAGCTGTGGTTGTTGAAAAGTGGCGAGCATCAAAGGAATAGGGCTCTCTGGAGGTTCTAATGAAAGGTTTAAGTCAAGATTCTGAAGAGGAATCCCTTTCATGGGATATTAGGAGAAAATAGGAAATTGTTTTTAGTCATGAAAATGAATGTGTTTTGGGTTCTCAAAATCTAGTTTATGCTGGATTGATTCCGAGAGAGGTTAAAAGGTTTGGTGAGGATGTGGAAACAGAGTTAACTCATGCAACCCCAAACAGAATCACTATGATCTCAAACAAAATGAGGAGTACTGAGGTGAAGGTTTCTGCTAAAACTCTCTCATCTCTTTATGGGGGAGAATTAGGCAAGCCTTGGGATCAGGTCACTTCGAATGGTAGTGGGCTTGACCGTATTGAAAAACCTGATGATGAATGTCCTCAACATTTTTCAGTCAATGGAAGCGTGGATAAGATGGATGGTGTGCTACAGGGTGAAGGGGAGAGTCCAGGTGATTCAGATGGGGTAGTGTTTAAGGACATTCCAATCTCTCCTATTCAAAATTTAGACAGTGCCTTTGAAGGTGTCAAAGACAGTGGGGGATCTTTGGGAGGTTCAGGCTCCGTATTAGCATTAGATTCGGAGGAGGATGGAGAAGATTTATTGGGCTTTAATGATCAAATTGGGTTAGTGGAGAAAAGGTCGCTAGCCCAATCTTCTGCACAGAATAGTAAGGTAAAGGTTGGTGAGAAATGTAGGCGTGGCCCTAAAACTAATAAGATGTGCCTTGAAATGGCTGGGAATGTAATAGGTCAAAGCAAATTGAGATCGGGAAAAGGCTATGCCTTTTCCCGGCAGCCATAAAAATCCTATCGTGGAATGTCAGGGGCTGCAATGCCCCTGACAAAATTTGTTTGATCAAGCATTGTTTTGATCAAACGAGGCCGAGTATTGTTTTGCTTCAAGAAACTAAACTAAAGGAAAAGGATTTTGATAGCTTTCCAAAATGTTTTGGAAGGTGGAAAGGGTGTCTCTCTGGGGCTGTTGGGGCCTCTGGTGGCCTTGGGATTTTGTGGAAGGATGATATAGTTAATGTCAGAGTGGAGAGGCAAGAACGGTGCTGGCAATGGGTCAGTGTTGTTTCGAAACAATTAAGAGCCAGCTTTGATATTCTTAATGTTTATGGCCCTCTAGGTGGTGTTCAGAAGTTTCAGTTATGGCAAGAGCTCTCTAATGTTTTGAATGTTGAAAGGGGCATAATATTTCTCTTAGGGGGTGACTTTAATGCCATCCTTCAACCGTCTGACAAGCTTGGTGGAGTTTGTTGGGCTAGTCAAAGCCAAAAAGATTTTAGTGATTTTGTTCTGCAGAATGGGCTTATAAAACTCTCTTTCAGAAATGGGGTTTTCACTTGGATGAATAGGCGAAGTGGTTTTCTGAACATAGCAGAAAAGCTTGATCACTTCTTTTTGGCTGGGGACTGGGTGGAGCAGCAATGGTTATGTGAAGCGAAGGTAACTCCCATAACAGGATTGGATCATTATCCGATAGGTTTGAGAATTCAAGAGGAGTTAAAACCGGAAAAATGTCCTTTCAAGTTTGAGGCAATGTGGATGCGGGCAGAGGGGTTCTAGGAGCTAGTGGCAGATTGGTGGGAAATTGCCCCTGTAAGGGCTGGAACCAAAGCTTATGTCTTTTTTAAGAAGCTACAATTTTTGAAAGAACAATTAAAAAAGTGGAATAGGGAATCTTTCAAAAATATTTTTTCTGAGAAGTTAAGGCTAGAAGAGGAGTTAAAGACTCTTCATTCGAGAATTATTGAGAATGGGATGTTTGAAGAAGATTTTGAAATGGAAAAGTCTTTAAACAAAGCTTATTCTGAAATCTTAGGACACGAAGAGGCTTTTTGGAAGCAAAAATCTAGGGAATGCTGGTTAAAAGCAGGTGATAGGAACACAAAGTTTTTTCACAATTCAGTGAAAGTGCGTAGAGCTAGCAATAAGATTTTTGAAATCAAGGATAGTGAAGGAGGTATACTGTCAGATAATACTCTAATAGCCAAAGAAGCAGTTAATTTTTTCTCAGGGTTATGCAAGGAGAACAGTAGGGATGAAAATCATGAATGGAAGATTTTGGAGAACATTCCTAATATGGTTTTAGATTCACAAAACACCATGTTAATGGAAAAATTTTCTTTAAGAGAAGTAAAAAAAGTTGTTTTTGGGCTGGGGGGAGACAAGGCTCCTGGGCCGGATGGCTTCCTTGCCTTTTTCTTCCAAAAATTCTGGAAAATTTTAGCACAAGATGTATGGGAACTGGTGGAAGAATCAAGGAGGAGTGGTTTTGTGTAGAAGGACCTGAATAATACCTTTATTTCTTTGGTTCCAAAAAGAACTGATCTGATGACGTTTGAATATTTTCATCCTATCTCTCTTTGTAACACAATTTACAAAATCATTTCTAAGGTGATAGCCAACAGGCTTAAAAAAGATTTACCCTTAGTGATCTCGGTAGACCAGAGTGGTTTCTCTCCAAATAGGTCTATTTTTGAAGGGGTTATAGTGGTTCATGAGGCTATTCATTTGGTAAGGATGGAAAAAGTGGAGAAATTTATGGTGAAATTGGATATCAAATGGGCTTATGATGAAGTTAATAGGAGCTTTCTCTTAAAGGTCCTAGAGAAGTTTGGCTTTTGCAGTGAGTGGGTGGCATGGATTCAGAGTTGTATCAGCACTCCTCGTTTCTCGGTGTTGTTAAATGGGAGCCCCCAGGGCTTTTTTGAATCTAGTAAAGGGATTAGACAAGGAGATCCCATCTCTCCTTTCCTTTTTATTATTCTAGCTGAATCTTTAGGGCATTTGATAGTAAAGAAAAGATGTAGTGGGCAGTGGAAAGGCATTGCTATTGCAGATGGGATTGATCCGATTTCGCATTTACAATTTACTGATGACACCTTTCTCATGGGGGATGCAACCATTAGAGAAGCTTGAGTGATGAAAGCCTCTATAGATGAGTATGGGGAGGCTTCTGGACAATGTATCAATTGGCAGAAATATGAGATTTTCTTTTTTCAAGTCCCCATAGCAAAACAAGTTGAAATCTATCAAACTTTGGGTATGCGGGTAGGCTCACTACCAAGTAAATTTTTAGGTATTCCTCTATTTGGGGGATCTAATATAGCTGGTATTTGAAAGGATTTGGTGGACAGTTGCTTAAACAGAATGGGTGGGTGGAAAAGGAAATGCCTAACGGCTGCTAGGCATTTACTTTTGTTAAAAAGTGTGATTTCGGCCATTCCTGTTTTCTCCATGATGTGTTTGAAAATTCCGAAAAAGGTGGTGAATTCAATAGGGTAGAGAATGCGATTTTTTTTTTGGAATGGTGCAAATGATCAAGATAAAATACCCCTGTTAGCGTGGGAGAAAATTTGTAGATCAAAAGCAAAGGGAGGGGTTGGGTTGAGAGATTGGCACTTAATGAATGAAGCTTTAGGTGTGAAGCTGGTTTGGAGTATCTACACAAACCCTGATCTCTTATGGGTTAAAATCCTAAAAGCAAAATATTTGGATTCAATGGCGAATAACCGGATTTTCACCATTAGAAATCTAGTAAAGGGATCGGCTATTTGGAACTTTATTGTTTCTTGTAGGCCGATGATAGTTAACCACATTACTTGGCAAATTGGGGATGGGTTAGATGCGAAGTTTTGGGATGACTCATGGAATGGGTATCCAATTCTAAAGGATGTTGAAGGGTCATAGGATCTAAGACAGTTTTTAATCCAAAAATGGGGTGACAAAGTAAGCAACTATGTAGAACTTAAGCGGGGCCCTTTGGGCCAGGAATGGGGTTGGAAAGATGTTGGTTGTGGAGAGCTTTCTGGAGTCCAAATTCAAAAAATGAAGGAATTTTTGAGGGGGTGTCAAGTACTCCCAACAAACACTGCAAACAAAGTGGTTTGGTTTGGGTCTGTTAATGGGAACTACTTGGTTAAGGTAGGATACCAACTTTTGGAATCTGATGAGGATGAAGTTTTTTGGGCAAAAAATTTGTGTTGGAGTAAGGAATGTCTACCCAAGGTTGGTGCTTTTGCTTGGTTGGTAGTGAAGGGAAGAATTCTATCAGGAGAAAGGAGGAAGCGATTGGGTTTAGTTGGTCCAACTAAGTGTGTTCTGTGTGAAGTGGCTGAGGAGTCTACTGATCATTTACTTTTACACTACAAAGTTGCAACTTCTTGTTGGGATTCCCTTCGGTTAAAACTTGGCTGGCAAGGTCCCTAGCAAAATACGGTGAAGGGTGTTTTTGAAGGATGGCCACGCCCTTCTGGCTCGTCCTTCTTCTCAAGTGTCTGGATTGTAATCCCGTCACTCGTGATTTGGGAACTATGGAAGGAGCGAAACAAAAGAATTTTTTAGGATAAAAAAGAAACAGTTCCCAGAATCAAAAACAGAATTGATCTTGCAATCACGAAAGTGGTGAATGTTGTGGTGGCACAATATCAGCGTCAAAAGTATTCATTTTCAGTGGAGGATAGCAATTTTCAAAGGGTGTGGCTAGGGCTAAAGGTAAATTTTGGGAATATGGCGTCGGGGCTAGGAGGGGCTCAGTTGTCGCAGAAATTGGTAGTGTGGGAAAAACCAAAGGAAGGCTGGCACAAGGAAAATTTTGATGGAGCTGCAAAAGGTAACCCTAGACCTTCAGGAGCAGGGGCTATTATTCGTGATAGTCAAGGAAATCTAGTTGCTTTTGGAGCTCGAAAGTTGGAAGATGGGTCAAATAACGTTGTGGAAGCAAAGGTGGCCCTTCTGGCTGTAGGTTTAGTGAAATCGCTGGGGGTCAAAAATTTGCATCTAGAGGGTGACTCTTAGATAATAATCCAAGCAATTATCAATTGTGGCGCTTTGGCTTGGCATTTGCAAGCTTTTGTCCGAGCTATCATAGGGGTTCTAAACACGTTTGACAAGTTTGAAGTAAGTCAAATTCGTCGTGCGGGTAATGGAGAAGCTGACTTCCTATCCAAATGGGTGACGTCTTTTGATGTGATTGGGGAAACTAGGAAGGAGGATTTCTATCAGGTGGATATGTCAGGGTTTTAGCTCTAGTTCTTTTTGTTTCTTTATCTTTGGTAGTGATTATCGTGGAAGCTGTCATCGCGGGTGTTGCGAGCGGTGTAGGAGGACGGAATGCTAGTTGCATGGCTTAATGAGGAGTACTTTCAGAGGACAAACGGTTACTTTGAAGACAGATGGGTTTTCTTGCATGAAGCAGGTTGATATGCTTTGGATGTGATAGCTGGGTTTATCTTTGTCGGGCTTTGTGATGGCCGAACGAGCCAATTTGGAATGAAAGCTTTGGAAGTAGTAATCTTTAATGATGTCCAGGATCGCACATCTGGTGTTGATGTCATAGGTCTTAAATGTTTTGATAGGAGAAGGATGGGTAGGAGGTATTGCCAGTTAGCTGAGGTGATGGCTTTTTATTACAAGCAAGTGCAGTATTTAGCATTCATTTCAAATTTGTATCTAGTGAAAGCTTTAGTGTGGGGTGAGAGGAAGACTAGTGTGTCAGTCTTTCTGAAAGCAGAGGATATGGAAGCTATATATGGATTTTCAACAAAACTCCAGCAACAAGGTTTCTTCGGTCTAGTGTCGAAGTTCAGACTGAAGTACCTGTTGAAAATTCCACATGATGAGATGATAGAAGTGGTGTTGGAGACACTGGGACCACATTTTATGGAGGCCACCCATCGAGGGCGCTTGAATGTTGATATAGCCTCGATGTTGTTTGCGTGGGGCATGGAATTGAATGAAGAAATCGAAGTGGTAAAATGGGTAATGAGATCTCTGTTTGTGGAGGAGCTGCTTGGGAAGATGAAATCTTTGGTAGAATGGGCAGTTCCGGGGAAAGGATTTGACGTCTCAGAAGGCATTGAAGATATAGATGAAGCCATAGAAGAAGGTCTGATTTCGTTTGTGAGGTGGTGGAGGAGTGTGGACAGGGATGAATATAAATTGGAAATTCTCACAGCATGGGAGAATCTAAAACATGTGCTTCGGTAGCAAGAAGAGGCAGAGAGGCGGGAGGGTGGTGACATGTCGAATAGGCTACCAAGGCGAAGATGGTTTGCAAGCAGGGGAAGAGCAAGGGGAGGGAGATCTGCTAGACATGATACTTAGTTTGTATGGTGATTGATGGTAAAATCAGAACATAAACTTTTGTTGAAAGGTGGTGTGTAGTGGGGTGGAAATGTGGGGGAACGGAGCGAATGGATGCAAGGAAATGGGTATGCACAAAGGTAGCAGGAAGGCGAGCGATGCTGGATGGTGACAATTTTTTTGGTGTGAAGGTGGCGGAACATTCAAAAGAAAACTGATTTTATCTCAGCACTTTGAAAATGGGTGTTTTTTGAAATGTTGCTACAGCTAATTTCAGAATTTTTTGTATGAATCATGGGTAAAATGGGGTATTTTGGGATGTTAGGGTAGCGCTCTCCGATTTAATGGATTGAGCATTAGATATACCATGCTGAATGGCCCTGTATATTGCACTGTAATTTTTGAAGCTTTTCTATATTATTAATAAAATACTAATATTTACTGACCAAAAAAAAAAAAACAATTTTGATAATATTTTTTATAAGGATAAGAATATGGTGGTGGATTTTTTAAATAGATAAATATTGCTAATTGTGTGTGCTTTTTTATTTTCATTTAAAAATTTGTTTTAATTCTTATAGTGTTGTTATTGTAAGGTTGCTTAATTATATTATAATATAACTTGTACAAAATTATACTAGCACTTGCACTTAAAGAAGGTTCAAGGATTACACCAAAGAAAATTATATGTTAGATAAATTTATATTTTCTCTTTAAAAAATTAAGTATTATTGATTGTAAAATATTTGTACACAAATTTAAGATAATTAAATATTATAACAATATTGTACTTCTAATGCTAATTCTTATATATTATTATTTTATAACAATTAATATTATATTATAACATAAATATTATTATATTACATAATATAAATAATTTTACTATAAATTATACAGTTATAGTGTTGTCATTGTAGGGTTGTCCTTGTACATAATTATAATATATAATTGTACTTCTAATGTTAATTTTTATATATTATTAATTTATAACAATTAATATTATAATATAATATAAATATTTCTATATTATATAATATTTATAATATTATATTATATATATCAAATATAGTATTGCTACATTATATAATAACAATCCTTTCACCTTAATACTTAATTTTAAATTCAATTACTATGCTAATTTTAACCAAAGTGTCATTTTTGTTTTAATATATTATATTAAATAATATTTTAGAATTGACAACACTATCATATATATTAAATTTAATAATAATAAACTTTATAATTTGTAAATAATTGTATAATATAATCATATTTATATGATTAATTAATATTATATTTTTATTTAAATTAATTATTCCCTATAGGAGATGAACGATCTCTTTTTTCCATCGACATGTAGTGCTTGAAAACAGATGCAAGACAATCAAAAGATCTCATTTATTCATACTTTTGTTAATTTTTGTGAGCTAGTTTTCATTCATAATAAGACATTAATAACCCTAACCCTAAGTGTAACCTCGAGATTTATCCTAGAATTGGAATTGAATCTTAAACCTAACCCTAAGTAAACCTTAATTTAATCGAACCATAATCCTAATCTTGACTCTAACCCTAGCCCCAAACTTTATTATAAAATCCTATCCCTAACCCAAATTGAACCCTAACTCTAACCTTAAGTGAACACTAATCCTATTTAAATTCCAATCCTAACCCTAATTAAACTCTAATAATAATTGAAACCTAATCCTAATCTTGACCTTAATTGAACCTTAATCATAACCCTTATTAAACATTAATCCTAATTGAACCATAATTATAATTAGACATTAATAAATCTAACCCAAAGTTTAACCCCAAATCTTAATCCTAGAATCATAATTGAAGAATAATTGAACCCTAACATGAACCTATTCCAACCCTGACTCTAATCCATAACCCTAATCCCAAGCATAGGGTCCTAACCCTAATTCTAAGCTTAAGCCCAATCCTAATTCTAACCCTAACCTTATTTCTAATTGTAACTCTTGCCCTACTCTAATTCTAACCCTAAATGTAACCTTAGTCATAACCATATTTCTAACTCTAATTTTGATTTTGTGTGTAGCCCTAACCCTAACCCTAATTGTAAATGTAACCCCAATTTTAACCCTAACCTTGATCCTAATTGTAATTCATATTATTTATTTAACCCTAACCCTAACCTTGTTGTAACTTTGATGTACACATTGTTCTATATTATTCATTTATTAAATTATAAAATTGATATTTTTAATTTAATGGTTAAGAGTTTTTTTTATTTTACTTTATCACTATTTAGTTTAATCAAGTAAAATTGAATGTTTGGATTCATTTGTCTCTCATCAAATAATTAGTATATATAAATGAAGACTTTTTAGTAAAATTTGATAACATAATTTGATTTTGTAATTATTTTTATTTGAATTCATTTTTAGAGTTAGAAGAAGATTTTTACTTTATCTACTGATTATTTTGGATTAGATTCACATTTTTTAAACTAAATTAGATCACCTCCATAAGTATGAAAATGATTATTTTTTTTTTTAATTTCATTTAAAATTTGTAAAAATTCATATCTTTCAAAATAATTGAATTTATACACTAAAATATTATGTGTGTGTGTGTCTATAGAGAGGTATACTACATAAAAACATAATTAATTGATAATAATGCCTAAACATAAAATTAAAATAGAATTGAAGCATTTATGCATCAAAATATAAATAAATTAGACCTTCAATTTCATTTATAATTTTCAAAATGGTTTTATATTATAGATTTTGAGGAACAATAAAATCCAACGAATGTTTAAGGATGATACTCCTTCAACTGAGATACAATAGAGAGAGTACACCTCTTGTATTTTTTGAACTAAAATATATTTTAAATTTTAATAAAAAATTGAGCCTTTAAAAATCACTTTCAATTAAATTAAGTTTTAAAATTCATCATCAAATTTTAACTCATAATCCATCTTTTTCAAAATAAAATTTTAATACAAGAACAGTTATTATTTTTTATGGAAATCAATCTCCTCTTCCAAATAGATGGTTTTTGTAGTGTAGAAAATTGTATACACTCACAATTTCATATTATGTTTTGGCCCCCCTAATTTATTAAACTTAATTAAGCTTCTAATTTTCTAAATTATATATTTCAAAGTCTAATTTTTACTATTTTTCGAAGGAGGACAAGCACTAAACAAATGATTCCAATCATTAAATTGTCCCAATTCTAAGTGTCCTGGAAATTTGGGCTAGGATCTAGTCACCCATGGGTGAATGGGTCCCCCTTCTTAGTCAAGACCCAAATTCAAATATGTTGTTGGTGGTATTTTAATATCCAAAATTTAAATATGAAGTGTCGGCTTTTGGAATCTAATTTTCAGGAAATTGCATAAACACCTACAAATACCTAGTCTTTTGATCATTTCAAATCTAAGCAACATGATATAGAATTCAAGAGAAAAAACTATTGTCAAAATAAATTCAAGAGAATCTTTATTAGATTTTATTGCAGCAATTCAAGATCCAACATCATGTCAAAGTGTGTGATTTTTTGTTAACATGTTATCATGGTTTTGTGAAGGCTAACCCTTGTTGTAGGTCTCCAAGCATTCAAGAATTCAAGCAAATATATCAAGCAAGATCCAAATCCTTGAGGTGATGTGTATGTCTTCGGTCCTTCAAGGCAGCCACTAAAGGGTCGTGAGTTACAACACATTGGGATTTCATCCTTCCTTCCTTTCAATTATTATTTTATCATTGACATTGCTATTGTGAAAGTGGAAACTTTGACTAAGGCAAGCCCCTAAAATGGCCCAATATTTCTCCTTTTCGTGAATGTGCAAGTTACAGGTTTGAAGAGGATTGAAGAAATCTTAAAGGAAGATTGTCCATTGTTACATTTGTTGTCATCAACCTTGTCAAGACAAAGAAACTCGCCTACATAATTTATTTACAACATTTCGACAATGGGATAGGTAGAAAATAGAAGCTCAAATCCAACACCAGAGGACCCCAAAAATTGATCAAGGCACCCCTACAAAGACTCAATCACCATTGGGTGACCTAGTCCTTGTACACACAACAAAAACCAACTTTTTTGGGCATGTACATAGTCATTTGCACCTTCCAAATCTCCTAGAATTTGACTATTTTATTTATCAGTTATCGGGATATTACATTTTTCATAGTAGGGCATATAGACTAATTAGGTCAATCAATCCAAATAATTTTCAATTCATTCTCATCCTTAAGAAGATATAGATCCAAGCCTGATTGGCTCACCTTCAAGGTTGTAAGTCAATCTATTCACCTTGTTGATCTACATCCTAATGAAACTTGGAAAAAGGCCCCTTACATCCTAGACTCTTTGTATTTAAGACCTACGATCCATTTTTATATGTTTCATTTTGGTGAACTTGACATGTTAACACCATAACTTTTTTGAAATTGGAAGTCTTTCAAACCCTAGGTCTATATTTGCATTGTATTGTGTTGCATTGTACATTTAGGGTTTCCTTTTTGCATCATAAAAAGTCATAAAACAATTTTTTTGCATATCATAAGTTGCATTTGGGTTTGTTTCAATCATCTTTAGATCCGATTTACATTCATTAGGTGGTTAAAATTTCAATTTCTTCATTGCATTGCATCTTTCATTTAAGCCTAAAAAGTGAAAACAAAAAAGATTGCATTGTTTTGTTTCAATTTTGTATCAAACTATCATTTTCATAATTTTGCATCTTAGACTCAATCAATTGTAGCATGATTAAGATCTAGAAATTGCATTCAAAATTATCTTTTATTATTTCACATGTAAATTTCAATTACATTGTCTTAAATTGAAGAAATTCTGGAAAAACAATCACTGTTAAACATGTTTGCAAATAGGAACAACCTTAAACACCTACTTACATATTCACTTTTTCAATTTTCAAAACCCTGAACAAGGACCCAGTCACCCTTGGGTGACCCTGTCCTTGCACAGGTGTATTAACAAAAAAAATCACACATTTTTATCTCTAATTGCTTAGTCTATTTGTGTCTGTAAAACCCAAAATTGGAATTCATAATTGCATATTTTTAGGCATCTTTCATATAGCTCAAAAAGTAGAAAACATTGCATTGTTTTGTTTCAAGTTTGTATCAAATCATCATTTTTAAAATTTTGCATCTTAGAATTAGTGAATTATTGCATTTTAGATATAAAATTTGCATTCAAAACTTGTAAATATATTTTCACCTTTGTTGCACACTTGCATTTTGCATTACATTGTCCTAAATTAAGCAAAATCTAGAAAAATATCGTTTGTTCAACCTGTTTGTAGCTAGAGAAAGAAATGATAAACAACATAAAACTTCAATTTTTTAGTTTTCTAAACCTTGATCTAGGACCCAGATGCCCTTGGGCAACCTTGTCCTTGTACAAATGTCTCATAAAAATTTTGCATAGCTTTTTGTCTCTGTATTATTGGTATATTTTTGCTTGCAACTATGTGATTTAAAATTCTAGAAAAATGCTGACATGTGCAATAAAGGTGTCATTTTTCTTGATTTGTTACAAATTTAAGAAAAAATTGTTGCATTTCAGTATTGAAAATCATTAGATCTACGGGACAATTGTTTACATTTTATGAAGCATTACATAATTTGGATAGATTAGTTCTCATTTTTGTACAAATTCAAAACCCTAGGCAAGTATCTAGACATGTTTCCTTTTCAAACATATGGTTTTCATAGAGTATCACATGGTTTGTATGATTTTAATCTATGTAGTTATGAGCATAATCTAAGGAAACGAAATGAAACTATTAGCAAGCATGGTAGTCACTCTTCTAATATCTCTCCCATTTATGAGAATATTTTCCAGTGGAAGAGGATGCAATCAAGGACAATCATGATAATCATAATTGTTCTTCTCTTGATACCTCTCCTAATTGTGAAGAAGGTACCTTGGTATTAAAAGACCCAATCATTGAGTGTCATGAGAATCTTGTTTGTACCTCTCCCAATACTTCTACCTCTTGGGAAGATATTATGGTGGAAGAATATGAAATCATTGACACATTTCTTAATATTGAACCTTGTCTGGTCTTCATTTATCTCCTAAAATCTCTCCCATTTGTGAGGATGATTTGATACAAGAGGATGTAATCATTGAAAATCATGACAATTATAATCGTTCTTCTCTCGATACCTCTCTTACTTGTGACAATGGTACCTTGGTGTTAGAAGATCCAATCATTGAACATCATGAGAATCTTGTTTTTTTCTCTCCCCTACCTCTTCTACTTGGGAAGATATTGTTGGGAAAGAGGATGGAATCATTAATACATTTATTTCAAAAGATATTAATATGGCTTGCTTAAAAGATGATGCTAAGGTCACCATAGACCCCCCTCATTAGAAAATCATCAACAAGAAGTCAAATCCATTGAGGTTGTGAATGCAAAATTGTCCATTAGATCTCCCTTGATTATTGGACCTCCTAAAACTCTTTTTAAACCTCCTAAGAGTCCTATAATTATTGGACCTCCTAAAACTCCTTGTGTAACTCCTAAGTCACCTCAAGACCATATCCTAAGCATTGCAAAATAACTTAATAATAATCATGTGTCACAACAACCAAGTTATCACATAGTTTCTCGCACATATAACACTAGAAACAGGGCGGGTGTAGAAATATGGGGAGGGGGGGGGGCAAAAAGTAGCCAATTCACTTTTTCATCCTGAAATAGTGAAAACACGAGCGTGTTTTACTAAAACGCGCTCACGGTATGGGTTGTTAATGACCGAGCCTAGGCTTGGTCATTACCAAGCCAAAACACAAGCACGTTATGGTTTGAATTTAAAAAAATGTGCATTTTTTAATTCAAAAAAGCATCACCATAACGCGAACACATTATAATGCACTTGCGTTTTGGTCTCCATTGAATTTTTTTCTTCTCTTTTTTTCTCTTTATTCTTGTTATCTTTCAAGGAAACTATATACATGAAATAAACATTTAAGCATAAGTTGACATTTACATATGGACATTTACCTTCTTATACTTTAAGTTATATTTCATGTATATAGTTTTAGGATGTTTGAGAGTGGTTTTAGATCTCTAGGAGTTATAACTCAAATTCTAGTTTTTGGAAGATCTTAGAATTTTTTAGATAGCCAAATTTCAGTAATCAACATGTCAAATTTTAGTAATCAACAAGTTGTATCATCTTTCTCTCTCTATCTCACTCATTTTTTATCCCTTATGCTCTAGACCTCTCTCTCACAATTTGTCCTTCCCTCTATACTTCTATCTATCTAACCTATCTCTCCCTCCGTCCATCCCTCCGTCCTTTCCTCCTTCCCTCCTTCCCTCTCTAAATTTCTCTATCTCCCCCCTCTCTCTCTCCCTTCCTCCCGCCCACCTTCCCTCTCTACTTCACTCTATCTAACTTATCCCTCTCTACCTCTCTCTCTTCCTTCATCCCAACCACCTTCCCTCTCTATTCTCTATCTAACCTATCACTCTTTGCCTATCTCTCACACTCCCTCCTCTCTCTCTCAATCTCCCAACCTTTCCCCTCGCTCCTTTATGTTTCTTTTTCTCACACATTCTCTCCTCCTAACATTCTCTCTCTCTAATTCTCTATATACTTTCTATCTCTATCTCTATCTCTCCCTCCTCCCTCCTCTCTCCCCTCTCTCTCTCAATCTCCCCACCTTTCTCCTCTCCCTCTCCTTCCCTATATACCTCTCTCTTTCTTCCCTCCTCCCATCCACCTTCCCTCTCTACTTCTCTCTATCTAACCTATCCCTCTCTACCCCACTCTATCTCTCTCCCTCCTCTCTCTATAT